>CM044445.1:25173420-25189887 GCA_024363595.1 Xenopus borealis | reverse complement strand
AAAAAAAAAAAAAAAAAAAAAAAAGGTTGAACTTGATCGACGCGAGTCTTTTTTCAGCCTAACTTACTATGTTACTATGTTACTATGTTACATGGTTTTCCACCAGATAAAGAAGTGGAGCTGCTGCTCCTTCTCACTTCTTGGAGAAAATGATTAAGACCAGATTAATTAATACAAGTGTGGGTCCTGTCCAGAATGCTCGGGACGGGGGGTTTTCTGTAATTTGGATCTTCATACCTTACGTCTACTAGAAAATCATTTGGCTCAAGTATAAGGTAATGTTTTATTATTACAGTGAAAAAGTAAAATGTATGTAAAAACTTGGATTATTTCATTAAATTGAAGTCTGTGGGAGTAGGTATTTTTCGAGTTTTCTGGATAATGGGTTTCCAGATAACAGATCACATACCTGTGAATGATGAATTTCTTATATCTTTTGGGAAGTCACTTCATGATTCTTTACCATTATACTTTATAAACACTTTATTTCATACTTCACTCTTTGGAGCATGAAAAGAGTCAGTTTAAAGAGAGAGGGGGAGAGAGAGAGAGAGAAAGAGAGAGGGGGAGAGAGAGGTAGAGTCTGCTGAGTGGTTTGTGTGACGCCCCAAATCAAAAAGGCTTTGGCCTACGAGTAGTTGTATTTGGAAGGCAAACACATTCCTTCCAGTTTTTCCTATAGTTTTAGGACTTACACTTCTATACAAATACGCAGCTCTGTTAAACAGTAACAGATATGGGTGTAAAATGTCCCTCAGCCTCAGGCTTCCTTTTCATTCTATTATTACTATTGTCAATTCATTTCCTTTTTTACATAATCTAGTTTAATTCTTAACACTCTCTTAATTTGTGATGAATAAGAAGTACATGTTTAATAAAATAACCACATTTAAGCCTCACTTGTATTTGACTGCTTTGATTTCTACAGATCCCACTCTTCTATGTATTGATACTAGCAGCATCCCCTGAACCTGATGGTGGGTGTCTTTGTACTCAGTTGTATAACTGCTCACAACAGCATGCCAGGGAGCTTCTAGAAGTTACAGGGCATAAATATTATATAGGCATGCTTTTTTTTTTTAAAGATTTTCTGATTATAATCTTATCTATTGGTAGAACAGGTATGGGACCTGTTATCCAGAAAGCCCAGGACCTGGGGTTTTCTGGATAACTGATCTATAATCTTTAATTTGCATCTTCATGCCTTAAGTCTACTAGAAAATTGTGTAAGCATGAAACCCAATAGGCTGGTTTTCTTCCAATAAGGATTCATTATATCTTAGTTGGGATCAAGAACTAGGTTCTATTTTATTATTATAGAGAAAAAGGAAATCATTTTAAAAAATTTAAATTATTTGGTTAAAATGGAGTCTATGGGAGATGGAATTCCACCTAATATGAAACTTTCTGGAGAACAGATACAATGACTGCATAATAAAATCTTATTTTGCCTGTGTGCCTTTTGGCTTTATGGTTTTTTTTGCTACCATTTCACAGGGAGAAACAAAAGTGACCCACCAGAACATGATGAAGGGACCATAAACAATAACAAAACGAAAAAAAAAATACATAGTGTAATTTTAGGGTTCTTTGAAACCTGTTGGAAGATTATAAAAAATAAAAAGCCTTTAAGCAACATTAGCCAAAGAGCTCCGCCCATGTGGGCTCTCAGTGGGAAGCTGTGATTGGTGGCTTATAAAAACTGGAGGGCTGCTGATTGGGCTTTGCTTATGTGTATAATAACAATGTCTAATATTTGTTACATAATATATAGTATAATATTATTATTAATAAAGCTTATCAAAGTATTGCCACTAGATGGCCTTTTTCCTTAACATTTATTGGTTCTCTACTGGTACTTGGGGTCCAGGGCTATTACTCTTTCTGCTCTACCCTATCACCATATCTGGGCCCAGGGAGGAGAAACCTGATGCTGGAAGAAGTCACTAGAAGAAAAGGTTCACAAAAGTGCCAAAAAGGTCTCCTGTCTCAATTTAGATTTTCTTCAACCCCCCCCCCCCCCAATGACTTAGAGGTGCAACTAATTCAGTAGATGGTTATGAATCGCCCAGGAGAAAAACAAGATTTTTTTGAAAATAAAAAAGTGCCCTCTCCAACCTAGAACACTGATATCTCTTTTGAAACTGTGTCAGTAATGCTTTAAAGATATCAAAAGAATTAATTGTTCAGGGGGAGGCATTTTCCACTAATGAAAGTCAGCTAAAACTAGGGGACACACATATATACTACAGTATATGCATTGCATCAAGCAGAGATAGGTGCTAAGGACTTAGAACAATACTCAAATTATATCTTTAATGGGAAGGAAATAGACAAACTGGCTATTTGACGCTCTCAATTTTTTTTTATTTTTTACACAGTTTCACATTTAAATTAAATTTTACAATGATTTAGACAATTTAAGTTTTGGTTCACTTTTTGTTTATCAGCTCTCTAGTTTGGCATTTCAACAGCTGTCTGGCTTTTAGGGTTTAATTCACACTGCTTTCCCCAAGCACAGCACTTGTAAAATCTAACACTTGAGGCATTTCTGTGGCGTGTCCTGGTTCCAGATTGCATTCTAGGACTGGCAGGATTTCTAAAACGTTCAATCGTCACTTTCCATGGATGCCCTGCCCCACAGACCATTCTCTTCCAAAAAGATTAAGGCTGACTTGTGCTACTTCCAAGCTCAGCTTTCACAAAGCGAGGCTCTCCAGAAATCCATGTTTTCACTGCTTTATCCTGAAGTACTTGCTCTTCAGGCCTATCAGACTGTAACACTGGCTATTCTGTCTGAAAAAATGTGTTAAATTGCTGTTCTGCAGAATCAGTCCAAAAATAATTAGAATAAAATGCCATACAATAAAAACACAAAAGCCCCGTGTTTGGATCCAGGCTTGGCCTTATAACTGAACAGATGATAATTTATTAATGATGTTGAGGCATACACCAAGTGAAAACACCTACAGCAGATTAACATTGTTACCAAGCATGAAAAAAACCGCCATGTCCACTCATATCATTATCATTTAGCTGCTACTTGATTCAGACATACCAAGGGTAATGGGGATATGCACTTTAAAATGAAGAGAAGATTGAAAAAGGCCCCACAGTAAATTCACATAACTCGCCAAAGTCTGGAAGAGGCCCGGGTGCACCACCCTTAGCCTTAAACTAGGGGAGCAGATCAAACCATATTATTGTAGAGCAGCCAATCAAAATTGTAAAATTCAAAAAGTTTATTTAGGTACATAGACAAATGCTTTGTGTTTCTCTTCTGTTGGGAAGACTGCTATTTGAGTGCCTGCTCTATACTAATATGGTTTGACCTTAAAACATATGTCTACTAAGAAAATGATCAATTGTTCTTAGTGCTTTCTTCTTCTTTGTATGTCTCATTCCAGTTTGGGATTTAAGCTTGTATCTGGTTATAAGGGTCGGAGGGTCCCATTGACCATAGCAAGCGACAATAAAGCTTGTAGAGGCTGGATTACTCTGTGCTCTTCTAGCTGAACTTTATAGAATTTTAAGAAAGCATTAAAAAAAAACAAAAAAAACAACCTAACATAAAGGAAGACCAGATGCAAATATTCTTAGAATATCAATGTCAAAAGCTTAATTTTTGAATATCTATAATAATAATAATATTATAATATTTATAAATATCTATTTTATTGATCCAGGGACTGTTTCTATTTCCATGTTTAAGTTTGTAAAGAGTTTGATCCTGGACTGGGTTCCCTTAGCGCCCTGCGTCAATAGGTGCAGAAGATTTGCATCCAAAATATCAGCTGCATGTGCCGCTGTCAAGTCGAACACTGAAAATTTCCCAAATTGAACTTGGGAATTTTCAGTGCAATTGTGTCGAAATTACGTTGAAGTGTTAGTGCAATTGTGTTAGTTTTTACATAACAGCCCCAATTGCATCAGGTGTAATTCCCCTTTGTGACCACAACAATGCTGGAATTTTGCAAAAATTTGCTGAATTATGGGGGAAAATGTGGAGTTTGTGCTCAAAATTGCACTATTCTCACTGTACTTAATGTTGTTACTAAGTCGTATTGTAATTCTGTGTTTCATTCAGCAGTATTACAAGAGAGTGAATAAATCAGTGTTAAAGGGCAAGGAAAGGCAAAAAAATAAAATCCCATTTTTACTATCTTTAACGAAAACGAAATCTATCTCCAATATACCTTAATTGAAAAATATGTACTGTTTTTATAAGAAACCTGACTGTATGCAGTGAAATTTTCCCTTCATTTAGTGCTGTGGATAGGAATTGTGAGACGGTCCCTAATTTCTGGCAGGGAAACAATCATACTTATGAACAGCAGGGGCAGCCCCTGCCTTACTTACCAGCCATGCAGAACTCACACAGCTTTGTTTTTTGATAATTTATGACAATCCCTAAGAAGCCCAGACCACACTGAGCATGTGTATGTAGTTTAGTCTTGCAAAGATGTATAACAAAGTTACAAGATGACAGCCCCCTGTGCCCAACTTTGAAAGCATAAATAATTTGTTTGATTAGACTTGTGATGCAATACGTTCATGTTTATGTTTAGTATACAAAATACAGCATTTCTAGCCTTATTCTATTTTACACTTTCCTTGTCCTTTAAAAAGCAACAAATTATGTTGTTAGAGTTGAGTACGTTTCCTCAGGGTACAACAGTTTCCTCCCACACTCCAGAAACATACAGGCAAGTGATAAAATAATCCCTAGTGTTTGTGAATGGGACAGATTGTAAGCTCTCTGCAAAGTTCTGTAGAACCTATTGGCACCATATAAATGAAGACTAATAATTGCAATATTAATGTCCGATCTGAATATCTGATAAAACAACACACTCTGCATTTCTTCCGTATTTATAATTTGGAGGTTGTGGCAAAAGTTAATATTTAAATGCCAACTATTGTCTTTAGGAGTTTCTTCTTTGGTTTTTGTTCCTCACATTTTTAATGATCCAGTAAATAAAATGTAAATACAGCGTCATGTTGTGTAAGCACAGGTGCAAAGTGAAGGTTTTATAGTGACGGACGTCAGCAATAAGTAACAGATCATTCTGTTCTAAGCTCTGTCAGGTAAGCAGAGCTTTCAGATTCCAATTCACATAGCCCCAGTACTTTTGAGGGTGGGCACTGTAGTAATAATAATTATTAAACATGAAGGCCAGATAGTTGGTGCTACTCCATGTTTGCAAGTCTGTGACTAGGGTGTTGTAGGTCAACAGCCATGTCAAGCAGTGAAGGGGGTGGCAGTCAATGGCATCGGGCAGCCAAGGGTGAAAATATATCTTGGTATGTCTCTGTCTATATGTACCAATACCCATGAATTTCTGGGGTTCTTTATGCTGCTTATGCATACAGGAATATGACTTTTGCTTTTGTGCTCCTTTTGTCTTTCCTTCACTGTCTGTGAATATTTTGGTCCACTTTTTGGACAGGAACCCAGAGTAACCAATTAGTGATTAGCTTTGTTTAGCAGTTCAGCTTCAGCAATGGTCCTGGGACTCGGTACATTTATTTAATACGTCTCAGCTGAGTCAAACTCTATGTCCACTGCCTCTCAATGACTTCAGTGTATGTGATGTCACTTCCCCAATTGCTGGACTCCCCAACTTTTGCTGCCAGATTTAGTAGATTAGCATTTGGAAGCAGGGGAAACAGGGTTTTTACCCACAATTTTTTAACTATTTAGGCAGCTTCCTTAAAGGAAAACTATACCCCCAAAATGAATACTTGAGCAACAGATAGTTTATATCAAATCTAGTGACATATTAAAGAATCTTACCATACTAGTATATTAATATACCATGTATATTAATATTTAAGTAAATATTGCCTTTTTACATCTCTTGCCTTGAACCACCATTTCGTGATGGTCTGTGTGCTGCCTCAGAGATCACCTGACCAGAAATAACTAACTGTAACAGGAAAAAGTATGGAAGCAAAAGACACAACTCTGTCTGTTAATTGGCTTGTGTGACCTAACTTTATAGTTTGTTTGGTATGTTTGTGTGCACCGTTGAATCATACGATCCCAGGAGGCTGTCCTTATTTTTTAAAATGGCAATTTTCTATTTATGATTACCCAATGGCACATACTACTAAAAAAGTATATTATTGTGAAAATTGTTTATTTACATGAAGCAGGGTTTTATGAGTTGTTTTATGCAATATCTTTTTATAGAGACCTAAATTGTCCGGGGGGTATAGTTTTCCTTTAAAGCTGCTGCCCTAGGAACAGGCCTTCCAGAGCATATATGGTAAATACACCCTGATGGCAGCTTCCGCTATGGGCACAATTAGTTAGGTACTCCAAAATAAATGAACATTACATAAACAAGGTGCTATTTCTTTTTAATGCTTTGATTTCCTTAAAGTCTTCCTCTGTGATTTCTTAATTTTGGGGTGGCTTTGATGAGCAATAACATGCAAAATGAGGTATTTGCCCAAAGACACACCTGGTTGCACATGAGTCCCTGTTGACTGCAGAATCAAGCGAAGGGACTTGCTCATAAAGTCTGCAACCCAAATACAAAAGAGATTAAAATCCCCCCCTGGCTGCAGATAGTAATTAGTAAATTAGGAATCCAGCAAGTAAGAACATTTGTGGGAATTAACTGACACAAAAGTAAAATAAACAGAGATTTAGGAAACAAACAGCTAACCAGGGCTAAATGCGTCATCTTGTGAAAAGTCAGTTAGTTACCACAGCTCACATTGTTTCTTCTACTCAAGACAATAAAAGTCTCAGCAAAACTAAGGCCTAAAATTCATTATTTTTTAGAATAATAAACTGCCCCCTCACATTGTCCCATTCATGCTTTCTCCAAAGAAGCCAATTGTGGAATTATACCTGGAAAAGCCTACTGTGCTAGGTGTGGTAACATTCCATGCACTAGGCACCAATTAAAATCCTAATAGGTAGCACCTGCACATCTAAGGAGGCTTCCGTTGGAGTTAACAACTTGTGCTGGAGTTGCAATTATCCCAAGTTACTCAGCCATTTAATAACAAACTTACTAACATTCCTGGCAATTTCTTTACAATCGTAGCTATGTGAGAGTGTATATTATTGCTGGGCTTCCTGCAGATTTTCATGTAAGGTCTTATGAAAGGAAAGGACCAGTGTACAAAGTGTGGGAAAGTCTCCCTTGCACTCATTCCAAAGAAAAAGTGGCTTTGTATCCAGGGGCATTTAAAAAGGGCCACAATGAGGGGGCACAGCCAGGAGAGTGCTGCAGGGGCCTGCATTATGCTATAGAGGGACTGCTAAATTGGAATCTCTTAAACCCTAAACCCCCTTGCTTATATAAACCCCTACCCTCCAAACTCCCCTCCCTGCTCCCCCCACATAGGTGTTACCATCGGTAAATGCCCCTAAGCCAGTGATGCAGAGTCAGCACATAGGAGCTCACAGGGGCCATCTTCTGTAAACTTTGGTGCATGTGCAGTTGGAGCAGCCTCCCGATTCGTGATTACTGCACATGCGCTGAAAGTGGCGAAAAATGTTAACATCTGTATAGGGGGAACAGGGAGGAGGGAATATGGAGGGTTTTATAAGCAAGATCTAAGGAATGGAGATCCAAATTATGGAATCATCCAGAAAACCACAGGTCCCATGCATTTTGGATAACAGGTCCTACACCTGTACAATCATTCATTCAGGTGAAGGTTCTAACCTAACAAACGAACATTCTAAATATTTTAACATAAGATGATCAGGCTGCTTCTTAGGTAAGAAGTATTCTAGCAAGAAAGGTGGGAATCCAAGAAGTTGGTTAGTAGTAGGTTGCAGTAAAAAATATATAGGATGAGGGTACGGATGAGTGTTTTTATTTATAAAACATTTGACAAAGCACGCCTCTTTTGTGGCCACTACCCCTAATTACCATGTTTATTTTACAAAATTTGGCAGGTTATGAAAGTTTGAACACATTTCTGTGTTTTTTTTTTCAGTTATCACAGTTTTGCTAATGAAGTTGAATTGCCCTTTAAGCTGTGAGGTCTCCCAAGAGACCTGTTTATCTTAAATTGTTACAGTTACTTATTTGCTTATCTCAAAATTGCTACAAAAGTATCCTAGTGCACCTGGTGGCTGTTCTGGGCCAAAAGCCAATTAGGTGCGAAACTTTGTATCTTTTTCTGGCTGTTCAGTGCAGGAGATGAAGGAGAAATCGGGACATTTCAGTAACAAGCTGGGACTTCGGGTTGAGCTGTAAAAAGGGAGACTGTCCTGTGAAAAACAGAACAGTTGGGAGGTATGCAATATACAATACTGCATTATATGTATTATAAATTTTCCTGCCATTTGTTCTGGGGTTTTATTATTATTCTTCTTATTATTATTACATATATAAAACTGCCGCTACATTTATACATGAGAATGGGATAGTATGAAGGAATCTGTTGTAAAATGTATTTAATTAAGCTCCCCAAACACAAAAAATCTCTCTCCTTCTGTAGGAGTGTAAGGTTTTTCTATGCCACAGGATTTAGTTATTCAGCTAGGCTGGTTCCTTTTGTCCCAGAGGGGCGGGTGAGTAGTACCCAGAAGTTATAAAAAGGGATCATCCAATGTGTTTTGCCTGTTTGTGGTGCACCCACTCGCTAGAGTAGGTGTTGTGTTGATCTTAGGGCCTGAGGTGGAGGTAGGCCTCCGTATAGGAGCAAGCGTCAGATCAGGAAAGTTAGTGAGCAGCCAAGGCTCCAACAAGGAGTTTAATTATGGGATAGCACCCTGCAGTGACAAGGCCACCAGGTTAGGGACTCATACACCTTGACTATGTGAAGCAATTGACCATTGAGAAGTGTACCACCAGTTCAATAACATGTTTGGCTGTTTTAAATAACCACTGGTGCCCAAAGTTATTTTGATCAAGAGTGAATACTTTGTGCTTATTCCAGAGTGATAATCTCTTCCTCCATAAGTGGGGGCTCCAGCTGAACATAAAGAGTCTAATTATATTGTGCCTACCAGGAGTTGCTGGTAGTTGGACCCCTTGCCCGGGTTCTGGAACCAGTATATAGCAACCCAAGGAAGGGCATAGCAGACCCTTCTATGGAGATACACAAATTCCTAATGTCCTGTAGTCTCACTGACAGACATTGAAGAAGTTTTTGGGGGGACACAAATCAAACATGGAAGGCATTGGTAGCAAAACTGTGTGAGGATCAGTGGCTACAGATGGGTAGTATGTTATTAACAGAATATTTGCCCACAATGGTTTACTATGCACTGATTTGGGGACTGTGTATATTTCTAAATACCCCAGAATAATGCAACGGCCTGAACTGCATGGAGTTCCTTTTAAATCCGTTTGCGTTTATGACTCCAAATAACAAGGCTCAGATGGAGTATAACAACTTAAAAAACCTTCAACATATTCAGAAGGTCTAGTAAACTGAAAGCACAATCAGATGTTTACTGTCAAACAACAGCCCCCCCATTTGTAACATGCTGATTGTTGCTATGGGTTACTAGACCTATTTCTTTCACAACATTTCTGATTGGGCAAAGGGAGGATTTTCTCCTGAACAGCTAGTTCTGCTGTCAGAGTCTGTGGTTTGGAAGCAGTGGACATAACTTGTACCTAACTGTACTAGAACTTATTATACTTATGCATAATCTTAATTTGTAAATATACAGGAATGGGATCTGTTATCCAGAAAATTTTAAATTACAGGTAGATCGCCTCCCATAGACTTCATTTTAAAGGGGTTGTTCACCTTTGAGGTAACTTTTAGTATAATGTAGAGAGTGATATTCTGAGGCAATTTGCAATTGGTTTTCATTTTTTATTGTTTGTAGTTTTATAGTTATTTAGCTTTTTATTCAGCAGCGCTCTAGTTTGCAGTGTCAGCAATTTGGTTTCTATGGTACAAATTACCCTAGCAACCCTGCATTGCTTTGAATAAGAGACTGGAATATGAATAGGAGATGGACTGAATAGAATGATGGCAATAACAATACATTTGTAGCCTTACAGAACATTTGTTTTTAGATGGTGTCAGTGACCCCCATTTGAAAGCTGCAAAGAAACAGAAGAAAATTGCAAATCATTAAAAAACTATGAAAAATAAATAATGAAGACCAATTGAAAAGTTTCTTAGAATTGGCCCTTCTACAATATACTAAAAGTTAACTTGAAGGTGAACCACCCCTTTAATCATATAATTAGAATTTTAAAAAAAATTATGATTTTCTCTTTAATAATAAAACAGTACTTCTAAAATATGATTAATACTTATTGGAGGTAAACAATCCTATAGGGTTTAATTTATGTTTAAATCATTGGATGGAGATCCAAATTATAGAAATATACCTTATCTGGAAAATCGCAAGCATTCTGAATAACTGGTCCCATATATGTAACATTCTACTTCAGTTATTTATGGGAAATTGACCATTACATCTTCTTTCCAAGCAGAGGGCACCATGGAGTGTCCCGAAATTAACTTCATAGAATATCATAGAATCTATGATGCTGGCAGTCATGTTTTACAGAGCCAGGGCAATAGATTCTACGTTTGCCTATGGGAAAAATACATTGTCTAGCATTGTAACTGCCACAGACGTAAAGATTTAAAGGACACTGTTAACTTGAAATTTTTTTCAATATATTAGCGTTTGTTTAAAAATACTTAATTTTAGAATTTATGAATGTGGTTGCTAGTCTCACTGACCCTAGCAACCGGACATTTGACAAAATGAAGGAGCACTTAAATCTTCACTTGAGAGACAATGGAAATGGAAAGTCATGTCTGAAAAAATAAACACTCTCAATGGAAAAGACCAGTTGCAAAGCTGTTTAAAAACTGCCATCTGCAAAGCACTACTAGGTTAATGTAATAAAATTTTCATCAGATCTAGCAACCAACAGTAACCAATTAGTGGAACGGTTTCAATGGACTACTACACCTGGTGTAAACATTATGACTTTTATTATACCAGCTTTGCCCCCCAAAGTTATTTTAAAGGGGAAACTGAAAAGTTTATAAAAAGCCTTCATAAAGTTTTGCATTTTGTTTTACATGCAGGACCTCAGAAATTTTCTAGCAATGCTTTTGTAGATTAAGGCAAAAAATTAAATATTTCCTTTCTTTTATGCTAAAAGACTAGTTGGAATATTCACACCAGCAAAGCCTTGGAAAGAGAGCCGAGAGTACAGCCAAGAATACTAGGGATCTGGGGAAGTTAGACAGGACATTGTCCGTGAGGTTTGCCTGGGAAAAGCCCATTCTAATTGTCTGAGTCAGCAAGATATGTAAATAAAGGCAATGGAAGAATCCTGAGCTCCACAAGCCAAGGGAGGGATGTTCCAACGTGCAGCTTTTCAAACCCACATTATGAACCCAAAAATCTTGAATTGGATCCAACTCTCTGTCTGCTACTTGTCCCTCCTCACGTAATTGGATAACCTCGGAAGGTATGCTGAGCGTTTCATTCTGGGCTGCAATTAACTCTCCGTAGAAAAGAGAAGAATAGATTGACCATACAAAGTGGCCTTAGAGCAGATCAAATTCCTCTGAACCTCCCTGAGCAGGTTATAATGTATATTTCTGCTGCTACCCACAAAGGTGTCAATGTTGGGGTCTAGAATGCAGACAGTACTGAAGAAATTACACATTTCCAGTAGGTGAAACTTTATTTCATAATAAGATTTTGTTTCACCGGAGTCTGCGGCCTTTGCTGCGAGTCCAAACTGGCACCAGTACAGAGGGAGCTTTCCAATATTCCTTGCTCAAGATGTCTGGAAAATGTAATCATCTTGGTTTAAATAAAGTTTAGTGCTTTTGAAGTCTAAAGTTGAAATTGCTTAAATACATTGAAAGACAAAATCATGGCAAGTCTCTCAGACTGGAAAGTGTCCCGATGGTGTTGATTGTAAGGGGGTTTCACATAGACTGCCAATGGGCCTGGCTTGTTATTTGGACTGTGGCCCAAGACAAAGAAACCAATAGGAAAAAGCTGTCATCATGTATTGAATTATTAAAAAATCTAGAAATCACTTTACAAAATGTGTGATGTAGCCAATGGTTTTTGAAGATAATATGCATTCATCTTGTTATATAATGCTAAGAGGGGCTCAATAGAATGAGCTTTTTATACCTTTACTGAGTGGGGCAAAACAAGGTTTGCCATGTGGTCAGTATTTTATCAGCCCATCTTTTAACAAGGTTTGCCTCCAGTGTAATTTACAGGGAATAATAAAATATATTAATTAAATATATAGAAATAATGGTGATGAAAAGGCGATAAACTCCAGGTAAGATACTCCAGGTAAAATGGAATGATATGTAAATCGGGTTACAGTAAGAAGGCAGGAGGACATAATTCCCTACATGTTCCATAACTGGAGATACTCATAGGTTTTTTGTTGAGACGATGCCTGGAGTTTTTTCTTGGTAGAAATAAGTGACCATAGGTATAGGACTTAGCATTGTGACCCAAAGTTTGTCTACAAGCTACAGGAACTAGTGAAAGATATGATGGCATCATGGTGTTGGGTTTCTTTATTTTTTTTATTATAGTTTACTATTATGTCAATGATCTTGTGTGTAACTGTTTTCTTTCAATTATGATCCTGTTGTGTTTATTAATTTAAAGTTACTCTCAGGGGGGTAACAATAGAGACAATAGTCCTTGAAGCTGCTAGGACCAGGGCTGCTGTTCCTACTGGGGGGTCCGAGGACCACCGCAGCTGCCACCTCAGGGGCCCCAAACACCACCCCCACCCCCCAGTCATGAGGTCAGCACCTTCAAAGAATACCACAGCCCACAGCCCCTCTTTCTCCACTGAGCATACCTTGTTATGTGTTTTTGGCCACAATCGGGAATGGAAGTCAGAAGGGAGCAGTTCTGGGTCAGTGGTGCCTACCTGGTTCTTTCCTGGTGACCCTCTAGTCCAGTCTGACACTGCCTAATTGATACTATGATGTGTATGTACAAAATATATTATTATTTGAAAGGCCTGGGGATTGATGGGGGCCCTAACAAGATTGGGTTCTGGTTGGGTCAATAAGGCATTTTGACTGTTAAGGTGCTATTAATATTTAGGAACTTTGTACTATTCAAAATATCCTTCTGCACCTGTCAATTAAGCCTATGGCTAATTCTGCTGGTGAGAGGTAGGCTCATTCAGAACCACTAGGTTCAGAGTTCCAGAGCAGTGCTCATTTGTTCTAGCCAGTTTATATTATAGGTGCAAAGATATTGACCACAGTAGTTCACCTTCAGAGGACCCCAATAGTGACTTGTAACATGACTGGTCACTCTCACTGTATTTGATGTGCTGGCTGGGGATCCTTTTAATTTAATATTATCTGATTTCTTCTCTTTTCTCCTATAACCGTACTTTCTCCAAGTGGGATGTCAATAAGTGAAAGTCAGACTGATCTTTATCATTCACCCAGAAATTACAGCCCATACATTTCTGCTTCTATGTTTCCCAAGTCATGCTTCTGTTGATCCATAGAGAGCAACAGCTGTGGGAACATAAAACAGAATAGATCATATTTTCAACTAAAAAGCGTTAGGCTTTTTTATTCCACCCCCTCCCCGATCATAAACTGTTCCTTTAAAGCAGCTTGAGGGCTCAGACTGCCCTGCGATTAAATTCTCTTGATGGAGAATTTAATGTTAGAGGCTTAAAAATAACCACAAAAAAATGAAGCCCGTCTGAAAATGAAATAGTATCTTGCACAGAAAACCCTTCAGTAATGTTTTTTATTTGTGCTGCAGTCCTGGAGGAGTCCACCCTGAAGCAGATGTTCTGAGTGCAATGGTTTAGTGTTTTTGGAACTGTGCCCACCATTTTCACCTATCTTTCGAACTATTTACAAGGGGTTTTATTTCTCCAGCTGAGTTTTACTTGAAATTTGACATTTTTCAGGCGGGCTTCTAAATTGGGGCTCACTGAAGTTGAAAGTTATTTTTTGCTCAGACGAGAAGTCTATAACAAAGCAACCAATGAAAGGAATTGGAGTCGGTGAAACCACTGAAGTAAAGGGTGGGCTGAATCTTGAAATTAGAAATAATGTTGTTGGAATGTATTTTCTATGGTGGTAAAGAAAGATTCATTCTAATTCCGTTCAGCAAGGGTGGGCATTTCTTTTGCTGGTGGTCCCAAAGGTCAGGGTCATGTAAATCACTGGAGACCATCATTAAGCCTGGAAATCTACTAGTTTTCATTTTGAGAGGTTTCCTACTTAAAGAATCTTGCTGAATTGAGGTTAGTATGGGGCAATGCTACACTGGCGTGGATTTTTCCTGCTGCCATGACGACAGCCAGGGCCTGTTCAATTGTGGCAGGGTCTGAATCAAATAAAAAACTTTGTAGGGCCCCATTATTTCTATAGGTGGGGTGTTGTTATGTATGGCACCTTATCTATTGAGTACAACTCCTAGCACAGACCAGGAAAATTTCAATATTGGGTCTTTCTGGATGATGAACTTTGACATTGGCTAAAAGACCACATGCTAGACCACAATGTTTTTAGAGGGAGGGTAATGTAAACTGGCCATACACTGCCAGATTATTTTAAACAAACAAGCAGATCGGGGGCTGATTTGGCCACCCACATGCTGGACCAATTGGAGTCAAAGATTGGATCATACAGAGTGGCCTACAAGCCAATGTTGTTACCAACAGCAACCAATCCGAATTTTATTTTGATTAGTATACCTGTTATTACAGCCTACAAATTTTTAGTGCATATTTCCGGATCAATATTAATTTGTAGAGTGATAGCTGGGGTTATTTACAGAAGTGTAAGGGCTCATTCAGACGGGAAGATTCGGGGAGATTTGTCGCCTGGCGACTAAGCGCCTCTTCTTTGGGGCGTCAAATCTCCCTGAATGGCTTCCTGGTATCTTGTACCCGCTAGCGCTAAAGTCGCCTGCGCCTATTCACACGCGCCAACGCGTTTTTCAAAGTCGCTCGAAATTGCTTTGTGAGGCATTGCTTTGTGAGGCGACTTTGAAAAACGCGTCGCCACGTGTGAACAGGCGCAAGTGACTTTAGCGCTAGCGGGTACGAGATACCAGGAAGCCATTCAGGGAGATTTGTCGCCCCAAAGAAGAGGCGCTTAGTTGCCAGGTGACAAATCTCCCCGAATCTTCCATTCTGGATGAGCCCTTATATTAGTGTTGTTTGTTGCTAGTTGTTTTTTAGGGCTCCTTTAACAATCTCCAAACAACTAAAGCCAAAGGACATTACACTTTTCTCATTTTCTTGGTCTTATCTTCTCCTTTTGATACTGCTGACCATACTAATGCAAATGCTCCACTCACTTGCCGATGACATCCAGATATATTAGGACACCCTTTTACTAACCACTGATGTTCAGACCCAGTTTGCAAACTGCTTACTAGCAGTTTGCAAACCCAGTTCAAACTTTATGATCTCCTAGTAATTAGTCATCCTGACTTCCATCTCTCTCCCCTGCAATCAATATTAAACTCTGCTACTAGCATCCTCCTTCTCTCTCTTAAAGGAACAGTTCAGGGTAAAATTAAAAACTGGGTAAATAGATAGGCTGTGCAAAATAAAAAATGTTTCTAATATAGTTAGTCAGGGAAAAATGCAAACTATAAAAGAGTGATGTCTAATATAATGGCCAGAATCCAACTTCCTGCTTTTCAGCTCCCTAAATCTGAGTTAGTCAGCGACTTGAAGGGGGGCCACAAGGGACATAACTGTTCAGTAATTACCATTGATCCTCAGAATTCAGCTCAGATTCAAAAGCAACAGTTATGTCCCATGTGGCCCTCCCTCAAGTCACTGATTAGTTACTGCCTGGTAACCAGGGTAACCACTCTGTGTAAACCAAAAGTGCTGAAAAGCAAGAAGTAGTGTTCTGTTCTTTTATGTTAGACTTACAGTCACACCAGCCTTTATACATTACATTTTTGCCTAACTAACCATATTGAAAACATGTTTTATTTTGCACAGCCTATCTATTTATCCAGATTTTAATTTTGTACTGAACAATTCCTTTAAGAGGGAACCTGTTCAACCCAAAGTAACAACTTTAGTATATAGAAAAGCATATAAATTCCTCTGCATTCAAAGCCCTTCACTCTTTTGATCCTCACTACATTTCTTCAGTTGTCTCACAGTATGTTCCTGACTGCTTCACTCCTCTGCTCCTCACTAAATTTTTTCACTTGTCTCATGGTATGTTCCTTACTATCTCCTCTTGTCATCTCAGAGCCACCGCCTTTTCACACCATACACATCTACTGCCATCTCATCATAAACCTTTCTATCTTACCTCTGTTACTCCATCCCTGAATTTCTTTGTAAGGAATATTCTATCTTTTGGAGCATTAGAAAATTAGTCTAGTCCTGGCACTCATGGGATAATGCCTTTACCTTGTGCACTTATGCCTGTATGGGTCCCAATGACCCGAATAGGGAAGCAGGGCTTGACGGGGATTGGAGTGGACCTATC
>CM044445.1:25130748-25170015 GCA_024363595.1 Xenopus borealis | reverse complement strand
GGTGAAGGAAAAGATTTGGAAGGGGGAGTTTGTGGAATTGTTTTCCCTTCTCCCTCTAGACGAGACAATAGAGTTGAAGGATGAGGACAGGAAGGACAACAAGAAAGAGGAGGAGGAGAAAAAGAAAAAGTACTCTAAATTGCCCAAAACCTTTGGTAATTTGCTGAGGGCCTTTTGTATCCTGGCCAGTATCATAGGGGAAAACCCCCCAGACAAATGCTCTTCACTGTTCTGTTATGTCGACGGGGTGTGGGAAGCATTTAAGGTGTATGGCGGCCTGGCACGGTGGCGTTACGATGAACAGCGCCTGGCGGCTAACCCTGCCATGAGGTGGGATCAGATGGACATTACCCTCTGGTTCAAGCTCATGATGGCGCAGAAGACATCTCCATTTCAGAGGGGGGGTCAGAATTACGCCTCTTCGGCCCAATTAAGCCAGGATACTGTTGGATGTTTAACGACAGCCACTGTAAATATGCCAATTCTTGCAAGTACAAGCACGAATGTTTGGGGTGTGGAGGGGCACACTCCTACATCCGGTGTTTCAGGAAAGGAAGGGGGAACCCCAAGGCAGGCGAGGCTTCAAAAGGGGAGGACACCGGTGAAACTCGACGCGATGCGGCCGTGGCTCGACCGGTACGGTAAACGTAAGGAAGCCTCACTGATAGAACAAGGGTTTAGGGAGGGGTTCAGGATTCCTTTTCGGGAAAAAAACGGGGATCAAGTGTTACGTAATTTAAAGTCAGCCCAGGAATTTCCGGAGGTGGTGAGGGACAAGTTGGCCAAGGAGGTGCAGCTCGGGCGGGTGGCGGGGCCATTTCTCAGCCCGCCACTGAGCAATTTGAGGGTTTCCCCACTGGGTGTAGTTCCCAAGAAAGAACCAGGGAAGTTCCGGCTGATCCATCACCTATCGTACCCCAAGGGTGGGTCGGTAAATGATGACATCGACAGGGATTTGTGCTCGGTTTCTTATACCTCATTTGACCAGGCCGTTGCAATGGTCCGGGGGGCAGGCAGGGGGGCCCTGATGGCTAAGGCAGACATCGAGGCCGCTTTTCGGCTACTACCAATTCACCCTGACTGCCATCACTTGTTAGGCTGTTGGTTCGACGGGGCCTTTATTGTGGACTTGTGTTTGCCGATGGGTTGCGCCATTTCGTGCGCGTACTTTGAGGCGTTTAGCACTTTCTTGGAATGGGTGGTGAGGAAACAGTCGGGTTTGCGCACAGTGGTGCATTACTTGGATGACTTTCTGTGCGTGGGCCCAGCAAAGTCTGAAGTTTGCCTCCACATCCTGCAAACGTTGCAGGAAGTGGCCGAACATTTCGGGGTCCCTCTAGCGAAAGAGAAAACGGAAGGTCCTGCAACCACTATACAGTTCTTAGGCTTGGAGATTGATTCGGTGGCGGGGGAGTGCCGACTTCCACTTCTGAAGGTGCAGGAGCTGAGGGAGGAGGTGAGCAGGACCAGGATGGGTGGGAAACCCACGTTGCGACAGATACAGTTGCTACTGGGGAAGTTGAACTTCGCCTGCAGAGTGATACCAGTAGGTAGGGTTTTTAGTAGGAGATTGGCGCAGGCAACGGCAGGTGTCATGACACCTCACCATCATGTGCGGCTTAATAAGGAGGTGAAGGCAGATTTGGAGGTTTGGGACACGTTTTTGAGGGATTTTAACGGTACTGACTTGTTCCAGGCGCCAGAAACCACGGCGCAGGAAATGCAGCTTTTTACCGACGCAGCGGGGAGCGTGGGGTTCGGAGCGTACCTAGACGGACAGTGGTGCGCGCAAAAATGGCCCAGAGAGTGGGAGGAATCAGAACTAGTTCGGAATTAGGCGTTTCTAGAACGCAAGACAAGAAGGCTCACCTTTCCCGGCGCATCTTTGGCAGATCTGGAACGTAGTTTAATGGAGATGGTGGAAAAGTCGGTGGCAAAATTAACATGGGCGGCCTATAGTAAGACGTGGGAGGAATGGAAACAGTTGGAGGTGTGGTCGGGAGGCTTTCACACAGAGGAGGATAGGAGGGCCGCGTTAATTTGGTATGTGACCCGGCTGGTGGAGGCAGGCAAATCAGCGGCGGTGATTGAGAAGCGTATGGCAGCATTGGCATTCCTTTTCAAATTGACAGGGGTGGGGGATGTCACTAAAGAATTTTTAATCAGGCAGGCTATCCGGGGCCTCAAGAGGGGTAGGGCCTCTCGGGACACCAGGAGGCCAATATCATTTGAATTGCTAAGAGAACTTCAGGAGGCGTTGTCAAGGTGCTGCAGTTCAGTATTTGAAACACTACTTTTCCAAGCAGCGTTTGTGTTGGCCTTTTTCGGGGCATTTCGGGTGGGAGAATTGGTGAGTAGCAGCAAGAAAGTGCCGGGAGGACTAAGCATGACGGACTTGAGCATTTCCAACTCCTCGGTCCAGGTACGGTTATGGAGGTCCAAAACGGATGTGTGGGGGTAAGGAGTGGACATAAGCTTGTACAGGATGGATGGGGGTTTAGCTTGCCCAGTGGGAGGCATGAGGAGGTACATGGACGTGAGGCCCAACTTAGGGACATCTTTATTCATTCATAAGGATGGGTCTCCTCTCACTCGTTTCCAATTTCTGAGAGTGCTAAGGATAGGATTACAGGAGATTGGAGTGCAGCCGTCTGACTTTGGTACGCATTCATTCCGGATTGGGGCGGCGACCGAAGCGGCACGGTTAGGCTTGAAGGATGACATGGTAAAAAAGATAGGAAGGTGGGAATCAAAGCGGTTCAAAGTATATATTCGGCCGGGACTACTGGTTTAGAAGTCGTTATGTGAGGTTCTTCGCTTTGGTTAACACTGAGAGTTAGGTTTATATTGCATACAATGTGTGGTTTGTGATTGTTAAATGTTCCTTAAAAATGCACATGCACAACGGATGTTTTGTCGGTGTGAGAACTGTTTAAGTGTGGTTTTATATTAAAAGATTAAAGTGGTTTGGTAACGCATGTTTATGTTGATCGCTGATTCGCAATTGTACAATTTGATCTTGTTTTCACAGGTGGTGTAATTTCCGTATGGATACTTGGACATTCCTACATTTACTGGGCCAGACGGCGAGCTGCAGTTAAGAAGTCCGGTTCGCAGCTGGGCTTTCCGGAAGGCCAAGTGGATATTCACTGGTTTGGTGTACCAGGCCTCAGATGACCGGGAGTGTGGCAACTGTTGTTACAGAATGTAAGGGCAGGGCGGAGGCCAGATATATTAGTCATACATGCGGGAGGGAATGACATGGGCCTTCAGTCTCAGAGGGATCTGGTGTTGGAAATGAAGTGGGATTTGGAAAAAATCCGGCAAATGTTCCCAGATTTAGCACTGGTTTGGTCTGAGATGGTACCGCGCTTGGTTTGGAGGTATGCAAGGGATGCGGGAAAAATGTATAGGAGCAGGAGCAAAGTTAATAAATTGATGGCATTATTCGTGAGAAAGTTTGGGGGAGTGGTGGTAAGACATTCGGATCTGGATGATAAGAGGCCTGATTATTACAGACCTGATGGGGTTCACCTGTCTGAATTGGGCAATGCCTTTTTTACTTTGGCCCTGATGGAAGGGGTGGAACGGGCACTGGGGTTCTTGGGGTGGGTCATGCCACGCTTAAGGTTTCAAGCGGCCACGCCGGTGGCGGAGGGTACCTTGGCAAGGAGCCCCAGGGCAAGTTAAAAAGGGAAGTAGCCTGGTAGGCCTGGGTCCTCATGGGAGATATACAGGGTTGGGAATGTTACAGGAACAACCCAGGCAGTTGGGGCACAGGCGCCCCCGTTTTCTTATTCTTAAAGTTTGTTATACAAACGGTTGATAAGGTTATATATATATGTATACTTGTTAAATATTATTGTATGAAAAGAATAAACAACTGCGGCCATCTCTCTCCAAACCAGTGGTGTTGTGTGTTTGTATAGGGTTTGGTGTTGGGCGGAAGGGATGGGTGCAGACTCGACAATACACCCGTCATGTTATCCACCCACTTAGATTGTAAGCTCTACCGTGCAGGAACCTCCTTCCTACTGTCTCTCTGCAACATGGCACTTAAACTATATGTCCTACCAGTGGCGTAACTACCAGGGGTGCAGAGGGTGCAATTGCACCAGGGCCCCCACCCCATCAGAGCCACGAAAATGGTAATGGCAGGCAGTTATCTAGGAGGAAATTTTACAGCACACATGCCATCAACACATCAGCATGGGATTTATAGAGGTAAGGGCCCGACAGGGGGGCCCAGGTGCCCATACTGTACCAGGGCCCACCAGGGAGTAGTTACGCCACTGTGTCCTACTATAAGCTCTGTGTACTTTGTGTATATTTATTGTATTTATTGTGCCATTTGTCTGCCCTGTGAGTACTTTTACTTATTGTAGTGTTTGATATTGTACAGAGCTGCAGGTCCTTACAGCACTTTACAAATAAAGTTGTACATACATACATGTATAATCTGCTATAAATCTTGGTAATTTTTTTACTCTGCTGCAAAATGACAATGAATAGATTCTAGAAATAATGTATTATAATTATCTAAAAATAATGTATTGTTAAACGTATTTATGCCAATGAATTGTCAGTAATCAGTTGTTTTTACTTTATGTTACATTATTAACAATAAATTAACCAATAACACATGTTGAAATGTCATCTTCCCCAAAAGACTTTTTGCTGCTCAGGATTAAAAATGGGCAGGGATAGATATTGCAGACAATCTTGGTGCTTGTGTTGATAATTCTGAATGATAATTCTAATACTAGTCTTTAGTAAACCTTGCTAAACATCTTATAAAGTTTTTGATGTAATAAAAGGTGATAATATAAATGTGTGCCACCGAATCACCAAATGTCGGCAGTGATTTAGTAAAGTAACTGTACATGAATATCCACATTTAGAAATCAGCCCTAGAAAGTATAACCTTCTCTATATATCCTTGCTTTGCCATGCTGTTCTGCTGTATCTTCTACCCCTATACCTATCTTGGCAGCCAAAGAGAGGATTGTTAATTAGATGTCTTCTGCTACATGTGGTTTTTATACAAATGGCCTGTAGATGTCACTGTGCACATGAGTTATACTGTGCATACACTGTACCTTCTATGCTACATAAGGTGCTAGAGTTTATGCTACTGTTGTGTAATGGCTTCATGAACCTGCTAATAAAGCACTGTAATACTCTGCTCATCCTTGGCATCAAAACACAACAAATTGGCGACAAGATGTCTCTTCTACCTCTGCAGCAACCTGCTGCTTTTCTCCAAAACCCTGGTGAGCCAACTTTTACATTATTGCTGCTGACCAAGGGGAGATTTCTGTTGCTAAAAAGCGTGCTTTACTTATTCACTGCCTGGGAGCAGAGGCACAGTGTATATTCTGTACATTACCATTACCTGATGAGACTTATGACATTGCACTTAGTGCTATAAAGAACTTTTTTGTGCCAAGAGTAAATGTGGTTGCTGAAAGATATAAATTCTGCTAATGTGGACAATGTAATGGCGAATCCACAGAAAAATTTGTAGCAGCTTTAAGAGAGCTGGTTGTTACCTGTGAGTTTAGGAATCTAACAGATGAAATGCCAAATAGTGGAAAAAACAAACTCACCTCGCTTTAGAGACAGAGCCTGCTCCTAGAGCAGGATTTAACCATGGCAAAGGCTATTAAAGTTGCTAGCCAAATTGAAACAGCAGTGGCAGAGGCTAAAACTCCCAGTCAGGGAACTGCTGGAAATTCACAGATTGTGAATCCAGTACTATTGCCTAATAATGCACCATCACATGCAAAATACAGTGCAAAACTGTGCTGCAAATACAAATAAAAAATACTGCTTGCACTGTGGTTCCAAACAACACACTGCAAATTATGCCACATGTCCTGCAAAAGCTGTACAGTGCCGCAAATGCTATTTTTTTTTTTATAAGACATGCCGTAGTTCTGCTAAATATGTTCATGAAGTCACTACTACAAATGTTATAGTATTAAAGGGCAAAGAAAGTATAAAATAGAATAAGGCTAGAAATGCTGTATTTTGTATACTAAACATAAACATGAACTTACTGCACCACAAGCCTAATCAAACAAATTATTTATGCTTTCAAAGTTGGCCACAGGGGGCTGTCATCTTGTAACTTTGTTATACATCTTTGCAAGACTAGATTACATGCACATGCTCAGTGTGGTCTGGGTTTCTTAGGGATCATCATAAATGATCAAAAAACAAAGCTGTGTGAGTTCTGCATGGCTGGTAAGTAAGGCAGGAGCTCCCCCTGCTGTTCATAAGTATGATTGTTTCCCTGCCAGAAGTTAGGGACCGTCTGACTATTCCCATCCATAGCACTAAATGAAGGGAGAATTTCACTGCATACAGTCAGGTTTCTTATAAAAAACGGTACATATTTTATAATTAAAGTATATTGGAGATAGATTTTTTTTTCATTAAAGAAAGTAAAAATGGGATTTTATTTATTTGCATTTCCTTGCCCTTTAAGTGTGGATAAAGCTGGTAAATTTATTCCAGGCAAGTTTATATGCACTGTCAATGTCAATTCTGCTTCTGCTGACAAGGGACACTCCATTAACCTGATGCTTGATACAGGTTCAGCTGTTTTCAGCTGATATTTTCTTGAAATGCTTTACAATTGATATGCTTGTTGCACCTGCCCTCAGATTGGTCAGTTAATTAAAGGAGCCAATCCCTGTGCTTGGTTGCTTGCCATTGACTGTACAATTTAAAGAAAATACTGCAAAATGTGACTTTTACATATGAATAAGGGTACTGCTATACTTGGAAGAGATCTCTTTGTTGCATTAAACCTACAATTAGTTGATGGTCTCATTACTACAGCACCAGTGCCTACCTGCCTGTGTCTAAAATTTCACCACAAAGCAACACTTCATTGGGCTGTGCAAAGAAATTTGTGCACAAAATTAAGTTGAGACCAGATGTAAAACCAGTACCCAGAAACTGAGGCAATTGCCCTACTCTATAAGGGAGACTGTCTCACAGGAACTAAAGAAACTGGTAGAGCAAGATGTGATTGAAAAATCAGAATCCTTCGAATGGGTTTCACCAGTTGTTGTAACAATGAAGAAAACTGGAGGTATAAGATGGTGTGGTGATCTCTGTGAACCTAATAAAGCAGTTGTTATGGATAATGATATCTTGCCACACATAGAGGAAATATTTTCAGGACTCAGAGGAGTACAATCCTTTTCTACTTTGGACCTTCAGAGTGCTTATCATCATGTATTACTGGATGAGGAAAGCAGAGACCTCACTGCATTTATCACCCATGATGGTTTGTTTTGGTTCAAGCATGTACCTTGTGGACTGGCTTCAGCACCGAGTTGTTTTCAAAGACTGATGTCTTCTATACTCCATGGCATACCTGGTGTACAATGCTTCTTGGATGACATAATTGTCTAAACTCCAACTATGGATCTTCATGACAAGTACCTATAAAAGGTTCTGAAATGCATTGATTCTGCAGGACTGAAACTGAACCTTTCCAAATGCCACTTCAGACAAACTCAAATGTATTTTCTAGGCCATATATTTTCACAAGAGGGATTACTGCCTGACCCTCACCATGTCATCGCTGTTACACAAGCAGCTACTCCATCTTATTTCCAGACCTTCTTCATGGTATTCTAAGTTTATTCTCAATTATGTTTCAGTTGGGCAGCCACTTATAGCACTACTACGTGGAACTACAAGTCTGGTTTGGTCAGAGACTGCACAACATAGCTTTGAAACAATGTGAAACAATTAATTGTGAACAGTCCAGCATCAGCTTTATTTGATCCTGCATTACCCACAATGGTTACTACAGACGCTTCAGACTATGGCGCTGGTGCAGTTCTCACACAGATCCATTCTGATCATTCGGGGAAAACTGTTGTATTTGCATCCAGAACACTTACAGAGACAGAGCGTAAGTACTCAGCTGTTAAAAAAAGAAGCTCTAGCATGTGTTTGGGCAACAGAAAAATGGAGAACCTACATATTGGGTAGAGAATTTACCTTATGCATGGGTCACAGCCTTTTAGCTACACTGTTTACAAAAAAGGGACTAGAAAGACTTGGAATGAGTAGAGCTCGTGGTCAGCAAGGCTACTGAATTTCAACTACACAATGCAATACAAACCAGGTTTGAAAAATGTTACTGCTGATTGTTTGTCATGTTTACCTTTACCTGCAGCTTCTGATAAACTGGATGAGGACATAAAAGTTGTAGCATTGACTGATTTACTATCATCTACAGTTACAGCTGCTGATTTTAAGCAAGCTTGCCTTACATGTCCAATCCAAGTAAAACTATGGGACATCTTACATAGCAAATAGGCAAATGCTGAAAAGAAACTCAGACATGATCTTCACCCTTACTACAGGATTAGACATGAACTGTCATTGGTAGATGGCTATGTTGTCCGTGGAGCTCACCCCTTACTGGTACCAGAGACCTTGAGAGAAAAGCTCATACAACTTGCAGATGAGAGTCATAAAGGAATTGTACGTACAAAACGAAGACTATGAGAATTATGCTGGTGGCCAGCAATGGATGCCGATGTGGTAACTGCCATTCATTCTTGTGTTACTGTTGTGTAATGGCTGCACAAACCTGCTAATAAAGTACTGCTCTGCTCATCCTTGGCTATCAGATCCAGCAGTAGAGGATAGCAAGAGGCTGACAATTAGTTGGATCCTCTGTGCTTCTAACAGTTATGTCTCTGCCAATTGGTTGGATCCTCTCTGACATCACTAAAAACAGTTTACAGGCAGTTCTGACAACATTTAGTTAAAAGTGTAGCAAGCCATTCCCTTTGGCTTCCTGCAAGTTATAAAGAAAGAGCTAAATTTCCTTCCAGTAGCTTCATACCACAATTAAATGTCTGAGTTCTCATCCAACTCGTCTATCTCCTGTCTTAGAATTCTTTTGTTAATCGAGAGCCTGATTGCTTTGAACATGTTATTTATATATCTGTCAGGATTTGCAGTACGAGGAGCTGTCCTCCGTTCAGATGTTTCTCATAAATTTTCCAGAATCCTATCTTTTCTCTGTATCTAGGTGATCCCATGCCCCTTCCAGATTTTCTCAATTAGGATCACACCCAGTACCTGACATCATAGATTTTCTTTGGGGCAAGAAGATATCAGTTGCAAGTTTGTTATAGAAAGTCTGAACCCCAACAGACCTAATGCATACTCCTGTCTGAGCTTTGTCTGTGTGGGATCTCTGCCATCACTTTATCATATTAAGTTTCACTTTGTACTGAGAGTTAGGCTAACTCTTAACAGGTACCAGGATGCAAGACCTTGGGTTTGTTTTCCCAGTGGTTGTTAGATATCTTCTTATCGGACTGTGTCATTAACCCTCCCCAACGGAGTGCTGGAATAGTAAGCGTTGTGTGTTTCTTTATAATGTGATGTAGGTCTGCCATCAAAGAATTCTGTTTAATTTTAAATGACATGTTATGGTTTGCCTGGTTATTTATTATTAAAAGTTATTACTTTTGGGCTGGAGGTTTACATGTCTGGGATTGGCCTTCAAAGTCTTTAAAAGGTTTGCTTTGAAATGAGGATAATTGGAAATATTTCTGTGTTCCACATTGTGGAGAGATGGCTGGTAACCTCATACCATGCAAGACCTTTTATATATATATATATATATATATATATAAGTGGAGCTTAGTGATGTCATTTCTGTCACATGACTCACTGAAACTTTTGTATTATAAAACTTAGATATTAGACGTCACCTTGGAGGCCTTCAGCTTTTGTATGGTAGCTTATAATATTATTATATTTTACAAGACTTTATTCACTATACAAAATATATATATATATATATATTAAAGTTGTTTAATAGATCAAGCTGACATTTCGGCTGATACAACAGCCTTTCTCAAAGACTGTGTATCAGCCAAAACATCAAGTTGACTTTGAAAAGAATAAATCTATTTCACAACTTTAAGACCTGCGAGTGCAGACTTCTTCTACCACATATACCTGGACCTAAACTTTGATCCTTGTAGTATGCTCTTTTAAATGTTATAAAAAAAATAATTCTTCTTAAAAATTCCAGTGTGCGCTGATCACTACATAGGGACTTTTGGATATTTGACATTGCAGCAGCACCTGGTAAATTAGAGTTAGAGAGAGAGAAAGATCAATACTATCACAAATGTAAACAGGGGCAGAACAATGTAAGGGTCCAGGGTGAGACTGTGCTAGGAGACACATTATCACCCCTATCTTCAGTGGGCATCTAAATTTGCCTGGATCCAAGCCTGGTGCATTGGGATTCTGCTCTTCTTTTCACATCTCACATCTGAAGTCTTATAGCCTACTGTACTTATTGGACATGACACATTATAATATATGTGAATACACAGTTACAAAACTAAATATAATAAAAATACGATGCTATCAATATTGATTACCTGCTATTATGATACCTAATTATAGCCACATGAAGAACACTATCATCTTATCACGGGGTGGAAACATAGTGCAAGAAATACATAAGAAGACAATTCTTTGTACTGTATGGTAAATCTAAAGCTATTGGAAATCCATTCTCATTGCATATTAATTTGCTGGGGATTTTACTTTTAAATGTTTCTTTAAGTAACCTTGGCTTGGAGCATACCATGATAAAAATACTCTGGGAAACCCTCATGCATTCTGTATAATATGTATGAAATAGAAATAACACATATTTTGCTCTGTGAAATGTTGACTCTGAACCCTTCAGTGTTTTACACACAAAGCCTGGCAGATCTGTAATATTTGGCCTTGTCCGTGGGGCTATTCATTGGCTACTACAGTCCTTTTAAAGGAAAACTATACCCCCAGAATAAATTCTTAACCAACAAATAGCTTATATCATATTAAGGGGCAAATTTACTAAAATTCCCTTAAAATCCCTCGAATCAATCCCTCTAATCTTACCTTAAAGATTTAAATAACTTAAATATAGATATCACTAAATATTGCCCCTTTACATCTTTTCCCTTGAGCCACCTTTTTATGATATTCTCTGTACTCCCACAAAGGGTTGGACTGGAGCTTTAGGGGCCCACCATGGCTGCAAACCAAGGAAACTCCTGGTAGTCCCTGGGGTCTTTATGGGTCTTTACGTGGCCTACTAACCCCATCAGGTGTTGAAAAAGTGAGCACCGCGGGGAAGGGGGGGGTGGCAAATTGAAGGCCGCCTCAGGCAGGAAATGGGACAGATCCCCCCTTATGTGACCTAACATGTTTGTGTGTCCTTTGGCTTGTTTGTGTGCACTGTGAATCATATGATCCCATGGCAGCCCTTATTTTCTATTTAGGATTACCCAATGGCACATACTACTATGAAAATGGTTTATTTATATGAAGCAGGGTTTTACATACGAGCTGTTTCATGCAATATATTTTTATAGAGCCCCAAATTGCTTGGGAGTATAGTTTTCCTTTAACCTTTGTATCAGGTTGGGGAATTAGCTTTTTGACCCAAAAAGTGGTTTATGATTAGTTATTACTGGGCCCATAGCATTTTTTTCAGGCCCCCAAAATGTTTAGAGGTTGACCTATTTTACCAATAGTTATAGATATGTTATATAAAGTAAGGCCCTATACAGCACGGGGACCCATTTTGGACCTATAATTTAAGAATTCATTAGCAACTAACACCCAAATATGGCCAATAATTCTTGTTGTGCCTTTAAGCCACTTATGTTAAGGCTGTAGCGCCATATTAATGAATAGAAATAAAGGAGCTTGTGTCTCAGCTAATTTCCACACCAGCAGATGGTGCTAAAAAGTCCATATTTTTTTTCTTTACCAAACATCTCAAATTTCCTTAAAATCATAAACTGTCAGGAAAAGATAAATTGAGATACTTTAGCTAATTGTAGAGGAAAGTTCAAGCCGAGGTGATGCAAGTCATCATTTTATTTAGACTAGCTAGACAGGCTTGACTTTTTTTCTCTCTCTTTTTTATTTTTAAGACAGATAGGTTTTTCCCAAAGTAAGATGCTTACCTTCGGCAAGGTACTGAAAAGCATCTGAGGAATTCCACCCCATGTTAACATATTTAGATAAAGACATCAGGTTGCTCACTGGAAGCCTGATCCTTTCTGTTTGTTTTTGCTGTTCACTCACCCAATCTGCTGGAGGAAATGCCTCTAACATTACGCTTTACCTTGACATTCTTTTACAGGTTTCTATTTAATTCTCAGCATGTCGCCAAGTTCCAGATTTACCTTTACTGCACACTATCCCAGAGCAGCAATAAGGAATGGGAGGGGACACACAAAACTCATCACAAATGGCAGAGGGGGTCCTACATGGAAGAAGGCTATTTACAGGTAGATTTTATATTGCACTTATTACCACTTAAAGGGGGGTAATACTGATACTGTTATTCATTATTCTCCATAATACATACAAGTATGAAACCTGTCATTCAGAATACTCAGGACCTGGGGTTTCCAGATCCCTAAATTGGATTACCATTCCTTAAGGTAGAGATCCCCAACCTTTTGAACCTGTGAGCAACATTCAGAAGAAAAAGGAGTTGGGGAGCAACACAAGCATGAAGAATGTTCTTGGGGTACCAAATTAGTGCCCTTATTGGCCCTTTAGTAGCCCTATGTTGATTGTCAGCCTACATTAAGGCTCTGTTTGGCAGTATAATTGGTTTTTATACAACCAGAACTTGCTTTCAACCCAAGAATTCAAAAATAAGCACCTGCTTTGAGGCCACTGGGAGCACCATCCAAGGGTTTGGGAAGCAACATGTTGCTCACGAGCTACTGGTTGGGGAATCACTGCCTTAAGGGTACCCAGAAAATATGTATTTATTTATTAAATAATGTAAATTAAATTATTTATTATTATACATCTGTTATATTAAATTATCATTAAACAATATGTATTAGACATTTAAACAATTATAATACTTGTTAAAATAATTAAATTATTATTCCTCTTATTTTGTTATTTATTATTATTTAAATCCATTCTGGATTCAATAATTTCAAATAATTACTTCAATCCCCATAGTTACTTTATTTGGGATATTTACTCAACTATTAAACATTCAACATGGGTCTCCATATTGGATCTCTACTAAAAAAATAATATAAACATTAATTACACCCAATAAGATTGTTTTGCCTCCAATAAGGATTCATTCTATCTTAGTTTAGATCAGGTACAAGGTACTGTTTTATAATTACACAGAAAATAGAAATCGCTTTAATGGAACAGTTCAGTGTAAAAATAAAAACTGGGTAAATTGATAGGTGCAAAATAAAAAATGTTTCTAATGTAGTTAGTATAAAGGCTGGACTGACTCACTGTAAGTAAATAACCTGGTTGTCTAGTGGGGAGACTGCAGGGACCATGCCTCCTCCTTGGCGGCGACGCCCGCGGCATCCTCTTCCTATTAGTGTTCTGTAGGACTTGCGCGCCCATGTCTCGTTTCTCTTATGGGCGCAATCACAATGGCGTGATTGCGTCAGTGTGCTATGGCGCGAAATTAAAGGGATATTTAAAGGGGATTTGGGTTTTTCTTCATTGCCCGTGATAGGATTAGTACCTGGAGCTTTTGACCTTGTATCCTGTTTGCTGTTCTGATCTGATTCCTGTGTTTGAACCTGCCTGGCTTTGACTATTCTGATTATCTGTATCCTGACCCTGTTATTTGACTACTGATTCTGCCTCATCCTTTCTGATTGATCACCCGGTTTGACCCATTGCCTGCCTGACGTCTCTAGTTATCTGCCTGCCTCGACCTGGCTTGTCTGACCACGAATCTGCCTACTCCTGCCTGTACTGTGAATTTTGAAAATTTGATCGAATCGAATGATTCGAATAAAAATCTATTTGAATATTTGACAGTTGAAGTACTGTACTTTCCCTTGTATTCGACTGCCTAGTTCGCCAGATAAGTGCTACCAAATTGGGATTCAAAAAGTTTGATCGAATAAAAAAATTCGATTGAATGGTCAAAATCGTTAAAATCGATTGATTCAAATGATTTGATGAATTGATCGAATTTTTACAATTTGATCATTCAACCAATTGAATAGCAGTAAAAATCCTCTGAATTCTAATTCAAATTGGGAGAATTTTTATTCCCTAACTATTCCCATGGTCGAATTCGACCCTTAGTAAATCTGCCCCTTAGTGTATGCTTGTGCCCCCCCACCTGCCCCTCATGAATATAGCACTGCTGATTTCTGACAGAACTGTATTTATGGGTGAAATATGCAGATACCTGCTGCAATTCATCTACAAAAATGCAATGGTGGTAGATTGCACCCTTTGCACTGTGCATCATGCACTGAACAAAAGAAATTACCCCCTAAGTCTTACCTGTTTGTGACTTTGTCTCTGCTTACTTCTCAATTCATATTTACTTTGGACTTTTATTGCATTCTGCTGCTTTCAGTGGGGGGGCTTTTTGTACATTTTAGGATTTCTTTACATAATACAACTCTTACCTGCTTTGGATATTATCTGTATTCTGCATAGCCTGCAATAAAAACAGGGTTAATGCTTTTGTAGGACAAAAAAATTAATTTCTGCTTTGCTTTTGACCTTATGTGAGCTCTTGCAAGACCTCTTAAAAATGTGGTGGGGAAAATTTTGATCTGTTAAACTGCTCTTGAACTTGCTTTGGCATTGCAGGGACTCTCCATGGAGCTGCTTTATTAAAGCCTGCTTTAAGATCTAATACTACACAATATGGAAATTCTGGATTAACGGTACATAGCACACTTATTAAGCACCAACTGCTTTCTGTCAACTCTGTATGATGTCATCAGTTCTACTCTCCTTTTGTTCCTAGAAACGCTCACAATATTTTGGCAAATTTCACAGCAATTAGTTACCTACATGCTACCCTATAATAATATTTGTGCATGAGTAACAAATATAACAACGACTAAAACTACTGTAAATTATGTCATTGTAATGGGTTGAAAGCTGTCAAAATGGGCATCCTTTTCCATTATCTTATATTGATAAGTATGTGCTATCATAAAACATTAATTAAAACACAAATAATAAAAAAAACTCAGTTAAGCCTCCTACAACAGTTGCAGGATGTTCTTCCCATATTGTACCACCAACAAATATTGCTTAGGAGCTAAGTTGCACTAATTCTATTTTGTGAATGTCTCATTTATTTATGAATTATGAAACAATTAAAATAAATTGGTTGTAACTGCCTCCATAGCAGCCATCGGTAATTATTGTATTGATAGTAGATATTGAGCTATAATGACATTGATACATTGGCCTTTTCCATATGCTGCTTATCAGCAAGCACAAGATTAAAAAGGAAAACCATCTAAACACTCATGGATTAGAGTGAAAGAATAAAGAAAATTCAGATATGGGATCTGTTATCCGGAAACCTGCTACCCATTTTATCCAAACAATCGAACATTTTAATAATACATGTTTTTGGAGGTGTATTTATAAATATGCCCTTTAAAAATTGCATACACATGAATAGCGTGTCATAGAAATGTACACAGTGGTGAGCTTGACCTTGGTTATGTTTAGTTTGTCTACTTTAAAATTTTAATTCCTTCTTTACTTAGAGTAAAGCAGCAGGGAAACTATATTGTATGCCTTCTATCTAAGTGGTTCTTATGGACTGAGTAGTCTACCCGCTATGGTTCTACTTTGCATTCAGAAGAGTACATTATCATCTCATTGTGGCCTGCTTGGTCTTCTTGCCCAAAAACTGGAGGGAAAACCTGACTCTTAGTAGCTGATGAGCTTGGCTGTGTGTAGCAATGAGCTATCTAAGAAACGTTGCAAATAATTTAAATTCCTATTTGCTTTTCTGCTTCTTTTCTGCCAAGGCTACCTTAAAGTCTTGAGGGAAAATGTGACCAGCTGAGGATTTAATCTGAATTTATACATGCCTACTTCAATATCTGATCTGGGTATTTAGGATGATAAAATTATTTAAACTTTGCACTCTTGTCCTCTTTGCATCATACTGTAGAACCTGATTCTTACTACTCTTGGACATGATTTTAGTCTTTGAAGAAGACATTAAAACTTTGAGCGATGGGTGTAATTCTTACTTGCTATACACCTGAGCTACGATTTTTACCTTGAATATTGTAGGTTAAGGTTACATTGGAAATTTGAAAGATGAGCCTTACTCCTATCTGTTTGTATACTTGACCCTACATAGGTGTGCCAAACTAGAATGCAGTTTGCTTTAAGGTGTGATAAAAGAATATGGTTCTTACCAGCTCTATTATGTCTTTATAATCTGTAGGCATCATTCAAAACTGAATTGGAAGCTTCTTACCTGGCTACCAAGCTCAGCTGTGCTTTCTTCTGCTTTATGAATGAATAATTACTATTCTGCTTAACATGCTCCTATTACCTGTTGACAAGGATCTGTTTTTCTATTTATATTCTGCCATACCTGCAAAAAACACAGGGCATAGTACCTGATTATTTCATACTTGTGACCTTGGCTGTGTTTAGCTAGACTAGAGCAATTTAGAATGCCAACATTATTTTGAACTGAATTCTGCTCAGACTGCTTGAAATCCTGAAGGGAAAAGTGTGATCTGTCTACTGCTGTGGCATTCTTAAACTCTTTTAGATATATTAGACATTAGGGCTTACAAAGATACTCTTTGCTTTTGTATCTTTCTGAGCCCGATGAAAAGGAACGTTTTTGTACTTTTCAAAGCCAGTATTAACAACTGGGGTGAAGGGCTGTGACTGTCCTTTGCTTATGGTGTACTTAGGGATGGTACTTTACTTTTTGTGACTTGGCCATGTTTAGGTATGTCTCTTTTACAAACTCAAATGATTTTATTCTGCTAGAAATGCTTTAAAAATGGCAGATCTACATCTATGGCAAATCTGCACTTCTTGAGGACGATAAATCTCCAGAAATAACATTCGGATCACAGTTTACACTTTATGATCCAACTTAAGAAGGCATTTTTCCATGTGTCCAGCTTGCTTAAGGCTGCTCTAGAGATCTGATGATCAGAATGTAATTTTATATGTGCCATTGGTCTCAACAGAGTTATAGCTGTTTAATAATCTGAGCTAGGTATGCAGGTTTGCCACCTTTGTGTGGCTTACAATCTGGACAGGGTCATGATATCACAGTGACGTTGCAGGCAGGGTGTGTTATGGCTGATCGCCATGTCAGTAAGGGGAGATCCTGCCCGGTTTTCCTTTTTTGGAAAAATAGGCAGACTGTGTTGACCTGGGCAGCCCTTCTGAAATCCAGGCTGTCCAATTCAAACCAAGACAGGTGTCAACCTTATAGATGTGCAATAATATTTAATATAAAATGCATAACAATATCTGATTTGCTTGTCTTGACTAAGTATTTGATTTAAAATTGTTGTTTTCTATCCAGGCCTTCCTTACAGACAGGTGAGATCTCTAATTTGTATCTGAATGTGACCTTGGGCCCATTATACCTGTCTGCGATTTGGAGGAAAGACAAAATCCTTATTTTGCATTTGGTCTAATCTTATATATTCTTTATTCTTCATTCTTGTCAAGAGTAGAAATACAGATCATAGAAATTACAAAATTAAAATACAGAGCCAGAATCAATAAAGGACAATGTATACAGCCATATTAAGTTATCACCATAGGCATGTCTGATTTAATCGATAAAAGGAATTAATTGTTAATCGTTTTACCTACTACAGAGCTTGGCTGTGCTTTGCATGGTTTTGGATTGTTTGTGATAATTCACATTGGTCTGTAGCTTGTTTTCATTCAAAAGAACATGATTTAAGATCTAATTTGAACATTTGGATTTCTGACCCAATGTTAGTTCTGCTTCTATCTAAAGATCTGGAGGAACATGTGATTCAGGTGAATGGAACTTAATTTGCCTTGTGGAATAATTAGGGTTGTTATCTGCTTTACACCTTTGTTGCTATGTTCTGACTCTCATTTAAGATGTTGATGCTTTGAATTTTCCATGGATGCATTATAAACAGCGAAGAAGGGTCCAATTCTTACCCATCTGCAGCTTTAGCTATTCTTACTGTAGGTGTGTCTGCTTTAATATTTCAACTCCTTTTTTATTTCAATCTGAATTGCATGCTTTCAACACCAGAGGGAAGACTTCTGTTCCTTCTGTAGAACAGAATTGTTCTTATTAAAGACTTCTCTATTATAAAATTTGCTAAATATGATTCAAATGTGCTTGGGACCAAAGTTGCATTGCAGAATATGTGCTTTAATATCTAAGAAAATAATTGTATTCTGTACTTGTTGGTTGTTGCCTGGGTTCTGCAGATCCTGCATAAAAAACTTCCTTTTGTTCCTGAGCTTGGCTGTGCTTAGCTGCTATATGTAAGGATTTCAATTGTATTTCAACAAAGGATCTCAGTGTATCATTTGGATTCTTCTTCACCACTGACACTTGCTGTGTTCTGCTGAACCTGCTAACAAGAATATAATTCTAACCTGATTTTTATAGTTTATATTCTACCATCCTGCAACATAACACAAAGGCAAGAACCAGGTTCTTCCCTCCTCCTGACGTAAACTTGTGTTTATCTTAGACTTTCTTAAGATTTATTTAGTGTTGGCTTGTTCTTAATTGTACTTGATTTAGGATTCATTGAGGTAATTAGGATACTGCACTGCACCATCTGTATCTTTGCAGCCTGATATAAGTTCTAATGAAACGTGCCCATTGGGGTAATTAGGATACTGCACTGCACCATCTGTATCTTCGCAGCCTGAATTCATGGGGAAAATCTAATTCATTGCACTTCTCACCGTCACCTTGCCTTCTTTAAGACCTTAGCGGATATTAACAATATACAATATACATCTCTTGGATCTTAGTTGTATGCCTTTGTGCCTGCTTTATTTAATATCAGATAAAGAGAATTTTGGTTATTTTTTGCATTTTTTCTTCTACCATAGAAACTATAGTTCAAACTCTCTATTCACATGATGGAAACACTCTATATTTATATGTGCTGTATATAGATACCCAGAGTTGGGACCCACCAGGTTCCAAACCTCAGGGGCCCCGCACACACAAAAGCCTGTGAAATACTGTGCGCCGCATTGCAAAAATGAAAATTAATATATGCTTCAGCATACTGAAAGAAAATTTACTAAATCTCCTACCCTCCCTCCCTTTTTTTCTACTTGATCTATGTGACACATTACGTCACCACAATACAGTATTATACAATCCACAAATTATGCACTTTAATTGTGTACTGTTATGTTTTTATACATTCTTCACTCACTGTCACTTATGTAAATAACATGCTTCATCTTGTACTACATCTGCTCTGCTGCTATACTTAATTTAAAAACATTTTAGAAATGTTCTTTTTATTTTATATATATAATTTTGTACTTAGTTGTAGTATTTAACTAGTATGTTTTAATTTTGCACAGTCTATAAAAAGTGGATCAGGATGCATTTCACTAAATGTTGTACTTGTATAACTATGCATGTGACAAATAAAGAATCTTATCTTGTCATTCTATAACGTTTCTGAAATACGTTTCTAAAATCAAATTTATCATCACTATTCCTCTCTCAGCATCTGTTTCTCTTCATTTTGTCTTCATGCAGCAGTTGGGTGTCAGGTTGTCATTGACAGTTACATCCAATATATTTTATAAGGGGGCTCCTTTTGCCTAGAAGATGTATTAGAGCTAACTCTATTAAAATCACCAGAAATCTGGTCTCTCTATATGCAGAATTTGTGCAAAAAGGCAGTTATTTTGTTAGATTTAGTTTGTACAGGAATCAATTATTTGAGTGAGCTCTAATTAATCTGCTAGGAAAGGAAGCCCCTTATAAGATATATTGGATCTAACTGTCAATGATTATCTGACACCCAGCTGCTGCATGAAGACAGAATGAAGAGAAACAGATGCTGTGAGAGGGATAGTGAACATGAACTTGATTATTTCAGAAACAATGCAGAGTTTTTATTTGATTGTATTTACTTTCTTATTTCAGTATGATGAAGCTTATATTAATATTAACTTTAATTTTCACAATAGTTCCCCTTTAAGTTCCGGCTGATCGGGGAGCGGGTCTGGGCCGGGCCCCACCATTTTTTCCCCGATGTCCTGATGCCCCAGTCCGACCCTGAAGATACCTAACAGCTTTGGACCTTCTTTTTAAGTCTTTCAAACCTGATATAAGATCGGGGGAAGAGATGAAAATAATTCTTATCTTGGATACCTTATGCATTCTACATCCCTTTTCCAAAATATCCTGCTCGAATACCATTTGTACGATCGAAGCGTTTGATCGTTCGAATCGTACAAATTTTTCAAAGGCTTGAAGGAAATTTCACGATTTTTTCGTGAAATCAAACGATCGGTATCTGATCGTACGAATTCATCAAGAAATCGAATAGCGAGCAAAATGATAGCCTAAAACAATTCGATAAGCATTCGATGGTCGGATGCTTATTGGATTTCGAGTAAAACTGAGGGAATTTTGGGGAATAATAGCAAATTTGCCCCCAAGAGATAATTTTATCATGGTAAGATATATGAGCACATATTGTATTGATACAATTCTTTATTTGATGAGAGATTCCAGTTCCAGTTTTGCTTCTAACCTAGAGACACAGAACTGTTGGGCAATATGACTATAAGCATATGACTATAAGTAATTGAAGTTCAACTGGTGTGGGGGATTCTCGGCGCAAAGACTCTTCCAACAATCAAATTACAACGGCACATTGTAACTCTTCAGAGAGGTGACATCTGCAATTCACAGAGGTGTTGATTCTGTGTAATTACTGTAATCGGATTACCAATTACTTGTGAGAGGGGGTACAGATGTTAGACCAGCATTGTATGTAGCAGACAGGTGGTGTTGAAGGCCCCCGCCTCTATTCAGGGATGGTTTCTCCATCTTGACATAAATTGCCTCTTTCACAGCTCTTTCAAACCAGCGGTCTTCTTAATCCAAGATTTATCCTACATTGCCATCTTCAAAGGAGTGTCCCTTGTCTTTTAGGTGTAGCAAGACAGCTGAGTCTTTCTCTGTAGAGTTTGCCCTCCTATGCTGATCCATTCGCTTGGTGAGCAGTTGTTTTGTCTCCCCAATGTATAGATCAGTGCACTCCTCGCTACACTGGACTGCGTCTAACAAATTGCTTTGTTATTCTTTAGGAGTTGGATCATTTGGGTGTACCAGTTTCTGTCTCAATGTGTTGCTAGGTTTGAAGAACACAGGGGCATGGTGTTTGTTGAAAATCCTTCTGAGTTTCTCCGACACTCCAGCTACATATGGGATGTTTTGCCTACATGGTATGTTTCTTCAGGTGGTTATTTCTTTTGTTGTTCCTGTCGAGCTTGGTTCTTGCTGTTGTCACAAAGGCCCAGTCTAGGTAGCCACACAATTTCAAAGCTCCTCTGAGATGTTTATGGTCCTTGTCCTTGGACTCTGTATCAGTTGCCACACATTCCACCCTGTGGTGCTGAGTTCTAATGACACCCAGTTTGTGTTACAGCAGATGGTGGGAATTGAACAACAGATATTGATCCATATGTGCTGGTTTCCTGTATACCTCTGTTTTCAAGTTACCCCCCTCTTGGATGTATAATAAACAGTCCAAAAAGGCAAGTTTGCTCCCGTGGACATCTTCCCTTATAACCTTGATGTTATTGTCCACTAAATGAATATGTTCTGTAAAGACCGCCACTTCATTGGATCTGATTTTAACCAACATCCACATATCTGAACCAGTGACTCATGTAGTTCCCTGGAATGTAAGTAAAGCCCTCCTTTCCACTTCCTCCATGTACAAGTTAGCTACAATGGGAGAGACTGGAGAACCCATTGCACAGCCATGTATTTGTCTATAAAAAAAGGTCCTTGTACTTGAAGTATGTGGTGTTAAGGCACAAATCTAGCAACAAACATACTTGCTTAGGATTGAGCTTCGTTCTACTGCTAAGGGTGCTATTTTGGTGCAGTCGATTTCCTACAGTCTCAATTGCCTCTGTCGTAGGTATACATAGGTAGGTGAGCAATGAAGTGACATCATATGATACCATTGTTTCTTCTGCCTCTAGTGTAAGACCATGAATCTTGGTTGCAAACTCTTTGGCATTCTGGATATGATGTACTGTATTGCCTACAAACAGGGCTAAGATGTTAGCCAAGAATTTTGCAATGCTTTATGTCACTGAATGTATGCTGCTGACAAAGGGCCTTAGTGGGGCTACTTCTTTGTATATCTTGGGGAGTCCGTATGAGCATGGTGTGGCTTCTCTGGGGTACAGATGTCATTATAAAACTCGATCGATGGCTTTCTCCTTTTCAAGTTGTTGTAAGCAACCATTCACCTTTTTCTTGTAACAGCTGGTTGGTTCTTTCCTTAAAGGTTCATATGTATTGATATCACTGAGAAGTGGTTAAAAGTGGTTATCTTGCAGTGATAGTCAGTTGTGTTGAGCTAGTCAGATAGTCAGAACTCTTGGGCATTTGGCTCACCTTATATAGTCCATCAAAATAGAGGGCTCTGGCCTTTACAAGCTATTGCCTTGTTTGTGGGTGTAATCTGATTGGATTTTCAAACCTGCTTTATTAATATCTGAACCAGGCCCAGATTTGTAATTCAGCTCTCCCTAGGCCTGAGGGTCCTTGTGACCTCCCACCAGGCGATCGCAAGAGCATGAGCAGGTTCCATCTGGAGCACTGGGGATAAGGCACTCAGGAGATTTATTAGGATTAGAATGCAGCTGGGCAACATGCCACCCTAGGTCCGGGCCTTTGTGGCATTCCCACAAATCTGAGCCTGATCTGGACAATTATACTATAAATATACAAGAGGAATGTATAGATATAAAAGCTTAAACATATAGGGGGAAATTCACTAAAGCGTCTAACGCTAGTGCTAATTCACCAGCATGACATCAATTCGTAACTTCGCAAATTTACTAACGCCAACTCTGGCGAATTTCCACTAGCGAAGTAGATAGACTAGCGCAACTTTGCACCCTTACGCCAGCCGAAGTTGCGCACTGATGAAAGATCGTAAGTACGCAAATTCACTAAGATGACCATTTTCCTGAACGTTACCACTTACGCTAGACGTTACTTCAAGTTCAATACAATAGATAGCAGTCTGAAAAAAAAAAAATTGGTAGAACCATACCAACAAAATGTAACTAATGTTCAAAGTTCAGCTTAAAATACTTTTCTCCCCCCAGAGTCAAGCTACTCAACTTTTCTCTATCTCTTAATGTTTTTTCTCTACTTATTTCTACTATATTTGCATAAAAATGAGAATTTGTGGCAAACTATATTGTTACTGTACTATAACATTTTTCTCTTCTGAAAACAAATAAAAGTTAAATATAAAAAAAAAAAAAAAAAAAAAAAAAAGAAAAAAAAAATTGGAAAAAGTCCAAAAAAAAAAACACTGGCGTGTTTTACCTTTCTAGTGTGATAGTCTGAAAAAGAGCGTAAATTTTTTGGGGGTTACCCTCCTTCCCCCCATATTTCCTAACATATGGAAACTATACAGGGGGCACATGTAGGGCAATAGGACAACTTTAAAGGTTTCCTGGCCTTGTGTAGTGCAATGTAGTGGCTGTAACATATACTTCTGTTATACTTTGAAATTTGTGCCATATGCAAATTAGGCATCGCTAGTGTAAATGCGCTTTGCCTGGCAAAGTAACACTAGAGCAACTACGTTACTGTTCGCTGACCTTAGTGTTACTTCGCACTTTAGTGAATTTGTGTAGCGCTCATGAAAATCCGCCTGGTGAAGTGCGGCGAACGTTAGCGAAGGCAACACTAGCGAATTTTTGCCGCTTAGTGAATTTCCCCCATAGACATTTGTCCTTTTGAACCCAAATTACTATGTTATTAGGTTTCTATGCAACATCTGAAAGAAACTGCTAACATCAATGGAAGATCTCATCCTAAACAGCCAAAAAAGCCCTACAAAATTTCCATTATGAGAAAAAAACTATAGCTTATGAAAGGGGGTGATTTTGATTCTGTTGCCTAAGCTGCCAAATGTTTTCCAATAAGCAAAATAAAGCAGCCAGTCACACGCACTCAATGCATTGACGTCAACAGGGATTCAGCTTGATAGACCACTTCCGCTATACAGATGGTAGGCTAACCTCTGCCATCTAGAATCACATCAGTGGGATTTGGGAATACATATTAAGCCAGCCTTTCTAATTAAAAGGGAGTACAAAGTACATGTTGGTGTATTGTACCCAGGGAATGGCTTGTCATAGATGAAGAACAGAGCATTTAGCTTCACTTAAAAAGATCAGGCCTATGGGGATATCTGAGCTCTGTACTACATCTAAGCAATACGTTTAAGTTGAACGACTACAAGTTATCATCAAATACAAATGTCTCTGTCTAATGAAAAGGAGATGACCAACAGGAGAAACTAGCACTCTTGCATGGGGTTTAACATATATACCCACTGTGGTTTAATAGACTTCTTGCTTTCCCACAAATTACAGAAGGATTCCTTATTGGGGAAAACCCCAGGTACCAAATGTCCTATACCTGTACAATTTTCTATTATTAATTTGGTTCAGATTTATTGTTATTTCTACTTTTTATTACTCACCTTTCTACATAGATCCTTTACTATTCATATGACAATATCTCAATTCAAACTCTAATTCAAACCAATGCATGGTTTCTAGGGTAATTTGGACCCAGGAAACCAGATTGCTGAATTTGCAAACTGGAGAGCTGCCGAATAAAAAGCTAACTCAAAAGCCACAAAAAACAAAAAATGAAAACCAGTTGCAAATTATCTCATAATATCACTCTACATAATATTATAAGTTAACTTAAAGGTGAACAATTCCTTTAAGGATCAAACCATATGCTACATGCATCTTACATGCAAAACCTTCCAGTCAAACATTCTCTTACTCTCTTACTTTTGATAGCAGTGGGCACATTTCATTGACATTTTTTCAATTAAATTCAAGGGAATAAAGCATGATTGTGTAAAAAAACAAGAAAGGTACCCTGTCTCATCCACCTGCACTCCGCCATCTCTTTTTTATTTTGTGATGTAAAAAACAAACAAAAAGGCACACTCTTTTCTACTGGTGTGTTTTTTTTTTTTTCAAAATTGGCTTTTGTAGAATCTCAGCAACTGAAGGCTAAATCCTTCAGTGAAAAAACAGCGTTCAACGGACATTGAATACAGGTAATGCTAGAATGCACTTAATAAATAAAACAAGTTAGGGACCGCCATTCGGGGTTTACCTTGACGTGGTATGGTGGCTTATCAATTTTATGATCATAACTTTGTAGCAAAATAACCCCTGTTTTGGGTGAATATTAACATTTATAATACTTATATATACTTTAAAGCCTTTAGAGTGCTCCTACAACCCACCTGTTTCTGATATTATATATATATATGTAATATATATGTCTGTCTGGGTGGCACAACATTTCTTACAAATTGCCCCGGTGCACGGTAGGAGAAAAGGTCCCTGAATGGACCGTAACATCACATTGGCTGTAACTGCACAATTTTAATATAATCATTTATCCCAATAAGTCCCTTAGTTGCTGGTCATTCAAAACACTATATATGTATATATATATATATATATCATAGAATTGCACTTGTCTGTAGTTTGTAGCCATCCCTTAGCTTACATGTAAATTGTCAAAATGTTATTAAAAAATGTGTACCATTTTTATAAGAAACCTGACTGTATTCAGTGAAATTCTCCCTTCATTTACTGCTGCTTAAAGGAGTTGTCAGACGGTCCCTAACGGCTGGACAGGGAAACAATCATACTTATGAACAGCAGGGAGCCCCCGCCTTACTTCCCAGCTTGCAGTCTGCGACTGTGTAGAGATTTGTATTGAATTTTATTTTTGCCTTTTGTTGTGTTTGGTAGCCGAGGATGAGGAGGGTATAACAATGCTTTATTAGCAGGTTCATGCAGCCATTATATAACAGCAGTAACTATTACTTTCACTTTCAAGCTGTACAGAAAGTCCTGTGTATGCACAGTGACACCTGCAGGCCATTGGTATAAACAACACACATTCCCCCTATAGTAGGAAAGAATTTGGACAAATATATAAACAGTAACAATTAAACTGTATGTATCTTAAAGCAATATATATATTCTTCACATGACATAGTCCTTGGTCCATGCAGGTAGTTTCCTGATTCTCTCAGTATGCCTTATAGGTTCACTTTCTTCTGCCCTATTGTGGTTGGCATTTGGAGTAGGAAAATGTCCTTCATCAAATGGAACATCATCAAAGTCATATCTAGCAGGAGTAAGACGACTTGCATTCCATATGTGTCCATCAGACAGTTCATATGTGTATGGTCCTCACTGGCGTCTCACTTCAAGTGGTGTAGTAAATTTAGATTGTCCTTGTTTCAGTATTACTGGTTTCTTAATTCTGACTAAAGATCCAGGCTGAAAGTGCACTTCTCTTGCACCACGGTTTCTATCAGTATAAGCCTTGCATTTGGCTTGGTGACATTTCACAATGTCAGCAGTAGATGATTTTGTAGGAATAGTCTTTGGTGGAAGTTTGACGTCTGCAACATGTAAAGTGCGCATCTGTCTGCCATGTAATAATTCAGCTGGAGATGCTTGGGTTGTTGCATGGCATGTTGCTCTGTAGTTATGTAGTTTCTGTGATACAGTCTCCCTTATAGAGTAGGGCCATTGCCTCAATTTCTGGTGTACTGGTTTTACATCTGGTCTCAACTTAACTTTGTGTACAAAGTTCTTTGCACAACCCGGTTATGTGTTGCTTTGTGGTGAAATTTTAGACACTGGCTGTGTGCCAGGCGCTGGTGCTGTAGTAATGAGACCATCCACTAATTGTAGGTTTAATGCAGCAAAGAGATCCCTTCCAAGTAGAGCAGTACCATTTTTTACAATGTAAAAGTCACATTTTGCAGTATTTGATTCAAATTCTACAGTCACTGGCAAGCAACCAAGCACAGGGATTGGATCCACTGACTAGTCTCAGGGCAGGTGCAACAAGCGTATCTTTTGCAAAGTATTTCAAGAAAATATCCTTTGGTACTATAGAAACAGCTGAACCTGTATCAAGCATCAGGTTAATGGAGTGTCCCTTGTCAGCAGAAGCAGTACTGACACTAACAGTGCATATAAACTTGTCTGAAATAAATGTACCAGCTTTATCCAGACTTAATACTGTAACATTTGTAGTAGTGAGTTCATGAACATCTTTAGCAGAACTACAGCAGACCCCAGAAAAGTGACCTGGTATTAAAAATTTGCGGCACTGTATAGCTTAGCATAGTTTGCAAGGTGTTGTGTTGAACCACAGCGAAAGCGGTATTTTTTATTTGTATTTGCTGCACGGTTTTGCAGTGAATCCCTTTCTTTAGCACTGTATTTTGCCTGTGACTGCGCATTATTAGGCCACAGTTTTGAATTCACAATCTGTACATTCCCTGCAGTTCCCTGACTGAGAGTTTTAGCCTCTGCCACAGCTGTTTCAATTTGGCTAGCAACTGTAATAGCCTTTGCAAGGGTTAAATCTTGCACTAGGAGCAGTCTCTCTCTACGTGGTGAGTTTGTTTTTTCCACTATTTGGTCTCAGCATTTCAGCTGTTAGATTCCCAAACTCACAGGTAACAACCAGCTCTCTCAAAGCTGCTACAAAATGTTCTGTGGATTCACCATTACACTGTCCACGTTGGCGGAATTTATATCTTACAGCAACCACATTTACTCTTGGCATGAAAAAGTTCTTTATAGATGTCAGAGCAGTTTCATAAGTCTCATCAGGTGATGGTAATGTATAGAATATATGCTTTCTAGCAGCAGAAACCTCCCCCTGGTCAGCAGCAATAATGCAATTATCAAACATATGGATCCAAGCAGTAAAAGGTATGGTAGGCTCACCAGTGTTTGGTAGAAAAGGTGCAGGCTGCTGCAGAGTTAGAAAAGACATCCTTGTCGCCATTTGTTGTGTTTGGTAGCCGAGGATGAGGAGAGTATATCAGTGCTTTATTAGCAGGTCATGCAGCCATTACATAACAGCAGTAAGTCTTACTTTCACTTTCAAGCTGTACAGAAAGTTCTGTGTATGCACAGTGACACCTGCAGGCCATTTGAATAAACACCACACCTAAGCTGCCCAGATCCCATTGAGCATGTGCACAGTCTTGGTCTTGCAAAGATGTATAACAAAGTTACAAGATGACAGCCCCCTGTGACCAACTTTGAAAGCATAAATCATTTGTTTGATTAGACTTTGTGGTGCAGTAAGTTCATGTTTAGTATACAAAATACAGCATTTCTATCCTTATTCTATTTTAGACTTTCCTTGTCCTTTAAATTCCATCAATACTTTGGTGTTTTACAATAGAATTACAACTGTATACTGCTTTCAGATGGGTAAGGAGTTTTTTTCAATATTGTTATTTAAAAACAAAACAAAAATATAGCCTTTAACCTGATGCAAAAATCTAGTTGCCCACATGTTGTGGCCTATCAGTGGTTGCTGGGCTATAACTCCTAACATCTTCAGCCCTCCAGGTGAAATATTCAGCAACAGATGATGAATAAAAGGAAAAGAAAAACAAAATACATATGTGCTTATAGTACTGCAGCCTGGATTTTTGTGGCATGATGTCACAACAGGCGTCTATTAGCCTTGGGTTCTAGTAGCCCATAGCAGCCAATCAGATATTTGCATTCCAACATCAGACCATCAAAATACTACTTGCGGTTGTTATGGGTTACTAAAACTAAAAAAAGCTTGCACCTGCTATTACATTAGCAGTTTTGAGTCATTTATCATGTTGTTTAAGATGTGGTTTTGAGCTGAAATAAAAAATAATGAATAATGGCTGTTCTGTCATATAGGTTAATGATGCATAACAGAGCTAACAGAAGCCTCATGCTACCAAAAGTGTCCCCATTCTCCCCTCACTGCCTGCTCTCCAGTAACTTCAGGCCCTTCCCCTTGAGCACCTCACTGGAGGGTGCCCTTGCGTGTCTTCAAATATCAGCATGTCCATGATATTTTAGAGGGTAAAGGGACCAGACTCAATGTAAATAAGCAAGATCAAAGGGGCGGATCACCTTTAAATTAATGGGATTATTAACTCTGGTCTGGCTTAGAATTTTTGTGTTTTTTTTAAGACTCAATTTTTTGAGACTTGTTAAAGCCCAATGCAGCAAAAAGCCCAAATCCAAAAATCCGCCACCTCAGACATGTAAGGTTGTGTATAAGTCAATAGTTAGTGGAATTCAATACACTTATGGTTTGTAGAAAGTACTGTCTGCTCCCAGTCATTTGACTTGACACGGACATTATCCAAGACCAACAAAAAGACAAGAGAAGACGCTCTCCAACCTTTGCTGCAGTGTACCAAGCCTACCTCCAAAAAGTTTTATTGTGCGAAGTACAAGAATCAAACGTTTCAGGAGCTTGCCGCTCTCTTCATCAGTGATAACATTCATATGTTGGAGCACGTTTTCTCCTTTCTTTCTTTTGGTTGTGTATAAGTCAATGGCCCTATACTATTTTGAAGTTTGAATTTTGCGTATTGATAATTCAGTCATAGTTCGAAGGAAGTGAAGGAAGAAGACCCTAAGATTACCGGAGGTCCACAGTTTGGGAACCACTGACATAAAGCTACTGTACATGGCAAATCATACAGCAGCCAGTGAGGCACGTTTTTTTTTTTTTATCTTAAATGCTTTAATTCTTAAATACATTACATCTGCCATGTCTAACAAACAGCAGTTGACATCTAATTGCACATGGTCAAAAATAGAGACACAATTATGTCAAAGCATATAAAGCATACCTAACTAAATCAGCTTCAGAAAGCACTGCAGATCTACTTTATGTGGCAGAGAAGGGGGGATTGAAGGTATACAAACCTGCCCCGGATGTCTTTGGAATGTAAAATCCATTATATGAGTGGCTTCTCTTTCCATGGAAAAGAACTAAAACAAACTGTTTCTTTCATCTGCAGAACCATAACATCTACTTTCTGCAAAATGTCAGCAAGGCTACGGCTTAACTTTTTTGTCTGACAATATAAATTAGGCCTGCACTGCTCCACTGCACATGGGTGGAAATGTGAGATTTCTGCCACAAACTGTTTATTTTTCCCAATGCACAGAGGTCTCACATGGTAACACAGACATGATAATATACTGTACTGTATGGGATGAAACCCGTAGTAGTTCTCAGTTATCTTGTAAAGCGAAAGTTATTCCTAGTGAGTAAAGCTCCTATAGAATATAATTATTCATGGTTTTCCTGATATATATGAAATAATTACATAGTTAGGTTTGGCTCAAAAAAAGTCCATCAAGTTCAGTCCTTCCAAATGAACCCCAGTGCACATATATACAGTATACACACTCATCTGTACCCTCAAATATAGAATATGTACCAATATCTATATTAACTCTAGATCTTGAGATTAAAATAACCTTGGATAGTATGCTTGCTCATAGTTAAAATCATGCATGATATATTAAACATTATACTGTAGCTTCAGATCTGCTGAAAATATGTTGTTGTATCATGGATATGTCACTATGTCTGTGGTATCCTACAATTATATCCAGGCTGATGGTAATCATATATTGGTACAATATCCTCTTTTGGTGCTGTTGTTTATTAATGAGGCTTACTAAAAGTAATGTAGTAGCCAGATACAGTTAATCTGTGTGTTTTTGGATATTTAATAAGCTAAAATGGAGCCAATCAAGTTTTAGGCCAAGGGCACACTAAGGGGCAAATTTAACATTGGTCGAATTTCGAATTGAAAAAAAAAAAATCAAAATTCGACCATATGAATAAAAGGGAAGTAAAGTCCTTCGAATTCAACTATCGAATTCGAAGGATTTTACAGCAATTCGTCCGATCGAATTTTTTTTATTTGATCTAAACTGATGATTCCCAATTCGGTAGCTTGGGGAAGTAATTCGACCATCGAATATTCGAATATTAGAATTATTCTAATTCGACTATTTGATGGTCGAATTTGCCTAATTTGCATATTCGAAGATTCGAATTCGAATGTAATGAAAATTCGGTCGAACTTACCTTAGTGTATGGTCCACCTCTCTCCAGCCTTTGGAGAGAAACAGATCTGCTGCTTTGTGCAGTTTCTCTCGCACAACACAGCCTGATTGCAGTTACATGGACAGACCTTGCTGCAAAAATGCATGCTTTTGGGTTTTTATGTATTGATATCTACTCAGTGTAGCTGTACTAAGGCCAACAAACAGCAGTAGGAATGGATCCACTTCTCTCTAGAAGAATACAAAACCGTATTAGGTCTTAATGTAGTGGGTCAGAGCAGCCCTTGAAAGAACCCCGGCCATGCCCACAAAATGCCTTAGTGGGCCATATCTTACCTGTGGACCTCCCTAAGCTAAGTGTGGAGTTCCTCAAATTTTTTTTTATATCTATGATCAACATTCAGCTTTAAAAAGAGTTAAGGAGCAACACAGGCTTGAACATTTTTCCTGGGTGGCACAAAATAAGTGTTGGCCATTTATTAGCCCCTGTGTGAATTGGCAGCCTACAGGAGGCAGAAAACCTACTTTTTATGTAACCAAAACTTGCCTCCAAACCTCAAATTCAAAAATAGGCACCTGCTTTGAGACCACTATGAGCAACATCGAAAGGGTTGGTGAGTAACATGTTGCTGGTTGGGGATCACTGGTTAAGGGAATATCCTCTTCTTTACACATCATTCTTAATTATTTTTCCCCAGAAGAGTCCAAATTAACAACTTAAACACATTTTAGTGTACTATTTTACATAATTAATATTAATGCTGCCTATCTGTTAAAAAATTTTGTTTTTCACAAATGTTTCATTAAGAGTGTCCCCTGTAATATGGAATAATGTAATATTGTATTAGAATGAAACTGGAACAAATATTTTTAACCTACATCAATGCAGGGATAGTTTTCAGTCATTCCTGGGACACATGGGGGTTTGAGGGCAGTTGGGCTGAATGTTTGTCCTAAATGTGAGTATAAACTAGCCTCAGCAATGGCATTGGTGTGCTTATCAGCCTGCCAGTGCTGTTGGAATGTTTTCACAGTAGCATCCCCTAAGTAGGTAGCAGCTGTGGTCTGAGGTTTATAATAAGGCTGTATTTCCATGGTTTCTTCTTGAGGGTCTGCAGTTATGATGGCTGTGGTGGGAACATATAAAGTTTCCCACAACTGTGGATGAATGGGAAGCTGTCAAATGGCCAATATTTCCAGTGTTAGGGGTGCAATTGACTGCACACATGTGGCGTTGAGACCACCATGTGGCAGGGAGCACATCTTCCGGAACCAGAAGCATTCAAGATCCCGAATATGCAGGTGGTCTGTGATGCAAGGATGAATATTCCATAGCGTGAATGCCTGCTCTTCAGCCTGTAGTCACGATAACCACACATTTAAGTCGTTTAAGTTCTCTGCGGAATCTGAGCCTGGAAGTCTGTTGGCAGGATGGTCAGTTTATCTATTATATTTCTTCATTATTACATCTCTAGGTACAGTGGAACCTCAATGATTTTAAGTTTTCCCTAATTTTGCATTGTTGTCCCACCTATATATTATGCATAATACATTTCCCTGGGTTCTACACCATTCTTTTTTGGTCCCCATGAAAAACGTAAAATGGGTGTTCTACTGTATATCATTAAAAAAGTGATTTTCCTAATGGCACTGATGAATCCACATCACATTAACCTTGTATTAGCCAGTTTCTTTTTTTCTTTTTGCTTCAGTTGTATAATCCTGTATAAATAAAATCTGTTTCTGATATACTGTATGTCTCTAGTCTAGATTATGAAAAATATTAGTATAGTTTTCCTGGGTAAGCTGAAAGTGCCCCCCCCCACCCCTAAGAAATGTTCCTAAAGTAAAAAAAAAAAAAAAAAAAAAAAAAAAAAAAAAAGCACAAAACTGTCTGGCAGTAAGTAGAATTGAAATCAAAGAGGCATCTTAATACTGCTAGGTAAAAAATGGTGTAAACATATACCACAAACTGCCATATAAAACCATCTATATGTTACCAGTTGTAAATAGTTAGGGCCACCGTATGGGGTTACCTTGATGTGGTATGGTGGCTTGGCAATGCTATAACCATAATCTTGTAACTAACTCCTTGCACTTGCATAGATACTAGATTACTCATGAAACAGGGACCCAGCATTTGTGCATTGATCAATCCTCTGTTGTGTATATCTGTAGTACAATTTACCAGATCAGTTGCACTTTCATTGTCCAATAGGTTACCAGTAAGTTTGCCACTTGGTTGGAATTTTAACAACCAAGGCTGGGGCCAAATGACAAAATTACCAGCAATGTTCTTGCCAGAAAATGTGTAATTACTAATCTATCCACCCCCATCACAACTCTAAAGCTTCCTTTCACTCCTTCTTAGCACCTACACTCACCAAATCCTAGTCCTAATTCAGCTATTGACAGCCTGATTACTCCCCACTGTGCCCTATGACATCATTACTGTCTGATTTACATCATTGCCCACAACCCTTGAACCCTGGTTTGTAAAGTAAAAGATGCAACCCTATTTTCCAGAAGAGGCAAAAAGCTACTCCTGGTAGTATTTTTAAGAGACAAAATTCTGTTTTTTTAGTTGGAATTTCAACTCTACTTTTAAGCACTGAGTATCCCTGTTGAAAATCTAGCATAAAAAAAAAAACACCTTTCACCATTGCTGCATTTTACACAGCTTCCTATGCTGGAATTTCTTGCCACCTGAATTTTCCCTGTGCAGTTAACTGAATTATGATAGGTTTGAAGTGATATAATATATTGTAAATTTCTTTATTATTAGCACAAAAAGTTTTTCTAATAGATGCAAGGTGTAGAATCACATGTAGGCAGAACTACACAGCTTTTTAAATACACCATTTCTTTTACACCAATGTTTTTACACTGTTCATAAACAGGCCTCTAAGAGTTTGCATTGGGTTTAGACAAGTACATACTCTTGTATTTGGTGCATCCCTACCTTAAAAAGCCACTGAAAAATCATTAACAAAAGACAAAAGCTAACTTTGGAACTCAAGTCCCCATATATGCTACATTAGCCTAATGTAAATCCCTAGTCCCCTTACTCCTGTAGCCACTTACTCAAGTCTCTTTACTATGAAGAACTTTGGCCAGACTTCACATTGTAATCTCTGTCCTATCTGATCCATGCACATACAGAAGCCTGCTTCCTTGTCAGCCCACACAATTTATACAGCTGACAAAATCTCTGGTCATTGTTCCATGCAGCTCCAAAATTCCATATAGAGCCTTGTAGCAGTAAGGAGCAATATGGTTAATGATGAAAGGGAAATTAAACTTTGGTTTCAGATTGCATGCAGGGGTAGTGCTTGACTTCAGAAGGGCTTTTGGTAAAGAGTTTAACTGACCTCCAATGCAGCACCCCGGCTAATGTAAGTTCTGCAGAAAAACAAAATAAAAATCACGTTCATAAGCAAAATAAAGGTAACATCATGCTTTACATGCACTAGAAAGAAAAGTAGTGCCAAAATACTTCCATATTAGCTAAACATGCCCATTGATGTCAAGGTCTTTTAAAGCAAGGAAAACTATGTCCAATGTGTCTGTCTGACAGTTAGCCTCAGCTGCAAGTGTGCCCTACAAGAAATCTATCAGAAAATTATGGATGCTGCAGACTATTTGGGAACCTTGTAGACTGGGCTTTTTGGTTCAGTAGGTGCTGGACGTTTTACATTACTTTATGCAGGCATTCTCAACATGATGTTCAGGAGTCTGTCATCGTTAGTTTATACGGTATGGAATACAAACATCTGCCATATTTGATTATTAAAAAGAGATTTACTGACTCTCCAGACACTCCTATGAAGACCTTCATGTAGAAAATGAAGAGTGCACTGTTCTGTGAAACTTGACAACAAGTGAGAAAAAAACAAAGGCCAAAAATAACATATAGAAGTTCACAAACCTCAGTTGTTGACTACACTAGTTATTCCCAACCCATTCATTGTCAGTCATATTTGGATAGCATTGCCTGCCAGGACATAGGTTGAGATGTCATGCTATTAGCAGCTTATTGGGACTGCACAGTATAGGAACGTCAGCTTCAGCTTCACAGCAAGTTAGAGCAATAAAGTGAGCTCACACAGGTCTCTGACATAAGCCGTAAATAGTGTTTTGGGCAACCAGATACAGATTTGATTTCCTGGTATCTGGATCTAATTATGCAGTAGGCGTTTCCATAAGGAGTGAACTTGTAATGTATCTGGGCACTTCCCATGAGGGAGAACCTACCATAACTCTGCATCACCATAGTGCTGCTCTAAACACAATGGTATCTAAGGAAATTGCCCACTGCCTCCTCTACATGACTTGAGAATATGGCATATTAAAGAGATACTGACACCAGAAATTAAACTCTTTTTTTACATCTATTATAATATTGGCTTTGAAAGCTACGTCTAAATTTGATATAAAGTATTTGCATGATGCTTTTACATAACCTGTCTGATGCCCCATGTTCCTGTATGAGGGGGCTGCTATATTTGTGCAGCAGGAGTCCGTTAGCATTAGAAACTGTAACCAACAGGCTGAGATGGGACAGTCAGGTTGGCAAAGTCAGAGTGTCAGAGAGTCAGGCTTAGGAACTTCAACTAACAATTATATACAAAAACAAACCTCTCGGCAAAAAATTATCAACATGACCTATAGGTAACATTTAATGTACAATCATATGTTAAAATTCATTTTTTAGTGTTAGTATCACTTTAAATCCCAGGAATATGTATTTCAATTCTATATTCAATGTAAGAAAACCCTATGCCAAGCTGTTCATTTAAAAAAAATAATTTTTTAAATATTCTGCAGGTATGTTGATTATGCAGAATATGAAAAGCCAGTGGTATTTCTGGCAGATTGATTCAGCTGGTGAGGAGACACTGGTGAGCTTGACTGTAGTATTCAGAATGAGGTCCTCTAGGATCCAGGGGTTGTAGAAGCTTGGCCAACAAGGCAGGAGGAGTTTCATCTTGGTTGAAGTGATGCCTCTTTTCCTGTCTCAAACATTTTTCTGACGACTAACACACACCTTGTTGGTTTATATTCATGAAATGAAACCCAAACTCTTAAAGGTCAGCCAGTAATGATGACTACCAAATCATTTTGCTCTTAACAAGAGTTTTATACTTGGGAGATGCTTATTTTATTGAGGCTTATGATTGCCAATTTTATTAAATACAAATGAAATCAGGTCAGCATAACGTTTGTTTTTGTCAACAAACATGGGGGTTTGGGCAAATTACGCAAATATTTTTGTCAGTCCGTCTGTGATTTTTTTTTATTAGCCTTTCTAAACAACAAAAGTGTTTGTGTAAACTGGTGTTGTTGAACTTTTTCCATGCAGGGAGCCAAGTAACCAAAACACGATAGTGCAGGCTGGATCATATGAAAAATAATCTCCCCATACAAAAAGTCTGGATTGACTGGATGATTTACAGACACATAGCATAGGAACTTGCAAAAAATGACAATAGTATACATTTTTGTTTGCCATAATCAGGTCAAACTCATGGTCAAAAGCAAATGTGGTGAAAAGCATTCAGTTTGACTACCTAGCAAAATTGAATGTACAACAAGATAAGGATAAAAGAGCTCTTAGATCTGGATGGCAAGTGATCGGATAACCTTGCCATAACTGTTGACTGAAACACTATATGCACGTTATACTTTGTTTTTCACCCCCCCGCTAACCGCGCGGCGCTGGCCATTTCGCTGGCCATTTTGTATTGGTACTTGAAAAGATTGTATTTGGATCGGCAGGAGAAGAAAGACTGAAGGTTTAGCAATCTAATAATTTTCTGTTTGTGCCATGTATGGAACACTCAGACTGGCCTACCTGGGTGGAATTTGGTCAGTGGTTGTTCAGGCAGATTAATATATCCTGTTGTGGCAAGGTCAGCATTGGCTTGATTCATTTGTTCCTCGGCTGGATGGCCTCTATCCTGTAAGTCTAATGTGAATATGCATGTCCAATTCCTCCACCAAGGTGGTGGGACAAAATGGGACTTGGACAACTTAGGGAGATTGACTTGTTTGGGCTCCTGGGTCAGCAATCTTTCACAATAGTGCCTATTGAGACTTGTCAGGAGAGGACTGCAATTCTTTCAATAATGTGTTAACATCCCAATTAACATCCCAATTCTTATTTGTGTGATGATATTGAGAGTCTGGGAATGCTATGTCATAATGTTGGTCAGGTCATATAGCAACTATAATAAACCCCTCTGCTCTTCTGTAATAACATTTTCCTGGTAGCACCAATGTACAAAACCAGGCAGAATGAAAATACTAGATAGTAAGCTCTTGTGAGCATGCCCATACCACATTGTCTCTGAATAATATTTCATTGTAACTGTGCATCTATGCTGATGAGATATTTCTATGTCTATGTCAACTGCATTGTCCCCTTAGGCCACTGTCACACTTACCATTTTCTCTCCCAGCTAAGGAAGAAATTATATACAGATTTTATAGAACTTCAATTACAGCCCCATGAATAATCTATTTGAATCTACATTTTAGCAAGATAACTGCATTTTGAGGCTGAAAATGTAAATATTGGTTTCCAATACACAGTCCCAGAATAATAACTCTGCCTGTACCCTTTGATTTAAAGTCCCAATGACAGGGCAGGGATTACATTATTTCTGGTTCCTCTCACTTTCAAACCAGCAGAGGGGACAAAGCCCCTAACAGAGCCACAATCAGGATGGATGTAGAAATATGGTGATTAATCTGCTCCCTGAGTATTCATGTCAAACGCTTACTTCATCTCACACTTTCTTCACGTCTCCAAAGAAAAACATCTGGCAAGCAGATTGTCCCTCCTCTGACATATTGTTTAATTGTTTTTGTTACTTGAGAAGCATACAGCTCTGCCTGGACCATGATATTCTGACTGTGGATTCTCTACAGCACCTTCCCACTTTGTATGATTAGAAGCTGTTTGGAGGAGTGCACAGAAGCTACTAAGGACCTGTATGCATGTATTTTATTATTTTCTCTTGTCACCTTACAATTGATTTGTTATACTAATGCATGCTAAGTCCAGTTGCTGAGTTTCAGGTTTATAGATAAGGAGGAAGTCATTGTAGGTTAGAGAGGGGGCCTGGAAAGATAATTACTATATATCACATCCCTTTTCTCCCTGTGCACACACTGACGGATTTATAATATTCTTGCAGGTGAGTCTGCGTAGTTGCAAGTGCTTAACTGTCATGTTAAAAATATAATAAAATATCAATAATACTGCATCTGCCTCTATATATGTACCGCTATATATACCCCCCAGGGAACACCTTTCCAGTAGGAACCTTCTATACTTTCTATATATACACCAGGGGACACTAAACAAGAAGCACACCTATCCTACATCCCAATAATATAAAAATAATAGGGAAAACCATGAAACAGGGGACAGATAAGCAGGATTAGGAAGCATTTAAATGCATATAAGAATATACTGTATATAAAAACTGTGCTTATTCTCTTAAACAAACTTGATTTCAGGATTATATTCGCTATCACCTTCCATGAATTTGAAATTGTATATTTTTTCCATGCCTCTGTCTAGGAGGGAGACGGTCACACATCATTTAACACTATTACCTTATTAGGCTGATGTTCTGGCAAAGGTATTTTCTCTTTTTGTCCATGCATGGAAAAATAGTTTCCATGACAAGATGCAATATTGTCTACATGGAATCTTCCCAACATTGTTTGTCAAAAGATGAATTTTTTGGAGGGTGGTGAATGCAAAGGAATGCAGAGTTCAGATTAGAGTCTCATTCATACTTCTCAGCTTATAACTGATCAGCTCAGTTACATGTAATTGCCTTAACTGTACCATGGGGGAAGTCAGCAGGCCAGGGGTTTACATTCTCCATGAATCGTTTCTCTGTAAGCATGGAATATTGCCAGGGGAACAAAGACAGGTGGGATATCCAGCAAGTGTATTTGGGCTATCACTAAGGCCATTAGTAATTGTCAGTGATTTTAGAAGCAGAGTTAAATATTTTCCCAGTAGATGGTAGACAGACAGCAAGTCTAAACGGATTTATAAAGTGCTCAGAGGTTGGTTCATACAAACAACTGCCCTCTATTCCTAAAAATGAGAAACACTTACTGAAAACTGAAAATATAAAACACACACAC
>CM044445.1:25099807-25116396 GCA_024363595.1 Xenopus borealis | reverse complement strand
ATTAAGTAAAGCACCATATTGTTTATAATAGAATAGGTACTGAATGGTTTATGTAATGAAGGAACTTACACTTTTTGACCCTTCCCCACCCACTGATGTCACTTTATGTAAATATCCTGAGTAAGTTGCAGCCTTGTTCAGGGTGAAAGGGCAGGGGAGTGCACAGTTTGCTTGATTGACATCTGCAGTCTCATGAGCATTTCTAATAAGATTTAGCACACAGCTCAGAATGGCAGCAAAGTATTTGTTATCGAGGAATGCAGTTGCCAAGAGAGTTGTTTGTAAAATACAGCTCCATTTTGGACAGCCAATTTTATGGGGAGCCTATATTTGTGTCGCACTTACACACAAGCACACAAGCACACACATGCATATATGTTTTACTTTGCTACATATAGGTGGCATCAACATGGCCCATGACAAGCTTGACAGGCTGCAGAAAAAATTGCAGTTTCTGTAGCTGGGGAATATATCAAGAATATCAAGTCACTAAAGCTTTGCAAACAGCATATACTTTGAATCCAAAATAGAGTTCCACCAAAATTTTTAGAGACTCTCCCGCTCCCCACCAGCTTAATGTCTCTTTAGGTCAAGCGGTCTCTCCCTCCAACGCCAACATTATGATGCACCCCTTTTTTTTCTTTGCAGGAGGCACACACAAATTTAAAAGTGTATTTGTTACTATCTTGTGGAATCAAGACCATATATATTTATATTTATAGATACGGTAGAACTGTGGATGGGCTCTTGCAGACATACCACGGCCCTGTGCATGTTCAGAGATATTATGCAACAGATATGGGCAGGCATTCTGATGATTCAGGTTTATGGGGCACTTCTTTGTAAGATCCCGGCCTTTTCCTTATTACAGTACAGTTCTGATACCTGTGTGTTCCTTGCTTACACCAAGGTCCCACCTATTCCTGTAGTTTGTTACTGCTTTTCTGACCTAATATTAAAATTATGTCCTATAGTGCTAACACATTAACGTAGCACTACTTCTTTTTTAAATGTGGATAAATATGGATTGGTGATTGAAGATACAAACTTAGGTCAAATGAGTAAACAACTATATATGTAAAACCCATAGTTAGTTCCATGACAGTTTATATTTTTGTCTTTGAATTGCCAGGGAAAAGTTGCATATAATGCATTCAGAATGCAAAGTAATAATTGATATTCTGTATTGTGTTAAGCAGACCTTAAGCCAGTGGCGTAACTACTCCCTGGTGGGCCCTGGTACAGGATGGGCACCTGGGCCCCCCTGTCGGGCCCTTACCTCTATAAATCCCATGCTGGAGTGTTGATAGCATGTGTGCTGTAATATTTCCCCCTAGATAACCACCTGCCATAATCATTATTGTGGCTCCTCTGGGCCCCAAGGGGGTGGGGGCCCTGGTGCAATTGCACGCTCTGCACCCCTGGTAGTTACACCACTGCCTTAAGCTTAAGAAGCTGTCATTTTTGTAGCATATTCATAGAAGGGCTGCAAAACAGACAGCCGCTGCTATTAGACATATCTCAGGTGACCAAGAGCACAAAATTTGCTGGCAGATCCCATGGAGAATTGGCTGCACAAGATTAATGTGACTAGGCCTGTCTCAGACAGGCGTTCCCCCTCTTTTTCCGAGAACACTGCAACATGGGTAGTTATATAACGCATCCCATATTTACTTCCTGATATTCAGACATCGCAGACTAAACCATTGAGTAATTTAATAACGGCATCTGTGCAGCCTTGTGGTCGAATGAGGCTACAGGGATCAATAAATGCCTGTGATTTTAACTCCTTAAATTGCCCTTCTGACAGGGAATTGACTTCATCACACTCTTTCTCTGAGACTGACTTAATGTTCACTCTTTTTTACATGCTTTTGTCACGAACGCCGCCCGGAGCCTTTCCGGGAGCTCCGGGCGGCGCGTCCTTCCTCTTCGGCGGTGGATCCAAGATGGCGGCGCCCATAGCCGCCACGTGGTTACGGCGCCGGCGCGATGACGTCACTCGCAATAGCGCCAAATTCAAACTTAAAAGGACGACGGAGACCCAGGTTCAATGCCCGAGTATAGCTCAATATTGCTATTGTGTTCCTGGGTCTCTTAGCCTTGCCTGCTTATCCTGATATCCCGGTTATTGATCTTCTGCCTGCTCCTGACTCTGATACCTTGCTGCCTGCCTTCTTGAACCTTTGCCTGGACCTGACTTCGCTATTGGATTTCCCCTGAACTGTAGTTTGCCTGGACTCGCTGGAAAGGGACTTCCTCCTTGATCCTGACTTCACCCCCCTTCGTGGGAGCCGGAGGCCCCCGCTGACAGCTTTACACCATGTTCTTTCCTTTTCCTTCAAATATTGCATATTCCTTATCCAAAGCCACAGGAATAGACTTCCCCAGCACTATCCAGGAACACACCTCCAACTTTTCCACACAAACATCAATCACGTTATCCAAATAAACACAGTTGCTCTTACCCCATACCCGTTGTGACCCGGGTGCAGCTGCCCCGAGTCAGAAACTAGGAGGAACATAGCCAAAACATTTGCACTGAGAAGCAGCACACTCTTGGGTTTTTGCTTATAGATCACACATCAGAATGAAGTTAATAAATTATATAGACCTCAGATGCTGTCTATAATTAATTGTATGTTTCAATAAAGTATATAATTTTTTTAACTTCATTCTGGAGTAGAGCAATCTATAAGCAAAAACCCAGGAGTGCAATGCTTCTCATTGCAAATGTCTACAATATTCCTTAAACTACAACATTTAAATACAAGTGTGGGATCTATTATCTGGAATTCTTGGGACCTAGGGGGTTTCACGATAAGGAATCTTTCTATAATTTGGATCAACATATGTTAAAATAATGTAAACAATAAATAAGTCCAATAGGATTGCTTTGCCACCAACAGGATTCATGCAGCTTCAGTACCATCAAGAACAAGCTACTGTTTTCTAAAATCGAATGCTAATCGAATATCGAGTAAAAACTAATATTTTTTGGGGAATAATAGTAAATTTGCCCCTTAATATGCAAGTTAAGAGTATGGTATGTGGCCAAATCAATTACCAGCTATATTTTTTAAACATATACTACTTGGTCAATGACTGTATGGATGTTTTGAACAAAATTTGGGTCATTTGGATCCTCTATAATGCAAGTCTTTCTTAAAATCTGTTCCTTCATGGAATGAATACCTCCCTAAGGTAAGTAGGTGAGTAAATATGCCTATAACTGTTCCCCAGAGAGGAACATACCACGTTATTTTCAGCTGTTCTTGAAGTTTGAACCCCATTTTCATATTCCCTAAACCCCCACTTCTTATCTTGCTTGTTCAATTAAGGGTATAGTAAATATGAAAAAAAATAAAATGAACAAAAAAGAATACTTTTTGTTATCCAATTAAAGATAATCAGGCAGAGGGAAACAGTTTAGATTTACTGTGGGTATATATATATATCAAAAACTAAAATTTTTGGGTAAAAAAAACTTTTTGAGATTTATTATACCCAGAAGCTGGAAATAGCTTGATACATAAATACTACAGCAAAAACCTGTCTAAGGCATGTAGAAGTCAAAGGCAGAGGTCCAGTCAACCATTTAAAGATGGTAATAGCCTCCATGATGTTCAAGTTTTTTTTTGGTAGGTTTCACTTGAAAACACGATCAATTTAAGTTTTTTTTGCAGAAAACTTGATTAATTTGAGTTTTTGGGTTGTTAACCCAGAATTCACTGATTCAAGTTTCACGTGACGACATACAAGGTATAAAAAACCTCACAAAGCTGCAAAATTTTCCTTTCATAATTAACCCCCTTAAATGTGCGATGGCATAATCATATACAAAGATTCAGTCCTTTGTCTATCCTTCTTTGCTGTCCAATTGGCAATTGACATTCCTTCCCCCCCCCACCCTATCTTCTTTTCCCACACCCTTCCATATTCTTGATTTTTCTTCTGACAAATACACTGTATATGCAGTTGATATGCAATGCTTATTCCTTAATTCTTTCCCAGAATATATCATCCTGCACTCATAATACTCAACACTCATATAAACAGCATTGCACAATCTAAACTGCATTTTCCCCAACATAATAAACTTTTCCTGGAATTTATGAAACTCCAATATTACATTGTATTATTATGTCAACTGAGAATTATTAGGCCATTAATGGATATATCCACTTAGTGAGTGGGTGTATTGCAGAGTTACTATGACTCTCCCATGTATAGAAATCAAATGAATCTCTAAGTACAGCTTCAAGAATACAGAGGGAATAATAAGTAACAATTTCTAGTGTTAGGATGCATGATTGTCTTCTCATTGATTGATGGTTTATGCTCTTTTAATTATTTAAATGGTGTAATCACTTGTGGGTGCTTATAACCATTTATCTATGACCCCGTTGTTGGTGCTCCTGTTTGCTAAAAGCTGCACACAATGACACAGGATACTTCTGTTGGAGCTGCCCATTACAATCATTCATTCTTTCTGGCCCCAGGCCACAACTTTTTCCTTCTAATGCTTACCTGGGGTCTCAGGTGCCCAGTGATTATACCTTTCCTCCTTCTTTAATAAAATATTGCAAAATCAGGGAATGTTTCATTAAAAATGAAACTCAACTGTTCCAGTATATTGTGGATTTAAAGGTATGCATTAATGAATAGAGACTGTTGGAAGATTTTGCTATCACCATAGGATTAAATATATATGTTATAAAGGTATGGAACTTGTTACCCAGAATACTTGGGACCTAGGGTTTTCATGATAATGGATCTTTCCATAATTTGGATCTCTATACCGTAAGACTTCTAAAAAAATATCATGTAATCATAAATAAACCCAAGAGGATTTTTTTGCCTCCAATAAGGATTAATTATATCTTAGTTGGGATCAAGAACTGCGTACTGTTGTATTACTAAAATTTACAAAATAATGAAAAAAATTATTACAAAAAACTTTAAATATTTGATTCAAATGGAGTCTATGAGAGATGGCCTTCTCATAATTTGGAGCTTTCTGGATAATGGGTTTACAGATAACAGATCACATACCTGCATTGAAATGAGTGGCCAGTGCAAACTTGCATAAATGTTTGAGAGGGTTATTTACTAAAATCCAAATTTATCTAATTTTTCAAAAATAAAAACACAACCAAACTCTAATACCTGATTCTACCTTATTTATTATTAAAAAGCTCGATTTAATTGGTTCAGGTAGTAACTCGATGAAACTGATTGAAAACCCAAATCATATGTTTTTTCTGTTTTTACACCAATTTGCTCTATTTTTTTGCCGAATCTCTTAATTTTTTCGGACTATTTCCCAAAAAGCTTGTATTTTTTAGATTTTTAGCTAAAAAGTTTTTTTAGGCAAATTCCAGCACAGAAACTTCAAAATAGGATCGGGACATGTGCCATTGACTTGTAAACAACCTCGGCAGGTCTGAGATGGCAGATTGTTGGATACATGCTTTCTGCTAACGGTTTGCAGTCCTTATTATCAGCCTTTTAAGGACCAGTAACATTAAAAAAAAGTTTTTAAATTTGCTTGTACATAACAAAAAAAAACCCCACTAAGACATATTTAACCTTAACATTGCCAAGTCTTTATTAAGAAATAAGAATTCACTTGCACTCCTCTTCAGAAAAGGCAACAGTAGTAATGGGCGAATCTCCCCAGTTTCGCTTCGCCGCAAAATTAGCGAATTTCCAGAGAAACTCGCGAATTGGCGAAAAATTCGCAAAACTAGTCGCGAATTTTCGTCAGGCGTTTCGCGAATTGCGGAAATTCGTGGAAGGAAGGCAGGGAGGAGAAATCGAGCGCAACATGATGGATCACCTGATCGCCTTTTCTGAAGAGGAGTTCAAGAGGAGTATCTGTAAGTTATTTCTTAATAAACACTTTGCAATTTTAAAGTTAAATATGTGTTGGTTTTTGTCTTTTTTAAATTAGGTGCAAACTTTAAAAAAATCTTTTATGGTGTTACTGGTCCTTTAAAATCTTGGAATTGATTGCATTTAAAAAAAAACACAATTGAGTTACAAAGTAGTTTAATAAAATAAGAGGCCCTACAAGGAAGGCACGCTTTATAATCAGATCCAGCCTGAAAAACCTGGGTATAATTTTATATATCCACATCAAATCATCAAGCTTGCAGAGTGTGGTCTAAATCAAGATTTATTTTAGCTCAAGTAATGTGCTGACACCACCACTTAAGTCTGTTTTCATTGGTCCCATTTATGGGCGTTGGGTAACGCTGGCTGGAATTGCTCCTTGAGTGTCTTTCCCCAAGCCAGGTGATGCAAGACACTGACACAAGGGGAACTTGAATAGCACGTTAGACAGATTGTGTAGCACTGATATGGCTTTGCTAGGACTTTGAAGTAATGGGTAGAGTGTTTTTAAAATAAACGGCAATTCAAATTAAACCTTGAAACACTTATGCTTTTTAAAACTTGGGTAAGTAAAGAATAGCCATCAAAAGTAGGGCAATTAATTACAAAAGTATTCCATTTACAAACATTAATAAATCTCTAATTACCATTTAAGAACCTCAGTAAGAGAAATTAATGATGGATTTCTCTGATCCTGTTTCCAAGTCCCATTACTCTGGATATCAGGCATAAGTAAGCAGTTTTATTGTTATTTGGGCCACACACACACACAGATATATATTGCTCAATCGGCTCTTTCAGTTCTTAAAATCCATTACTTTTCACTTGTATGGACGGCAGCCATAGTTGTCAGAGATGACGTTGGTTACACAATATTCCATAAAAATTCTAGCTTTATCTAAAAGGAGATAATAAGACCAATTGCGTTTGTTTCAACCCCATGGAAACACATTTCGGTTTAGTTAGTGGTTCTTCTCAGAGCCGACATCTGAATTTCACAAATAACTATTCCGTATGAAGAAAGAGGCACAAACCATCTCCCCCTCCGATTTAACCTGATGAGAACAATTTCATTGTATTCCTTATCTGCTGTTTATAAGATAAGTTGCCAAAGTTCTCCTCATCCCAAATGTATCAGCTCTTACTGACACCTGGAATTTTGAAAGGATGCTAAAAGCACTTCAGAAATGCAATTTTTCATTCACTGGTATTTTATACAGCAACAATCCCGACTGATTAAATGGTCTGCTCTGGAGACTGTGGATAGATGTTTATGCATTCTTTGGTACAAAATTGCAAGACAATGGTGATAAAAATTAATACGGAGCTGTCAGTCTTTGTGTGCAAACTGGATTTTTCTTTAGTTTAAAAAAAGAAAAAAAAAGATAAGCTTAGATATGATCAGTTGAGCATCATAATATATATTGCATCACAAAAAATGCTAAATTAGGAAAACTTACTGCTTCATTGCAGAAACACCCCTGCTTTTTTGTGATTTTAACAATAGGAAATCTGCTGAGTATACCTGTGTCTTTTTGCCCTACTAAACTTGAATTTCTGACCCTATGGAGCAACTGTTTTATATATATATATACTCCAGTATATAGCACACACTTTTTTACAAGTGCAGGGAACAGTGGATTATATTTAAATGTATATGTAACTCTTTTTTTGTGCTATTGTTCCATTAACATTGAAGATGGCCATATACAGCCTGATAAAAGCTGCCGACTTGGTCATATCTGACCGAATAGTCAGTTTATTGTAATGTGTATGGGGTAAGGGCTGCCGGGTCAAAACTGCCTGTCCAGTTTTACCAAATTAGGAAAACCGTGCAGGATTCTCCCAGACTAACGAGGCGATTGGCTGTGATGTTACAGCCAGAAAAGTGTCAGCCCTAGTATGGGGCCCGCTGATGGATGTGCTGAATTAGCTACATTTCAGTTGGGCAGGTTTGAAGATCCCTTCAGAGGAAAGCTGAATCTGTGTACTGATGTGGTTCTCGGCAAACCATTCTCTGTGGGCCCCAGTATATGATATAATTGTGTGCCACAGTGTGTGGGTGGTCAAACCTATTTGTTGGTATGGTAGCAATCTGGCAATGTACAAACAGTTTAAGTGGTCAAAAAAACTTCTTATATAGGTTATTTTCTATTTTAAATAAGTTTTCTCCACAGTATTTCCCTGTAAACAAAATAATTCATTTTCTCTTATGAGCAGGGGCCTCTAATATGTAACTCTAACTGCAAAGATGGCCATACATGGAAAGATCCACTTGTTTAGCAAGGTTGAGCAGATTTTCCACCTTGACGGCAATATCAGGTTGATCGTTTGGCCCATCAGAACGATCGGGATACAGACGTTGGTGTATCGGCTCACTGATGTGGTCCTAGCCCCAATTGCATTTTAAACCTGCTGGATCAACATCTGGAAAATCTGTGGGCAGATATTGGTCATGCAGATCCATTAGAGAGCCCAATCCATGGACAGATAAGCTGCCAGTTCTTATGTTTGTTTAGGGCCACCTTACATTTTGTTTGCAAATTTGTCAAACAGCTTGTCGGCACCATCATAATTAAATGATGGAAATGGTGATTATAAAATTATATTGTGTAAAATGATGTGTTTAGCAAGCACAAGCATGGGATTTTATTGCGTGAGTATCCATTTTGGCTCCAAAAACTACTGCATGTACCTGCACCCAGGCCGACGCAGTATATGTGATTTTTTATGTGTGATTTTTTTAACAGCTACTTAGTACCAGTAAATAAAAATGCGATAATATGTTCTTGCATTTGAATACGTATTTTTGCTACTCTGCTGTCTCTTTAAACAGCCCAACTTAAATCTTTAACAATCTCATTAAAATTCCATACTGAATGTGTAACGAGCAGCAAGCTGTGAGAAAAATCTCTAGTGAGTAAAACTCTCCAGTTTATGTTTCATGCTAGGCAGCTTGTTATCGAATGGTTTTAGCGTACTTGGGGTACAGTGAAATTAACTCAGGAGTTGCTCATACAGTATGTGTGATGAAACTGTGCATATTGAGATATAAGCTGTTTGTTGGTTGATAAATCTCAGAATACCTATATGCTTTAGTCCTTGTTAACTTTATAGTTTCCAGTGGCCAGGCAATCAATTAGAATTATAATTTCCAAGATGCTCTAGAAATGACTTATTCTACCAAATGAAATTTAAATATGCACAACCCATGGTTGGCCGCACTTAAAAAGAAGCCAGATTGAGAATGCTGGTTAAACAGAAATCTAAAACATTCCACTGTATGATATAAGTCAAGAAGCTGACCAAATAATTCAACATTTCAGCTAACATTTGGGTTACCGGTGAGGCCAACCTGAAGGCCGTTTTTTTCTTCTCTCAGTAATGGTGCCTATACACATAGACCAATCTGTATGTTCTAGTCCTCCTGTTTTGCATTTTAACTTTATCTTTAATGGTTGTCTGTCCACTTGCTGCCCCCTGCTCCAAAAGCCTAATATTAGAAGTCTAAACGGCAAAAGACGCTAAAAATAGAAAGTTTATGTAATTTACAAAAATTCTTAGACCAACACTCTCTGTAAATCAGTTCATATTTGGGGGTTTAGATCATTGTTCTTTGTCCTGTTTTACAGAAAACCATCACTGATATATATTCACTTAGCTTGTAAGCTGTATGGGCAGGGACATCCATCCTAGTGTCTATTTAACACTTTAAGGCTAGGGCCAGACGGGCTGAAATCAGCCTGCTGAAATCCATGTTTTATTGCATAGATATAAAACATTCCATTCTCTTCCATTCTGGTGCAGTGCTTATAAAGTGTGGGTGGTGCTACTAGTCTCTTAAAATGTTGCAGCATCGTTCATGGGGACTGCTATTCAGAAGGTTCTGTTGGAGTAAACCTTTGTCTTTATGCTTGAATTTAAGCCAGGAATTGCAAAACATGCACTTATTATGAGGCCACTGCAAGCTGCATCAATGGGAGCTGAGAGCAACATGTTGCTGACGAGCCACTGGTTGGGGATCACTGATGTAGACTGTGAAATTGGTCTGTAATCAGATTTAAAAAACATGATCTGCCATTGGGCAGGCATTAAGGACAGGTCTTTTTTGTAACCTGTGCTCTTCTGAATGATGCTCTTATTGAACACAGAATCAACTGAGAACTTTATTTGGCTAAGGTGGAGCTCAACACTAGATGCAGTGTTATTATACCTTACTGTACATACTTTTCCAAATAAAGCTGGCCAAAGATAGTCTAATAAAAGTCAGCAACTTATTGGCCAGCCTCAGGACTTTATTCCCCACTAATATCTGGCTAAAAACCAAACAAATATCTATCAGGCAGGCTTAAAGGACTGCATTGTTGTATTAGTTGGTCCTTAATCAACAGGTTCCCATTGGCCTGTGCAATGATCATTGGCCTGGGATTAGTGTCCTATTTCTAGAATTTGCCTAATGAGTGGATTTTAAAAGTATTTCTAGCATTACTGACACCATGTTGACATAATGTACACACTATACCTCAGCCACATACACCATTTTGCTATCTGTACACAATATCCCACTGTTTGAGATCCTTCTAAGAGAAAAGATCAATCTAGATTGCAGTCTTGCCATGACAATATCTGATGCTGTGCGAGACCCCAAAAAGTTTGTGTCCTAGTTGCTTCTTTTCCCACAGCTTTGGTGGCGCAGCAGATACATTTATGCCTCTTTAAAAAATAGACACAGGCCTGATCTATGTGAAGATCATGCTTAGTACATTCCCAGCACGATGGAGTAAAAGAGCAGAGGGTTGAATTATCAGTAAATGAGCCTTAATATCTCTTTTCTTATTGAAGTGTGGCTTGAATGAAAACTGAGGTGAGTTATAGCTATGTTTGTGCAGATGAAGGTGAAACAGTGGGTGCTTGGGTTACGCAGAACAAGCCTCCGCTGATTCCGCAGGACGGCTCTGTGTCCTTTTCAGGTGGTTCACCACCTTTATATTCAGCTTTGTATTTCACCTGCTTGGCCCAGCCAGGAAATTCTAGAATTACAGTCTTGTAACCGCCTGACAAAGCCAATGAGCAACATGGTCCAGGGATAAAAAAGAAAAGCTCAATGAGAAAGGAGCAGATTTCACTGTTCTGAATCTTATCAGCCTTTTTATCAGAATGAATAGGCTTGTGGGAGAGATTGAATTTCCGTAATGGCAATTAAAATGGGATCACAGCATTTAATCAGTGTTTGAAGTTTGGATTTACCTTAACTTTTACACTGCCAAAGGGTAATGTAAACTACTATATATTCAAAATGATTTTTCAACAACATATAATAAGTAAGGATATTTCTTTGTACTGAAGGACCAGTAAGATCAAACATTTAAACACCCTATTTTCTAAGCACAGGAAAATATATTTGCAGAAATACAGGTTTTTATTATTATTATTATTATTATTATTATTATTTATAAGAGGTATTTATGAATAACTTATTTACTATTTATAAAATGGTACTGGGATATGCAGCGCTTTACAATTATATAAGTAATAGCAAAGTACACACAGGAAATATAGCATAATAAGAAAGTATGACTATGCAGAGATTAAGTTCCATGTAATAAAATGCTCCTGCTCCATTGAGTTAACATTCTAAGTGGGTGAATAACATACAATTCAAAAGGGGCAAAAAAAATTTTCACCTCAAAAGGCTTCGCCGTACTTTGTGTAACTTCATCAGACGATAATTCACATATCACCTCAGCAGTGAAAAATCGGTACACACATTTCAAAATTAATTTTTGGTAGTGTTAATTTCTTCCTAGCGAAACTTCGTTAATATACAGTAGTTATGCTTGCATAAATTTGAATATGGTAGGTTCATATAGGTCATATATATGTCTTCATTAGTGCTGGTGAAATTGCTTGAAGTGGCCACTTACTATTAAAAAATTCCAAAATAAAGACAAAAGAGATTGTGTATAGTCCTAGGCATGAGCCCACCTTTAAACAAATGTGGCATAAGCTTCAAGGCTTCCAGGTAAGAAGCAGAAAAATCAAAATGTTTAAAATTAGAGGTGGCAGTGGATGTGGATGGTGTGAATAGTTGGAACAGAGAAGACAATCAGGAATGTAGAGGGAGACTGGTGAAGAGATTTAGGGGTAAATTTATCAAAGAGTGAAGTTCCGTCACTAGAGTGAAATTCCACTGCTCTCCATTAATTTCTATGGGATTTTGAAAGGCCTATTTATCAATGGGTGAAGTGAAAGTTCACCCTTTGATAAATATGCCTTTAAAAATCCCACTCTAGTGGCGGAACTTCACTCTTTGATAAATATACCCCCAAGTGAGGAGAAGAGGAGTGAAGGGCTTTGAATGTTAACAAAAGGGTTTAGATAATGATAGATGATGATGATGATGATAGAGATTTTACCAAGGGCTGTTTAATCTTAGAGAGCAGAAGGATTCTAGCAGTGGAGTTTAAAAACAATTGCCTACCCCTAGTCCATGTTGTTTGATGCCCTGCTCCTTTCCATCCTCCCCTTGTCACTCCCCTCCCCTCATGACTCCCCTTGTGGCTCCCTTCCCTCATCATTCCCCTTCCTTCCTCCCCTCTCCACTTCCTCCTCTCGTCAATCCCCTTCCTTCCCTCGTGAGTACCTCCCCTTCCCCCTCTGCCTGTCTGATCGACATTTGGCAAAAAATTGTTCATATATCTATCATGCAGGTTAGAAGATTCCATCAGACATGTGGTTCTCTCTAGAAGAGAGGCTCACAAAATAATTGAGTACTTGTCCCAAGAGACAAGCAAGTGGATCTTCCTGTTTAGATCCAGCTCATTTGTGGCCAAATTGGCTAAACATCTTACCGTGTATGCCCAACTTTAAAAAGTGATGTTTTAGGATAATGTGCCATCAGCACATTATGGGGGCATTTCATCTTCATAGGATTTCACAGTTGACTGATTCTTTCAATTAGTAATTTTTTAAAAAGATGCTACTTTTTTATTGTAGTTTTTATTGATTATATGTAGGTATATGTCCATTACTATTCTTTCAAAGATTTCCTATTATATCTGCTTATTTTTACCTTGTATTGGTTAACTTTCTATGTAGGCCCTCTAATATACATCTTCAATATCTTCTATCATTCTTCAATATTTTTCACTGAAGGCCATGTCCTAAGCTTCTTCCATATATTTCACTGTAGGAAATTTCCTACTCTTCGTCCATGTCTTTTAGTGTGGGCCACCTCCTATCCTTCTTCAGTATTTTTCAATGTAGGCCATCTCCTATCCTTGTCCTATCCTTCTTCCATATCTTTTATTGTAAGCCATCTCCTATCCTTCTTCCATATCTTTCAGTGTGTAGGCCATCTCATATGCTTCTTCTATATTTTTCTGTGTAAACATTTCAATATCTTTTTGTGTAGTGCCTCTACAACCCTTCTTCAATTGTATCTTCTATATCTTTCAAAGAAGGCCATTTCCAATCCTTCTTCCACATATTTCAATGTAGGTAATCTCCAATCCTTGGCCTATCCTTCTTCTATATATTTAATTGTAGGCCATCACCTATCCTTCTTCCATATCTTTCAGTGCGGGCCATCTCCTATCCTTCCATATCTTTCATTGTAAACCATCTCCTATCCTTCTTCCATATATTTCAGTGTGTAGGCCATCTCCTATGCTTCTTCTATATTTTTCTGTGTAAACATTTCAATATCTTTTTGTGTAGTACCTCTACAACCCTTCTTCAATTGTATCTTCTATATCTTTTTAAGAAGGCCATTTCCAATCCTTCTTCCACATATTTCAATGTAGGTAATCTCCAATCCTTGGCCTATCCTTCTTCTATATATTTAATTGTAGGCCATCACCTATCCTTCTTCCATATCTTTCAGTGCGGGCCATCTCCTATCCTTCCATATCTTTCTGTGTAACCATTTCAATATCTTTTTGTGTAGTGCCTCTACAACCCTTCTTCAATTGTGGCTTCCAAGTGGTAAAACAAATTAAATGAAAGACTGGAGAATCCAATTTACAGAATACCATTTTGCATAACTAACTTAAAAATTATTTTGAGGTGAGTTACCCATTTCATATTTTATGGGTTTAAAATGGTTTAAAGTATTGGACTGCGTCACTCCAGCTTGCAACTAAACATTTTATTTCTTAATACGACCCAGCATCTAAACTGGGTTTATAGCTACTGTACATAACAAAAACATTTCCACCAGAGGTAAGGGTAGCCTTACAGAGCATTTGTTTGTAGATGGTGTCAGTGACCCCCATTTGAAAGCTGCAAAGAAACAGAAGAAAATTGCAAATCATTAAAAAACTATGAAAAATAAATAATGAAGACTTCTTAGAATTGGCCCTTCTACGATATACTAAAAGTTAACTTGAAGGTGAACCACCCCTTTAAGGGCTTGAATCAGAACAGAGTTTCATCTAAAACAGCGTTTCATCCAAGTTAGGGGTGCCCAGGAAACACCATGTGGAAAACGTCAAACGGGCAGTGTTGAGGTGTCACGTCAGCGCATGATGCATGACGTCATCACACAAGTTTTGACGCCAAAATACTATAAAAGTACACGTAAGTAACTATAAAAGTAAGCCAGGAGCCTACAGTCTGTGCCCGATTATAGGTTCAACGTCATTGTGTTCCTGGGTGCTATTATTGTGATTTGAGCTCCTGATCTTGATTTCTGCCTGCATCCAAATAACAAAACCTTGCCTCCTTAAATATTTTGCTTATCTGACTACTCTTTTTCTTGACCACTTTTGTGTCATAAACTTTGTTTGACCTCCAAGTTTTCTCCTTGGTCCGCAACACCAAGACAGTCAGGGCCAGATTTACATAGCGGGTGCCCCTAGGCCTGCTGACGTTTGTTGACCCTGTCCCCTCCCTTTTATTTGCTCGAATTTTCTTCATCGGGACAGAGCATGTGGGTGTGGTTGGGCAGCATGCCGCCCCCTAAAATCCTGCTGCCCTAGGCCCGGGTGGCCTCTCCACAAATCCTGGCCTGCTGACATTATAATTGGGCCATGGACCCTTCTGAGGAAGCGCAACTTCAACCCAAGCCTTCCGTGGGCTGGCTTCTCATATGGAGTTCTCATATGGAGAACTACAACCCTCGCAATACATATTCAAGTGTGCTAAAGCTGGGTTCTCAAATTCTGCAAATTCGTCAAGGGAGTCATAGTGTCAGTACAGACTTCCATACCTTAGCAGCTGAGACGAACTGGAATAATGGGGCTTACCATGCGGCCTTCTACCAGGGACTTTCTACTTGTCTCAAGGATGATTTGGTCTCCAGCGATCTACTGTTGCTGTTGGAAGATCTTATCGCTCTGATTATTAAGATTTATACCCGAATGCGGGAGCACCAGTCCAACAGGGAGAGAAGCAGGAAATTTTAGCCCTTACAGGCATCACAGTTTCAGAGACTGTTACTCCCTAGTACATTCATTCCTGTTCCTTGCAAATTGGGGATGCCCGCTTGTCTGAAAAGGTAAAATTGTGCAAAAAGACAGCTGGGTTACAGTATGTCTGTATTGTGGAGGCAAGGTTCATTTCGCCTACAATTGCCCAGTGAAGCAGGGAAACTTTCTCGCCTAGGTAAGTTTGGGGAGACTCATCTGGGTGGAATTGTTCCTTTTCCCCATCAGTCCCCGGTTTATGCTTCCTGTGCAGCTTCAAGTCTCATCCAAGAGAATCTTGATTCAAGCCTTTCTGGATTGTGGTGAGGCAGGAAACTTCCTTGACCACTCATTTGCCATCCACCACAATATCCCTCTTCACCCCTTATCAATTCCTCTCCGTGTCCTGGCGATTGATAACAGACAGCTCTCCATGGCTTATATCTCTCATGCCACAGAATAACTTTCTGTTACGGTTGGAGCATTGCATGTTGATTGACTTTCTTTTCTTATGATTAATTGTTCTTCCACATCTGAAGTCCTGGGGCTGAACTGGCTTCATCTCCACAATCCTACCATCGATTGGGCTGGAAGCCAGATTTCTCATTGGAGCCCTTACTGCCAGCAGAACTCTTTATCATCTAAAATAGTACAGAAATTATCTTCTTTCTCAATAAATCTTCACTCTCTTCCTCTGATATATCAGGACTAAAAAAATCTGCAGAAACCGTTTCCTCTCATCGACCCTATGATTTCCCCATTGATATTCTTCTTGGTCCCATGCCTCCTTGCAGCTGTACTTACCCACTGTCTCCATCAGAAACTAAAGCGATGAAGGACTACATTCAAGAAAACCTTCAGCGCAGTTTCATTCCTCCTTCCTCTTCTCCAGCTGGGGTTGACTTCTTCTTTGTGGAGAAAAAAGATGGCAGTCTTCGACCTTGCATCGACTAGATTGGTCTCAATAAAAAATAACCTAAAAAAATTCTCTCCGTCTGAACAAAATTATGATGTTGGTAATCCAGAACGCTTAGCAGTCAAATTGGCATTAGAGGAATGGCGGCATCTCCTAGAAGGTTCTACGATCCCAGTAACGATAGTAAGAACTAAGTATATTGAAGCCCTTAAACATCTTAACCCCAATGTCATGATCAGTGGCACAAACCCCATACAGATCAGAAGGGCCACTGGGTTAATATTTATGGTAACTAGGAGGGAGTAAACTGGCAAGGATGCTTGCAGACGGAGAGTTTATTGGCAAGCCAAAGTAAAAGGAGAACTTAC
>CM044445.1:25082799-25096822 GCA_024363595.1 Xenopus borealis | reverse complement strand
TTTGGGAAGGATTCGGGGGTTCAGCCGAATCCAAAATAGTGGATTCGGTGCATCCCTAGTGATATGTAGCATTAATTGCATGAGACAGCCTAGTCACTTCAAGTATGCCACACTTTGGCCCTGTGATACAAATGGTGATACAAATGGTCTTAAAGTCTGCCAGGGTGCATGGTCTAGCTGGGGGCACACAAAGGAAAATTTTGTATATACTGTAAGTATAGGGCCACTAATTGATCATATAGAATAGTTGTGATAGAAACTAGGGTGAGATATTTGTTGCAAGGACCAGTTCCAGCACACAGGGTATATAATATTGCTGGGGATGATATGGTAATGGACTCTTAAAATATCTCTGAAAATAGACTAGTTTTAGTTAACCTTGGGGTTGGAAATATATATCATTCTTTGCATGCACTTAAATAGATTGGCTGCTTTTGCCAGGGCTGCTTTCTCTTCTCAGTCCGGCCCTATTGTATCCTCATCCCTTAAGTCTAGTAAGAGATAATTTGAACATTTAATAAACCTAACAGGCTTGTTTTTGCTCCAATAATGATTATTTATATCTTATAGTATTACATAGAAAATGGAGATCATTTTTAAAAATTTTAATAATTTCATTAAAATGAAGTCTATGGGAGAGGACCTTACTGTTATTTGGAGGTTTCCGGATAATAGATCCCATAATTTTAATAGCAAATTTACATCTGTTAAAACATACATTTATGTACAGTAAGTCTATGTTTGGACCACTATTCATATAAAATAGGGAATAATGTGTTGTTTACTGTGCTAAAAAAGAACAATGTCAAAGCTTTTAGGACACTTGGAATCCATGGATTGCTAAATACCCCTTTCCACAAGTGTGCAACAGTGTATATAATAACACTTTGTCAAACTCCCGAAAAGGTTATATAGTGCTAAGATACGGTAAAACCCATTATGCCCAACTAAATAAAAAAAATCTTCAAATACTCCAGAGCACTCTGTGTTATCCTGACATTTATTCAGCTGTATAAATCTTGCTACTCTCTGAAAGACAGGGTCAAGGAAAAAAGGTAATTATAATTCAAAATGTAAACTAACATCCTATTCCATATTGATGCCATGTGGGTTTTAAGTAGAAAAGCTTAAAAAGTAAGACTTTTTCTGGGTACAACAAACTATCCCTTTTTCAAATGAGAATATAACTTTGGTGGTTTATTAAAAGCCTGGAAATATTTTGTAAAGGGGGGAAACTTCATTTTTTTATTCTAATATCTAAAACTTGATTGCGTCCTTCAGTGGATTGATAGACCTCCTACCGCATAACCTTATAATACGAGCAAGGTTTGAAGTAAACCACAAACGGTGTATCACAGTTGATTAAGTCATGTAATTCAAATTCTGTTTCGTTTTGTGTTGATTTAAATGACTTTGACATAACATCAACATTTATAGCAAGGCGTACCACATCAAAAATCTGCAGTAAAGGCTTAACTCTGACCTGCACTGTATAAATGCAAATTGTGCTGAGTACGGTACATTTGAGACTGAAATGCATTCAACTGTTCATGAAAGATGGTGTTTTATGTTAAAGTGAATTTGTTGGTGGCACAGGAATGCTCCCACCTATAGCAACTGGATTGGTGAGTGAATGCTCCTTGCTATAGGTTTCATTTATGCAGTATTAGGCAAGGCATGAGTGTAACAGTGTGGCCCAGTGTCAGTCTGGGAAACTGGGAATATACCCAGTGGGCCCTGACTTTCATTGCAGGGCAGGGGCCTGTTTCCCAGCTTGGACGCTCAAGTGAAAAGCTAAAGAGGAGGGAGGTACAGGGTGGGGCCACACAGGGCCACCATACAACAAAATTTTCTGGGCCGCCAGGGCCCTGCCCACCCCAGCCCCCAAGTACTACACCAGATCTCACCCACCCCAAACCACAGTAGAAAAGCCAATGGTAAACTTCCCCACATACAGGTTATAAAAAGCTATCGATTGTCAGGGTCCCCTTCTAAGTTTAAAAAAAAAAAACATTGGGGCCAGGGCCCTCATAAAAGTTTTTTTAAAAAACATTGGCAGTCAGGGTTCCCCTATAAGTTAAAAAACATTGGTGCCAGGACCCCCCATAAAAGTTTTTTAAAGGACAGTGGCTCCAGGGCCCCTCAAAAAATGGTGGCAGGTGCCTATAGAGTATTAAAATAATACACTGGTGGCCAGGGGTTTAATAAAATAGAAAAAAAAAACTTTGGTGTTCAGTTGAACTGAACTCATGGCTTTGTGTCTTTAGCTTTGACTCTTTTGTGACTTTGGGACTTCAACTTTGGCTCCTTTGGAGGCTTTGGGTTTTTTTGCGGCATCAGGACTTTAACTTTGGGTCTGTGATCGGCTTCGGCTCGGTTTGCTGCTTCAGGTCTTCAACACTTCGGGACTTTGGCTGTTTGCTGCATCAGGTCTTCAACGATTCGGGATTTAACTGATAAATTAAATTCTACACCCTTTAAACCACCATTTCATTCTGTCACTACAAAATATTTCACCCCAGAAAGATCATATGTGGAGACCCAAGGTTGGATTTTAGTGGTTTCAGAGGTTTTTGAAAACCACTATAAGAAAATGCTGAAGTGTGCACTAAAAACTATGAATAATATGATTCTGGAAAAAAATAGAGATCCAAATTTTAGTGGCTCCTTAATATGCGATAGAATTGCCAGTTGTAAGCATCTTTTCAATTGGTCTTTATTGTTCTTTATTTTATTTTTTTTTAATTCTTTGCTTTTTTTCTTCTGACTCTTTCCAGCTTTCCTTGAGGATGTAGTCTAAAACCGATCAAGGATTTAGCTCATCTTTTGAATTTTTACAAAACATTGCTTTATATTTCTGGTACGACAGCAGAGGCAGAACAAGAAAATTAGCACTTTATTATTTTTATTTTTATTACTTGCTCCAATTTGTAAGGAGAATGCAATTTATTTAGGATATGTTCAGCTGAACAGCATCTGGAATGCCGCAAGTTGTCCATATCCTCTGTAAATTGTTTGGTTAAATCTTTCAATAATTCCACAGTTATTTAAAGAACAATGAACTGCGTCATGGTTACAGGGGCTGACTTATCAGACATCAAACTAGGATATTCCTGAACAATTCCTAGTGGTGAGATATTTCCATTTTTATCAGAACCTCCTTGACTGGTCAGGAGAATTTTAAAGGAGAAGGAAAGCTACCGAAGCTGTTTATTGCCAACAGATTATCCTCAATACTGCAAACCATAAAACGATATTAATTCTGCAGAATGCTTTACCATACCTGAGTGAACAACTCTAGAAGCTCTTTGTTTGTTTAGTATAGCAGCTGCCATATGAGCTTGTTGTGACATTGCCTGAGTCTCTCCCTGCTCACTCATAGCTCTGGGATCAGATTACAGCAGGGAGGAGGCAAAGGGGAGGGAGAGAGGAGCAAACTGAGCATGCTCAAGCCCTAGCCATGGAGGTTTAAGCTAAAAACAGGAAGTCTGATACAAAAGCCCATGTATACACAGGACACTGAGCATCATTATTTTGAGGGTTTACTGGTATATGTATTATAGACCTTTCTAATAAAGCTTATTTCAGTTTAGCCTTTCCTTCTACTTCTAAATGATTTATGTTTAGGTAAATTGATTCCTGAGTCGATTCGTCAGAATTTGTTTGACTGCTTTAAAGGGGTGAGTCACCTTTAAGTTAACTTTCAGTATGTTATAGAATGGATAATTCCCTTTTATAGTTTAATTGTTTGAATTCTTCCCAGCTTTCAAACCTGTCTAAAAAACAAATGTTCTGTAAAGCTAAAAATGTGTTGTTTTTGTTTCTATTTATTACCCATCTTTCTATTCAGGCCCTCTCCTATTCATATTTCAGTCCATTATTAAAATCAATTCATGGTTTCTACGGTCATTTGAACCATAGCAACCAGATTGTTTAAAACGCAAACTGGAGAGCTGCTGAATAAAAATCTAAATACAAATAATGAAAAATAAAACCACCTGCAAAATGTCTCAGAATATTGCTCTCTACATCATACTAAATGTTAATGTAAAGGTGAACAACCCCCTTTCTAGTAGTTAAACATCATTCTGCCCTAGTCAGATTTAGCTGAATCCTTGTGCCTGGTTGAACCAAATCTCAATCTTTAAAATCATGTGACTTTTTGGCCGTGTGGCTCTCTTTTCCCCCTCCTCCTCACTGATTTGCATATCCAAATTAGGGATCCGATTTGGTTTGGTATCTGGCCCAATCTTTGAAAAAGCATTCAGGGCTTTGGCTGATTCGGTACATCCCTACCCCAAAATATTTCTTTTGAAGTGGTAGTGGAAAGATCAGTGTCGGACTGGGATGCCAGGGGCCCACCAGAAAACCTTAGACCAGGGGCCCACCAGAAAACCTTAGACCAGGGGCCCAACTTTCAAAACCATTATTCCTTCTCTCCTCACTTAACCTCTTTATTCTCCTATTCTTTTAGATCTACTTACTATACTCTATTCTTCCATTTTTAAGCCTCTTTTTCCACATAAAGAAATAGGGAATGAACATGAAATAGGCCAAATTGTTAGAAGCAAGAGGGCCCACTGACACCTGGGCCCACTGGGAGTTTTCGTGGTATCCCTGTGGGCCAGTCCAACACTGGGGAAGATGATGTCTTTGCCTTGGACACCAATGCTACTTGGCCTGGTTTTTAAATTATGGATCTTTATTTCCTTATTTGGCCCCTGGAAGCGCAATAATCCCTAGTTCTTGATGATGGCAACAAAGATGTTATTGTAGCTGCACCATGGTAGAAACTCCCTCTCTGATAAAGAATACAGCTGAACAGTTAGAGAAATGCATATTCATTCTTCTACACTTTTTCTCTCTCTGTGTGCACAGAATGGAGGAGCAGGGTTTTGTTTTGCTGCCGGTTGTTTGTCAGTCTGAGCTAGCTGTCTAATATATTGCCACAGATGTTGGAAAAGATCAGGAGTATTTAAAAAAACGAGGATCCAGAGTTCTCACACCTGTGAAAAGCAGCAGAGGAAATTCTGGGCGGCACGAACATGGCCAGGGACCTGAATGTATAAATATGCTGCAAGCCAAGGTCATGCAGCAGTGAGCTGGGAAGTGTCAGGCAGGGCTTCCCTCCCAGTAACCACAAGATATTTTAGAAACGTGTGAGCCTTTTCTTGTATGTTGTTCAAAGCTTTTCTAACATACGCCTGGCCTGTTGCAAATACCATTGGATTTATTTTACAGTTGCCATCCCAGCCCGAGGCTCCGGCGGTCTGGTAATATTTCTCTCTCTCTATATATATAAATATATACTGTATATATTTATATACACAAACACACACTTACAGTTATGGGATCGGTTACTTTCAACTGAAGTGTTTGGGACCTGGGATTTTTCCTTAATTAGGTGCACCCTGCCTTAAAGCTACTAAATTATATCTAGTTATCTAGCTTAGTTTTTGCTACAAGGTACTGTCTAATTACTTCAAACAAAAAGCAAATCTCAAAAAAAAAATAAAAAAAATGAATGATTGCTTGTTTAAATAGCAATAACAGTATTTCCCATTATGTTTACATATCCGTTATCCGGAAACCCATTAATCAGAAAGCTCCGAATTACAGGAAGGCCATCTCCCATAGACTCCACTTCATCCAAATAATCCAAACTTTTAAAAATGATTTCCTTTTTCTCTGCAATAATTAAGTACAGGTATGGGACCTGTTATCCAGAATGATCGAATAGGATAGGCTGGTTTTGCTTCCAATAAAGATTCATTATATCTTAGTTGGGATAGTACATTTACATATTAATACACAGAACAATTAAATCATTTAGAAAAATTTGGGTTATTTGATTATAAGGGAATCTATGGGAGTAGGACTTTACATAATTTGGAGCTTTCTGAATAACAGGTTTCCTTATAACCGATCTCATACCTGTACATTGTACACAATCCCAACTAATATATAATTAAACAGCCTATTGAGTTTATTTAGTATTTAGTATTTAAATTATTTTCTAGTAGATTTATGGTATGATGATCCAAACTACGGAAAGATCCATTATCTGGAAAACCCCAGGTCCCAAGCAATCTGAATGGCAGTTATGCCACTGGTTGTCATTAACAACTTCTATGATATAAATATAATATACCCCCTCTCTATAAGAATATTACTATGTAATGGTATTAGAGACCAAACCCCAAGTACCTAGCTTGTGCCTTCGCTTCATATGATCATGGAATTTCAATATAAATCAAATATCCTTGGAGTTGCATGGCCTGTGAGATAGCATTTAATTGTAGCATGCAACCTTGTGACTGTATGAGCATAGATTTTCTGCATGTCTTCAAATATCCTTATAATTTTTAGGACACCGCCAACTTTCTATATATTTTATAAAAGGCCTAATTAGACAGCCGACCTAGATCCACTGACCCACTGTATGCCAGCTCCTTCCCTGCTACCTTACTCACACCTGCACTTTAACCTCTTCTGCTGGGAATGTGGATAAAATCAGAATTAATTTCAACACTGACCAGCCATGACGTTACCTGCACTTTAACCTCTTCTGCTGGGAATGTGGATAAAATCAGAATTAATTTCAACACAGACCAGCCATGACGTTGCTCCGGAGGAAGTTAAACTAGGTCAGGGGGGAATATAACCACCGATTCATGGCACATATGCGGTAGTCGCCCCATCACAGCCCACGCCATCCTCCCCTTGGGCACGTGCATGCATAAGCACAGAAAACATTTAGCATTTTCTGTGTAGCTTCGAATAGCATACCTTCCAGCGGTCCCATTTTGAGTGGGAAAGGCCCGCATTTGACAGCTCAACCTGCAGTCCCGCATTTATACTGAAATGTCCTGACTTTCTCTGCACTGAACAGCCAGAAAAGATACAAAGTTTCGAACTGGCTTTTGTCAGAGCCCAGAAAAACCCATCATGTGCACTACGATACCTTTGTAATGATTTTGAGATAAGTAATTGTAACGATTTAACATAAACAGGTCTCTTGGGAGAACGTAGACTCACAGCTTAAAGGGCAATTCACCTTCATTAGCAAAACTTTAATCACTAGTGATGGGAGAATTTATTTGCCTAGCTCAAATTCACTGCAAATAAATTCGTGAAATGGCCGTGAAAATCACGAAATTTTCGTGAAAACATTAGAAATTCACGAATTAATAGTGGAAACATTAGAAATTCACAAATTTATAGTGAAAACATTTGAATTTCACAAATTTTGTGAAATAGTTCAAAATTCACAAATTTATAGTGAAATTGCTTGAAATTCACGAATTTATAGTGAAGTAGTTCAAATTTCAAAAAATTTTTGTGAAAACGGGTGAATTTCACAAATTTTTCGTGAAAAAGGAAAAATGTCACAAATTTCAAAAAAAAATTTTTTTGTGAATTTCACAAATTTTTCGTGAAAACGGAAAAATTTCACAAATTTTTCGTGAACTTTCCAATTTCGCCATTTTCACAAATTTTTCGCCATTTTCGTGGCAAAGTGAAACTCCCCAGATTCGGCCCATCACTAGTAATCACTGAAAAAAACACAGAAATGTGTTCAAACTTTCATAACCTGGCACATTTTGTAATATTGACATGGTACTTAGGGGGTGTGGCCACAAAAACAGGTGTGTTTTTAACACAGAATATTTAAACACATTTAACCTACTTATCCCATTTAACACAGACAATTGCGTCAGAGCATCCCATCTAATTTAAGCGCTCACCAGGACTGGACTGAGAATCAAAATAGAGGCCCAAACAGTCCCCACCAGCCCACTAAATACTGACTTTCTATGGCACCTTATAGCAGCCCATCTGGCATTTGTCTTAATCCACAGATTGCCAGTCCGGGCCTGGCCCTCACCATTGGGGACAACGGTGCTTTGGTATGCTAATGAAAAGGTTAAATGCATTAAATTAGTCAGTTTATTCAGAGTTGTGAAGCATTTAACACACAAATCCAAGTGGCTTCATTTGTATATGTAGGGGAGTTTGTCTCTCCTCTGTGTTGTTCTGAGCAAGGAGGGGGAGGAGTCCCACCCCTTTGAGCTGACAGGAAGGAAGTGCTACACAGGAAGTGCTGGGAGAGGGAAGCAGCAGAGTTAAATCAAGGTGCTGCAAGGCCCAGATACCACTGTGTGCATAAAAAGTCAGTAAGGAACCCCAGTGGCAGAAAAGCTCACTCTATTTAGGGTGTGGAAGGAAACGGGGTCCTTGTCAGGGCTTTGAAGAGCAAAGTGTGCTCTTCTCAGGACTAGGGTTGCCACCTGGCCGGTATTTTACCGGCCTGGCCGGTATTTTTGATGGTTGATCCCAATGTTATTAATAGGAAAAAAAGCTAATTATATGGGAAGGCCGGTATTTTTTTCAAGAAAAAGGTGGCAACCCTACTCAGGACACAGAAAGCTAAAGGGAGTCCTTCTCAGGAAGAAGAAACTGTCACATAGGTGGAAATTCCACCAGCAGCTCAGAGATAAAACCATCTGAAATATTGTGCTAAGTACCTCCTGGCTACCAAGCTGTATGTGCCACTGTTGGTGATACTGAGGGTTGCCACCTTTTCTTGAAAAAAATACCGGCCTTCCTATATATTTACCTTTTTCCCCTATTAATAACAGTGGCAAACCTAGTGATATTAGTAAGGGACCCCAGTGACAGAAAGGTGCATTCTGTTTTGGGTACAGAAGCAGAGTCGGACTGTGGGTCCCAGGGCCACCCCTCCGGCACCACATGTGTGCGCAGTCAAGCTTGTGTATGCATGTGTGCACACAATGTTTTTCAATTGAAGAAGCCTATGAATCTAGGCTGGCGGGGCCCACAAGAGCCAGGGGCTCACTGGGTTTTTTCCTGGTACCCCGCCTGCCCGGTTCGACAATCATATTGTACCAGCTAACCCATGTAGCGGAGACACAGGACTCCTGTAAGGAAGAAAATCAGTGCTAGACTTCGCTCCAGTAGTAGAATAGGTTTACAAATAATTTACAGTGATCCCCAACCATTAGCTCGTGAGCAACATGTTGCTCTCCAACCACTTGGATGTTGCTTTCGGTGTCCTCAAAGAAGGTGCTTATTTTTGAATTTCAGGTTTGGAAGTAAGGTTTAATGGCATAAAAACTAAGTACAGTGCCAAGCAGAGTCTCCTGTAGGCTGCTAGTCCACATAGGGGCTACAGAATAGTCAATCACAGCACTTATTTAGCACCCCAAGAGACTTTTTAATGCTTGTGTTGCTCCCCAACCCTTTTTACATTTGAATGTGGCTCACGAGTTAAATAGGTTGGGGATCCCTGATTTAGAAAATTCAGAAGTATTAAGAATGTTTAAATATGTCAGATGTTTACAAAATCTCTAAAAAATGTTTTAAAAGACATATCCCATGTATTCTTTGTGGCAAAGACAAAGCATAATGAATATGAATGCCACAGGTTTTCTGAACAGTTTAATAGCACATGTGCATATGATTAATCAAATGATATTCAAATAATGTAGGATGTAGTCCACTAAACATGAATAGCACGCACAGTTTGATTGCTTAGATAAATGGTTGTGCCTTCATGGACTTCAGAACTTGGGGATGGAGGCAGAAGAAGTACCATACTTGGCACCCCTCAAAATTTCCACTCTAGGCATATGCCTCTTCTATAACAAACAAGGAAAAGTTGTGCTCACCACTAATTTTAAAACCATAAGGAAGGGTTCAATGAGGCTGTGACCACAAAATTCACATTCTGCTACTAAAAAATGCCTTCCCCTTTAAACAAAACAGGGATTGTTTGTCCATATATTGCAATATATTTAAACTGGTCGGTGGACCAGTGCAGTGGATCTCTTGTATTGAGTGCAGTGGATCTCTTGTATTTGTCTACATGTGCCTCTTCTACCCCTAGTTCCGGCCCTGGATCAGTGTTGCACAAAATGGAAAACTGCAATCTTGCTTAAAGATTTGGATGCAGTTTTCATAAGAATTGTCTCAAAATTAGCCTTTTGCAGAATCCTATATGCATTGTGTTCTTAAGTATCACAAACGCCCCAAAAACGTAATTCATAAAGTACAGTATTTAAAAAATGCCCACACAGGAAATAGATAGTGACCTACCTCTGCATTCTGCATAAGGCCCATTGTGCTGGTATAAGAACCCAAAGGTACAGCATCATTATTAGTGCACAGTTAACCTCTTTCTAAACTCCTATGTATTCAGACATCAGTGTATCTTGTAGCTAAGGCTAAAATTGCAGTACACAGGATTACTAGATAAATATATTACTAGATAAAATATAAAAGTACAGCAGACATTAATAATTGTGGTGCATCTCCAAAATAAGAGCAGTTATGTCATATTAGCAGTAACTTTACAGCCAGCATCTACTTTACCTTCAACAGTAACACAGTGTGATGTAATGGAAGCCAGGTGGTCTATACCAGCTAAATGTCTAGAACTTTGAGCTTACAAGTATGAATAAAGCTCTAGCTTCATGGTGCTGATTTCTAGTGGATTCACAGCCAACTAACTGATGATCACTCATTCTAAATATCAGCCCATGTGTTCTGAAACAGCCCCTGCCAGCTTATACATCAGAATTCTTGAATGCGCCACCTGTCATCACTGATAGACAAACACACCACCACAACTTATGGAAATGGACTAACCTGCCAAAGGAATTGATCAGCAAATATGAAGTTTAAGCAGTCAACAACAAGGTGGAGCAGAACGGACAAACCGGAAAATGCTAGGTGCAACACACACCTGATTTGCAATTGCAATCACATTAATTTTGATGCATTAGGTGCAATCAGATGCAACTTGGATCCACAATTAGGAGGAGTAGCACTCTACTTATATATTAGAAGATTTACACTACCCTTATTTATGGGCGGTGTGGGAGATAAACAGTTTATAAATTTAACATATAAATAAAAGTATCTCTTACTAATTTTACTTCTACTTAATTTATTTCACTTCTTTTTTATTCATTTAATTTACTTCTTCTCTATTAATTATGTTTAGATCACCCAGTTCATCATCAAATATTAAAATTGAATAAATGCATATGTACAATAATCAATTAACTAATTTACTCACAAAGGGCTCTTACAGATGAACATTTTTACCTCTGGTTTCATGCGTTTAGCCACAGGGAAGCACAGGAGTAGACACACTTAATTCTTTTCAATGTGGCTGTACTCACAGACGCATTTAAGCACCGAATGCAGGTAAAATGCAACATCATACAGCCACATTGAAAATAATTCAGTGCCTCTACTCCTGTCCTCCCCTGCGGCTGAACGCATGAAACAGTAACACAGGGGAGCGCAGGTAAAAACGCTTGACTGTAGGAGCCCTAAACCTGCACATAAATTGACTACAATAAGTTCTAAAGGGCATATATTTATATAAGATTACTTGAAAATTCCTCAACTTGTACATGGCAATTCATTATCAAGTTCATATGCAATTAAGGTAGTGTCAAGTTCACTGGTAATTCATCTGTTACATGCTTCCACAAGGGCCCTTACACACGGGTGTTTGTGACCTGCGTTCCATTCGGCTGCATTCAGCAGGGTCACACTTCATTCTTTGCATTGAGGTTGTACCCACGAGATGCATGTAAGCACCGAACGCAGGTTCAGACGCACCATGTTGCGTCTCAACCGGCGTTCGGCGCTTACACGTGTCTCGTGGGTTCGACCTCATTGAAAAGAATTGCCAGTTATTTAAGGGCAGAATTTTATTGGCTGTTCCATTGAGGGATCTGGTTAATTTATATAAAAATTGATAGTACTGTGTTTGTTTGGGAAACAGAAGGCAATTGTAATTTGTGTAATCTTTTATCAGAAGCTGAACCACCGGCTTGCATATGCACACAGACCTTGCACTTTTTAGTACAGTATATTTCTCTGACTGTTCCTGCAGTTTCCCCCTAGGCTGGCTTTTCACTATGCTGCATGCTTTTTTTATTTGGGGCCCAGACAAAGCCGAATCCAGTGAAATGCACATCGGTGTTAAAGCCCTGAGGCATCTGGCCCTCTCCTTATCCGCGGGTTAAAAAAGCGAGCGTCATTAATTCATTTTTAATATTTGATGATGAACTGGATGATCTCAAAATAATTAATAAAGATAGAAGTTTGAAGTAAAATTACCGAGTGCTGAGTAAGAGATACTTTTGTTTATACAGTAGGTCGGAACCACAGTTATGCTGCACTATGCATAAAACAAAATTACTGATTCGAGTCTGAAATTACACTTTGTACACTTTATGTGCATTCATACAAGATCGCTTTTATTTGTTTAAAGCCATATTGATGCATTCCATCTTTTTTAAGGAAGGAGAAATAAAGGTGCAACCACAGTGCAGTAGGTAAAGTGATTTTTCGGGCTGATTTACTGTACTATCATAGGTGCTAAACATTCCCTGAGGAAGCGGACTGAAGAGTCTGAAAGTAGGAAAGGACAGTGTGGCACCAATTGCTACTCCCTGAACACCACCATATCTCCAAACAGCAGATTCTTCTGAGGAGTCTAGACTTTTACCTTGGATGTGATGTGCTTTTGATGCTGAACTGTTTGTGAGTAGGCAACTGGCGTTCTGTGATTGTTTTCAAAATATTTATTAAGCGGAATTATACTTTTATTATTTTCACTTCATGCATCGAGTAATGAATCAATTGCGGAACACAAAACAAATATCACATGCAAGACTGTTTGTAAGTACATGCCCAAAAGGGAAGCTTGATTCGTGTGTGCACCTTGGGTGGATCCAATTAACTTTTTTTCTGAACACATTTTAACCCTATTGTGGCTGGATTGCCCTTATCAGACAAGATAAAACAGTATTGCCCTTTGTGTGCTTCCTTCTCTTTTCTGTTTTAGATACTGTGCAGGTGTTAAACATTGCCTGTGCAAATACCTAGAGAAACCAATCGGAGTTTGCTTTTATTCGCTAACTTTTATTAGATGCATCAACAGTACTTCAGGTAGGGTACTATGAAGTTTAGCTTAGAACAAGAAATATTCAAAGCATAACAAGTTTTGATGTATGGAATCTCTTACCACAATAGAGATGTGGCCCAGGTGCTCCTGCCTCAGGCCCTCAGCTCAAGGGAGTGGACAATCCGTATATGTAGTACAACTAGTTGGTGCAAGGCACACTGGAACCCACGCATTGATCAGACCGGAAAAAGCATAATGGATAAAAATGAAAACTTTCTTTTATATATTCATCTCTTGCCTGACACTTTTCGTGTCAGCAGGACACTTAATCATAGGCAAACTATGAACTACTATGAAGTTTAGCACCTATAAGAGCAGCTGTTGATTTCAATCCTTAGGTGGATACTTGGTTGTGATTACCATTGTGTCTATGTACAACACCATGTAGGAGATGAGCGCCAGACATGTGCAGGCAATATACACATGTGCATTATACCACACCATAGGGCTCATTAACCAAATAAATGTAAACATTTTTAACAATTTGCCATGTTTTTATCTTGTGGAACATTATTTCCCAGCACTCCAGCATAATTGTACCATTACAAAATATTATGCTTTATATATACAAGTGTAAGAGCACTAAGAGGTGCAAAATTGTTTACATTCAGTAAGCGCTTTACAACTCATGTTGGATTATGTTGTTTTTTTTCAAATTCATGCAAAATCCATTTGAAACAGGCTAATTATGGGGTCTATGAGTCTCTCTCTCTCTCTCTCTCTCTCTCTCTCTCTACAGACAGTGGCCAAGTGGGTGGCACTGTTGATTTTGCATGTATTGAGTCTGATACATATATAACAGTCTGGCATTCCTTCCTTGCTCTGGTCTCATGTTGTTTTTATTAAATGCACATGTGAACCTGTTCTTGGAGTTAGCTATCTGCAACAGGACACTTGCAAATGTTTATAAATCTAAATTTACATATTCTCCTGTAGGCAGCAGGAGTGCAGCGAGTGAGCGTTAACAGGAATTCCATAGCGCCTAAATTTGCCAGGAGGACTTGATTAGAA
>CM044445.1:25056726-25080003 GCA_024363595.1 Xenopus borealis | reverse complement strand
ATGGTACAAAAAGAATGCATTAAATACCCAGTCCCCGGGACTGTGTTAAAATTGGGATTTTTAAATGTGGATTTTTAAATGAGTATTTATGGGACACTTAACTGTTTTGATGCATACTGATGATGTCATCACCATGTCAGCTGACTGGCCTTTCCCGCCAACTTGGGTATTTAATGCATTCTTTTTGTACCATTCTGTACTTTGAGAAAGGCCTTGGAAGAGGCCGAAACGTTAGTCTTCCTTAAAATAAATACATTTGTTTCAATTAAGACCTGAGAGTGCGGACCGTTTTGTGGATAGATTTAATTTTTTGTGGACACTGCACCCAGGCATATTTATACTACGTGTCGTGAGTGCCGACTTTCTGTTGGAGTTATATATATATATATATACTTAATATAAATATCACATAATAATGTCTAATTTTTAGGGATGTATCAGCTAGGACCCCCCCCCACCGTAAATCAAGCCCTGCATATAATAGAGCTAACTGTGTATGAAGATAAAACCTTATAATTCAGACCATTATTATTATTATAAATTGACACAAACGTGAACTTTCTCTACTTTTCTGTTAGAGAAACATCTTGCAATATGCAACAACAGGTATGGGTCTTTCCATAATTTGGATTGCCATACTTAAGTCTGATAAAAAAAAAACATTTAAACATTAAATAAACCCAATGGGATTGTTTTGTTGGGATCAAGTACAAGGTTCTGTATTACACAGAAAAGGAAGATCATTTATAAAATGTACTTGGAGTCTATGTGAGATGGTCTTCCCATAACTTTCTGCTTTCTGGATGATAGGTTGCAGATAACGGATCCTATACCTGTACAATGTTTTCACCTACTGTAGCATAAACTAGGTGATAATGTTATGCTCCAGACTTGGGTCCTTTTACTGCTGTGCCTAGTCCTGCAATAATAACATTACTATACCCATTTTTCTGTTTAATACTGTATGTGCCTTTCTTTTTCCATGTTTTTCCATTGTCTGTCACATTTTCTTAGATGTTCTCAGCATGCCTATTGCTGTGGTATTACATAAGATACTACAGATTTAAATAAGATTGGATAACTGGGAAAACTCGTGCATACTCCATTGTATTTAACATACTTCATCAGCTTCACTGCTGTATTATTCATGGGGACTCCTCTGTCATTGGCATATCATTGGCAATGGCAGCAGCCCCCGAATTCCTGTGGTCAGACTTACTAATAGGCATAATATGTGTGAACCGCTTGCCAATTCTGTGGTTTTAAAATGACCTGGATGTTACACCTAGTAAATCACTGAGAAGCCTTGTTGGCAAAGGGCATGCAAATACCTATGCATGAGATATATGAGCAAAGAGCTCCACCCTTGCTCCACATGTCTGCATCACAATAAGGCCAGGACATATTATTTCAGCTGCTGTGCTTTTCAGGGAAGAACACATTTGAGCAGGTGTCAGAAATACTAACTGTATATGGGGGAAAAGCTTGAAGAAAAATGTCAATGTTGAAACGTTGAATGCCTTACCTGTACCAGCTGAGTCGCGGGCTGGTGTAAACACTATCCAGAGCATTGGCCATGTACTGCAAAGAATTTCAAGCTGGAGCTGACTGTACATACATATATATATATATATACATATATCTTCACTTTAAAATGGCATGTCCCAGGGGATTTCACTTCGCCAGAAACTATATTTATTTTTGTTTCTATAGTGCATAGTTTGTGGTCTCAGCAAAGAAAGTGTTAGCACCCTCTAGTGCTTTTGTAAAGTGCCTTATGCATAGATGGATATGTACTGTATGTACTGTACATATATATTTATATATATATATATATTTATATATATATATATATATAAAACATCATATTACACCGCACTCACAGATCTTTGGTGATGAACTAAGAAATATAAGTTTATTGAACCAATGTTTCAAATGTCTCAACAGAGAGCTTTATCAACCTTGATAAAGGTCTCTGTTGGGGGCCTCTTAGGTTGCAAGGGAGGTCTTCAGGTTGCAGCCCCTTTGGGCCCAGGAGACCACAGTCCTAGCCTGAGGTAAGAAGATGATGGACCCCCTGCAGACAGCTACCCCAGGGCGGGATCCTTTTTATTTAAGAGCAACACTGCCCTGAGTCTCTTCTATTTCACAAGGCTCTATTTATATACAGTTCTAAAGACTGTAAAGTCATGTAGTAACTTGACTTTAATTTTAAGTGGCTAAGCAAAAACAGCTTGTATTTATTAACAGAGGTTCTTTATACATATTCATTCTTCTTATTCAGCCAGCTCACATCATTATTGGCCATACACTGGAACCATGCTCCTTGTGATGTATGTGTTCTTGTAAACCTATGGACAAGACCTAAAGCTAACAATTTAACGATTTTTATGAAGCTATCATTGAAATTATGAGGGATTCTTATACCACATATCATAGCATAAATTGAGCAAATGGACTGAGACAAGGATATTACTAGCACATGAACATGTCTATAGAGGTATGTCGCACGGAGGGGAATCATTTTAGAGACAAAAATAATGATGTATTTCTCAAGTACTTTATATCAGGGCTGTCCAACTGGAGGTCCTCCAAAGAACTTTTGTACTTCCCAGCATGTCCAAGGGTGCTATAGGATTCTTTGTTATGATATCATCATTTTAATGTAAACCAGGCTGGGAACATGTGGTATATTTGATAACTGGCCCACTACACAGAAAATATTGGACAGCTAGGCTATATAGAAATACTTGAATATAAGATATTCATTTAACACAGTTCGTATTTATGGTTTTTGTAAGGTCCAAATAGGCCCCTTAACTACCAAAATGTCAGGTCCCCATCATAGTAAGGTAAAATAAAAAAGTAAAATATTTGAAATACAAATTAACCTTTGCTTTTTAAAGGTATTCACAAAACACTGTGCCTGCAAGATGGCAGAAGATAAATCTTTTTGATACAAGATAAATTCTTATTAGGGTTTATTCCTAGTCAAGTAATACATATTGAAACCAGAAACTCTGTCTAGAATTGTCTATCCTTTAGAAGATCCTAATCAAACGGCATTGATTTTCCAATGCCCTTCACAGGCATGGAACCTGTTATCCAGAACGCATGGGACCTTGGGTTTTACCAGATAACGAATTTCTGTAATTTGTGTTTCGATACCTGTCTACTAAAATTTAAACATGAATTAAAATCAATGGGATTGTTTAACAATCAACAAGGATTAATTATCTCTTAGTTGGGGTCAAGTACATGGTACTGTTTTATTATTACAGAGAAAAAGGAAATCATTCTTAAATTTGGAATTATTTGATTATGATGGAGGCTATGGGAGATGGTCTTCCAGAGCTTTCTATATAATGGGTTTCGGGATATACAAATTTATATGAAAATAAACTTCAAGCCATTTTCTTTAATGTAAAAATTCTAAAGAGAATTTTCTGATTAGACTTGAAGACCTTTCTTTGGTATTAATATTAGGCATTTGGTATTAATATAGGCATCCAATATGCTCAATTTATTGTGTTAAACATATTATCTAAGTAGATTTTATGACGGCTAAGAGCTTTCAGAGGCTTCTCTGTATTCTCTCTGCAGAATATGGCATTTTGCCCATGTTGGCCAGAATCCTCGTATTGGCACTTTGGTAAATTGGTTCTATTAAATTCCCAGAACACCTTTGCCCCCACTGCATAAATTAAATGTATGTCCTTTTCTTGGTTCCTCAGGTGATGCTACATCATTAATAGACCTATCCTGTCCTCTTTCAGGTTCTGTGAGTATTTTGGTGAGTATTTTATAGTAAAATAAATAAATGAATGAATGTATGGTCAGTTATCCCAGCAGTCAGCCTAGCACATCAATTCTGAGACTAGATATTTATTGAAATTATTATTTCGTATTGCTTATCTCTGTTCAGACTCTCTTCCATAATTGGGATGCACTAAATCCATCATTTTCGAATGCCGCCGTCTACAGAATACCCGCAAAAGATCTGGCTGATTGACATAAATATTTGAAAGAGGTAATTTATTTAAATCGCTATAATATGAAGGACTAAGAACGTTCCATATGTGGGAGTGTTCCATCTTTCATAGAAATTCATAAGGTCTCACTTTTCTGTTACAGTTTGAAAGGAAATAGTTCCTTTCCTTTACACACAAGTGCTGTCAAGTGGTGCGGACGTTTATTTAAGGCCTTTTTCTCATAATTGCCCTCTTGTTATAATTCCATTTAATTTTTAACATAATTTTTTTATATAATGTTATTTTCTGTCCCAGTAAAGGTTCAGCTCTTAGTGATGGGCGAATTTATTCGCCAGGGCTAAATTCGCGGCGAATTCCCGCGATTCGCCGCTGGCGAATAAATTCGCGAATCACCAGCGAAATTTCGGCAGGTGAAATTACACCAAAAAAACGAGCCGCGCGTCGTTTCTGACGCGACGCGTTGAAAATGAGACGCGCGTTGTTTTTGAAGCGACGCGCCGAAAACGACGCGACACGCGCCGAAAACGACGCGGCGTGCCGAAAATTACGCGTCGCAAACAACGTGACGCGCGTCAAAGTTGCCGCGATGCGCGTCATAAGCGTCCCGGTATTCGTTTCGCGAATTTTTCGCCGATTCACAAATTTCTCTAGAAATTCGTGAATCTTTAGGCGAAGCGAATCGCGGGAGATTCGCCCATCACTATCAGCTGTCAAAAACAGACGAACAGAAAGATGAAGGCATGGGTGTCAGCAGAACTTTTTCCAGGAGGCAAGGAAGAAAACATATTACACAGATTACTGTACCCAAATATTGGTTTTTACACAAACCTAACAACAGCTTTTCAATAAATATATAAAGCAGTAAATGTATAGTGTATAATGTTGCCATTTTGTTGGGAATACAATCTACTTTTCTACTTTGTTATCACAATTACTAGCAAGCAGGTGCTGCTGATTAGAGTTCTAGATCTAGTTCCCTTTAGAGTTCTAGATCCAGCGGGATACATGCAGTGATGCCTCCATTTTACATAGCCTAATTTAAAGTTTTTCCATATTTATAAGATTTTTTGTTTTCCCACCAATATATAATGCATAACGCATTTCCCTGATTTTACACAATTTTTTCTGGTTCCCTGAAAAACATTTTAAATAGGGGTTCTACTGTGCATAAAGTACAGTGAATGTGAGTTTGGTTGGGCTTTTTCGGGTAAAATAGTGAGAAATATTTAGATTTTAGTAAAGAACCCCCCTAAGAGCACAGTGACTAGAGTGAGGCTATGGATGGGGGTATTCAGTGGAGCAGTGGGACAATGAACTGTATGGGTTAATTTGCTTTGTGGCAAATGGTTGTGGGCAAAACTCACAGCCTACCTGTACCTATAAGATTCAATAATGAATATAGCTACACGGCAATTCACAGGTTCCTTATAGCCTCTATAACTCACACACAGTTTGTCAGACCTTCTTACACACAGTTGCCCTTACAAACACACATAATTAATTTTACACACAGATACACACAAAGACACATATACTGGCATTCACACTCTAAGCTTAACACATCATCCACACTCTTCTGCCCTGAGAAAGAAACTACTTCATAAGGAGAATATTCTCTACACTCATCCCTCACAAAGTTCAGAAGCAGGAAGCTTCTCACAGAGGGAAGGGGTAGAATAAAGTCTGGGATGGTTCATTATTTGAAGGAGTGCTAACCACAAGATGTAAACCTTTTATAAACATATTCCAGGTTCGTAGTGGTAATTTTAAGAAATATATTCATATAAAAAAGAACAAAACAATATATATATACATATGACAAGCAAATATCATATATTATGAAGTACCTAGGTGACCTTTCCACAAATCCAGGCCTGGGTATCCCCAATTTTGTATTAAAAGGATAACAGAGGATATAAAATCTTCCTCTTGTAAACTTAAAGGAACAGTAACACCAAAAAATTTAAGTGGTTTAACCTAATGATGTAATGTTGTCCTGCACTGGTAAAACTGGTGCTTTTGCGTCAGAAACACTGCTATAGTTTATATAAATAAGCTTCTGTGTAGCCACGGGGGCAGCCATTCAAAGCTGAAAACTGAGAAAAGGCACAGGATACACAGCAGAGAACAGATTAGCTCTGTATTATACTATTGGATTCTTCAGAACTCTGTTATCTACTGAGTATCCTGTGCTTGAATGGCTGCCCCCATGGCCCTTATTTATATAAACTATAGTGATGTTTCATAAGCAATCATATCAGTTTTTCCACTACATCACACCAGTATATTATATTGTCATTCCTTTAAAACACTTACCTTTTTGGTATTACTCTTCCTTTAAGAGCTGAATTTCCAGTTTTTCACTTTGGCTGTACATAGCCTGATCTCTGTATATAGCAGCCCCAATCTAGGCTTTACCCTAATATGGGCAATGTGAATGAATAGCAGGTTCTAATTGGGTATGACTAAAAATGTCCAGCTGTCCAATCAGGAGTGTCAGGAGGTAGTCTTCCACAGGGTTATTTCTTTTGTTCAGCCAAATGGACACTCAGATGTGGGGACTCAGAACCCACTACAGGTATGGGACCTGTTATCCAGAATGCTAGACACCTGGGGATTTCTGGATAAAGGGTCTTTCAGGAAAAAAAATCATTTAAACAATTTTGAATTGTTTGCTTAATGTCTATGGGAGATGGCCCCTAATTCAGAGCTTGACGGATCCTTTACCTGTCCACTCGAACTTAGCTGGGCCAGACAAAACAAAGCCACTGAACACTTAAAATATATAATTATTTGAAAGCTGAACCTTCAGTTTGACAGAAAATAACATAACACTATGAAAATGTATGTAAGACACGAATTAGAAAAGAGGGTCATTATGTGACAAAAGTATCATTAACCATTTAGGGGTGAGTTTAAAAAGTCCTCAGATAAACATCTCCCGACTTTAAAGACATTTCAAATTGTTCCTTTCCTGTAACTTTCCTTTAAAAGATGTAGCATTCCCTCATCAACTGTCTGAGTCCTTCATAATGTTTCAAATATGAATGTAGCTGCGTGCTACTTGCTGTTGGTTTAAATTATATCCTGTATGTAACCAATTAAAAGGAATTTCACCTTTTCTAAGTTTCAGGACTTCCAGGTTTAACACCACTTCCACATACACAGATAAGGACCTTATAAACCCCACCCATAGGCTCATCCCCATCCAAAATCTTGATGCTATAGTCACCATCTATTAATAAAAGAAGACAAAGAAAAGGAGCAATTTCAACTCATTGGAGTCATTGTTTGCCAAGTTGTGATCTAGAATCATTCCCTTTTCTAGTACTAACCTATAACAATCTCTGTGAGAAATTTGATTAGTTATTACCGTTGTTCGCACGTCACAAATATTATGATGCATTACAAATACCCGTAGTAGAAATGTGTTCTCATAAAGTTATGCAACACCTAAGAAAGTAAGCTCAGGTTGGCGGCATCAGAAAGGCCAGTTAATACACACCTTGCTTGCTATCAGTAACTAGATGATACCACAGCAAATCAATATTAGGGCCCACAACATATCCAGAGGCTGAACCTGTACCCCCTGCCCCCCCACCCCACCCTTCAGCTGCAGGTTTGCTTCCTCTGAAATTATGCCCCTGCTTGCTAGGCTTCATTCCTACATATTCCTGTAACTGCTTTATATCTTTCAAAATGATTAGTGATGGGCGAATTTATTCGCCAGGGGTGAATTCGCAGCGAATTCCCGCAATTTGCTGCTGGTGAATAAATTCGCGAAACGCCAGCGAAAATTTGCAAAAAAATGAGCCGCGACTCGTTTCGCAAATTTTTACGTCAATTTGCAAATTTCGCTGGAAGTTCGTGAATTTTTCGGCGAAGCGAAACTGGGTAGATTCGCCCATTACTAAAAATGATCTGTTTCATATAATGGATGCTATTTTCTATTGGTACATTCTGTAAGAAGCCAGAAACCTGAAACTGCCCAATACCTCCAACTGACTTCAGTGGGAACCACCTGACTACTGCAACAACTACAACTACTACAACAAAAGCAGCAAATCTAAAGTCTGATGAACATTCATTTATTTATTTTCAGTGTTTGTATGACTGGATGCTACTGACTTGGAACTTCTTTATACCATAGGGGAGATCTGTTCACCATCAAACACCAGGAATGCAATAATAATGAGACAGATTTAGAGTATTTGCCCCTCTTCCTTTATGTTCTCATACTAGTCTACAGCAATTTTACATTTGGATTCCAGTGCAGACAGAAAAATGCACACATCTTTTTATTTTTATACTTGGAAATGTTTAGCCTGGGAGACTCTCTTTAAAGGAACTGCAAACCTGCTTATAGTAGACTGGAAGACATTTTTGCAAGGGCATATACATTTTAGACAATTGTCATCATATAATATTATATTATCTGGTTTAGGTTACCTTTGTATGACATAATTCAATGGAATCGGACCAGCCAATATGTGGTACAGAGAAATTTGGATAGCACTGGTCTTGTTTATTTCTTAAAGGAGAACTAAAACCTTAATTAAAAAAACTCTACCCCTCTGCCTTACATAAACCCATCCTGGCTCCCCCCCAGCCTAGCTGTTACCCCTGGTAAATGCCTCTAACTTTTAACCTACCCTTCGGTGCAGGTGCTCACTTGCTGCTGACTTATTTTAGAAATGTTGTTTTGTTACTTAAAAAGTCTTGGAAAATGCTAATCAAGGATCAACATTTCCTGGAAATGAACATCTTCTACCAAAAACTTTTGCCTAAGATACAGAGGTGAAAAATTACTACTGTTCTAGTGACCCTGAGATTACTTCTAAGGAGAGCATAACCTTAACGAGGACTGAGATGTAGTGCAACTTTATTATGAGTTTTGGAGGGTCCTTACAGAGTATTGTATAAGGGTGAATTTTCTGGGAAGTAAAGCTATCGCAGAAATCTAAGCACACATTTTTACATAGCAATGTTTAAGTTGGCAAAGTGGGTGCCCAGGACACAGGGTCAATAGAACATATGACACATCTCTTCTCTATGATGTTAAGGTTTCAGGAGCTGCCATTAAAAAACTCGATAGAGTCTCATACCTCAGAATGGCATTTTTTAAGTATTAGTGTAATTTGTTTTGGCTGTAGAACATGATCTCCAGCCAATGGCCTATTTTTGTCCTAAATCAATATATCTTTTCACTTATGTCCAGAATCAACAGGACTTAATAGAGGCGCCTGCCATGTGTTTTAAGCAGTGTTGCCAGACGTTCTCTGTGTCATTCTGAGGTGTCAATCCAGTCCTTGTTTTAAATGGTCTATTTTGTTGTAATGTTTTAAAAACTTTTATAGGGGTCCAAGCAGGGGCAACATCTTGTCTTCTATACTGCAGGGCGGCAATTGTAGGTAGGAAGTGTGGGAAAGCTCAATAACACAACAAATATATTTACTCCCTGTCCATGGAGGCAACAACACAGCTTCCATAGCAGCTTAAAGGAAAACTATACCCCCCCAACAATGTAGGTCTCTATAAACAAATATTGCATAAAACAACTCATATGCAAAACACTGCTTCATGTAAATAAACCATTTCCATAATAATACACTTTTTTAGTAGCATGTGCCATTGGGTAATCATAAATAGAAAATTGCCATTTTAAAAAATAAGGACAGCCTCCTGGGACAGAGTTGTGTCTTTTGCTGCCACACTTCTTCCCTTTACAGTTAGAGTTGAAATACTTCTGGTCAGGTGATCTCTGAAGTAGCACACAGACCATCACGAAATGGTGGTTCAAGGCAAAAGATGTAAAAGGGCAATACTTACTTAAATATACAGTATATACCGGGTAGGTAAGATTCTTTAATATGTCATTTGATTCTGTTGCTCAAAAATTCATTTTAGGGGTATAGTTTTCCTTTAATAAAGTTGCATGGGCCAGCTCTGGAATTGGAGTTCTAGTAGTGAGTTATGGTTCCTGTAGCAGTGTTGACAGTAGCCTGTGGTAAGAGACAGAGGGTCATTTATTACACTGAGCAAATTTGCACCTGATAATAAACACAAATGTTTGATTGTCATGGCTTAATGCCTAGGTGCAAATGTGCCTCACGGACTGTGGTATAGCAGTTATAGTAGTAGCAGTAGTGGTAGCAGTGGGATAATAGTCTCTGATAAGGGACTGTATCTGTGGGATAGCAGGTATAGTAGGGAGAGATGGTGCTTATAGTAGTAGTGGGAAATTAGTCTCTGGGAAGGGACTGTGACTGTAGAATAGCAAGTATTGTAGGGAGATACAGTATGGGGGGCAAATTCACTGAAGCGCAAAAATGCGCTAGCGGTGCCTTTGCCTATGTTCTCACACTTCTTTGCGTTCAGGGCAGCGATCGTTAGTGAAGTTGCGCTACCGTTACTTCGCCAGGCAAATTGCATTTACGCTAGCGATGCCTAATTTGCATACTGCATGAACTTAAGCGTATAATAGAGGTGTATGTTACAGCCACTACATTATACTACACAAGCCCAGGAAACCTTTAATAAATAAAATAAAGTTGTCCTATTGCCCTAAACATATGCCCCCTGTATAGTAGAGTTGCCATATGTTAGGAAATATAAGGGGGAAGGAGGGTAACCCAAAAATGTTTTTTGCTCTATTTCAGACTATCACCCAACAAAAGGTAGACCTTTTTTTTTTTGATAGGAGAGGAGGGGGTCTGGCCCAGAAGGGGCCCATGAGGGTCAGGCCCACCAGGTTTTTTCCCGTTGTCCCTGCCTATAGTAGCAGTGGGATAATAGCCTCTGGGAAGGGACTGTGGCTGTGGGTAGCAGGTATAGTAGGGAGATATGGTGCCTATAGTAGCAGTGGGATTATAGTCTCTGGGAAGGGACTGTGACTGTGGAATAGCAGGTATAGTAGGGAGAGATGGTGCGTATAGTAGCAGTGTGATAATAATCTCTGGGAAGGGACCGTGGCTGTGGGATAGTAGGTATAGTAGGGAGAGATGGGGCCTATAGTAGCAGTGGTATAATAGTCGCTGGTAAGGGGCTGTGACTGTGAAACAGAAGGTATACTATGATGATATTATATGATTTTCAGATAAGTAGGGAATTACCAGAACAATATTCTAGATCCTGAAAGGCAGCTGAAATTCTATCATTTATATAATTTTAGAAAATTATATCATTTTAGAAAAGAGGTTCCACCTAAATATTCGGGAAGGGTTTTTTTTTTTTACAGTGAGAGCTGTGAAGATGTGGAATTCTCTCCCTGAATCAGTTGTATTGGCTGATACATTAGATAGCTTTAAGAAGGGGTTGGATGGCTTTTTAGCAAGTGAGGGAATACAGGGTTATGGAAGATAGCTCATAGTACAAGTTGATCCAGGGACTAGTCCGATTGCTATTTTGGAGTCAGGAAGAAATCCCCCCCCAAGGCAAATCAGAGAGGCTTCAATGCATGACACAGATATTGTATGGTCTGAAAATAATTCAATGAATTAAATTTTAATTAAAAAAACACATAAAACTATAATATAATACCAGCTGGCTAAGGCCATGTAGGAGTCAATGTAAGCTTTTATAGGATTTTAAATTCTTAAAGAGATTCAAAGGTTTTTTGTTTCTGCATGAAGTCATTCAGCATTTTTATTTGTTTGTAGTGATGGGCGAATCTCCCGAGATTCGCTTCGCCGAAAAATTCGCGAATTTCCAGAGAAAAATTCGCGAAACGAGTCGCGGGACGCTTTTGACGCGCGTCGCGTCAACTTTGGCGCGTTGCGTCGATTCCGACGCGCGTCGCGTCATTTTTATGGCGAATTTTCGCAAAGCGAAATTTTGCTGGCGATTTGCGAATTTATTCGCCAGCGGCGAATCGCGGGAATTTGGCGCGAATTCGCCCATCACTATTTGTTTGTGCTTTCATATTTGGTTATTTTAATGAATACAGTAAGTAGACATACAGGCTTTTTTAAAACTTGAGTTTAGTTGTGGCTGAAAAAAAAACACTAAAACCTCACAAATTCAAATTTTGATCAATAGGCCTTCTCAGATATGGCATGGATACTAGGCCTTGTGCAATATAGTTATGAGCAAGTTCTCAGAAAAGATCATAAAGTGATTAGCTTTCATCTGGGTGTGATCATTTAAAGGGACTGATAATGCAATGTTGCTACCATATATATACAATTCCAGGTGGCCAGGCAAAACAATTATATATTTTTTATAAATTGATTATCCTTGTAAGTGTCTGTAGGATAAGAATATACATTGATCATTGGTCACATTTGTTTGGGGAAACGCTCTAGTGTTCTTTACTACTGGGCATCCTCTACATATCTACTGGTGGATCAGGTTCAAACTTTTCGCTGCCACTGATGTATCTAATACAAATGTTTTCAATTAACTCAAGTGCACAGAATCAATAGGTTAGCCACTTTGTTTCTGAAGTTACTTCCAAGAGTTTCTTTTTTTTTTATTATTTTTTAAAATAATGCATAGAACTAGGCCATTGTTTTTCAGCTTTTTATGAGAACGACAGAGCCATTTTTCTTTTGTTCCCGATGGGATGGGGGGATTTTTCTTCTTTTTTTGCGAGCCTTTGGATAGTGATATTGGCAGGCATTTTTTACTTGTTATTACGAGTATTTGACTTGGCTTGGTATCCCTTTACTGGAATTGCTTTGTAATAGAAGCATTCCCCCAAGAGATAAAAACATGTGATTTATTAATGCTTAGTATTTTTGTAACAGATAAGTTACTGGCCTCCACGTTATATTCTGGTTCAGCATGTGGCCTGTGTTTTCTTATTGTTTCTGCCGAGATTAAAATTAATGTGATTAAATATTAAATCAACCCTATAGTTGGATGCATTTGAAATTGTGACTGCTCCAGATGGAAACGCTAAAGATTTTTCAGGCATCAGAAAGAATCTTGCATAGAGATTCATTTATAAGTACTTAAAAAATGAAAAGGTTTTAAAAAACTTCTTGAACAAAATGGCAGAAAAGGATCATGTAACTACTTGGCTTTTGCTGCTCATTTTTTGCTGTGCTGCTTTCAACCTTTACACTAAAGAACACTGAGCAGAGGTTAATTGGGGGCATACTGTGTATAATGTTACATTGCAGCTTTGGTATGGGCTAAATAACAAATTCTACACTGTAATTTGTAATTTTTTGTTTTTTTTTATTTAAAATTTTTATTGGTTTTTATTGTGACAAAAAATAAATGCGATAAAGTACAACATGTATTCAGCTGCAAGTTTATCTATGTATAATTATATTGTGTCGTTCCTTGTGAAACATTCCCTATTTCCGGTCGTTTCTCAGGACCTCTCGGGTTATTCCGTTTCTGTATTAATCTTGCAGCTGGCATTTAAATTGAAAGGAGGAACATTTGGTGAGAAAGGGTGAGAGAGAAAGGTGGTTGAGGGAGATTTGAGAGGAGAGATAGTTGTTTTAGTTCTAGTATATTACCAGATGACATCATATCCGTTGTGTTGCTCAGGTAGTTTCAGAGTCATTAAGTCCAAGACTGGTTTGGATTCCCTCTAGGTGTTGGACCCACAGATACCACTCCAGTTCCCCCCTCATAGCTCATATCCAGAAGTATGTCTCTGATGGATTCCATCACTTGTATCCAGTTTATTTTGGTTATCAACGATTGCCGATCAGGTAGATGTGGTCGTTTCCAATTTGCTGCTAGGAGAGATCTTGCTGCTGTCAGGATGTGTGTGACTAGTTTGTGTGATTGTTTAGAATTTATAGTCTCTATTTTCATGCCTAAAAGAAATGTGTGTGGAGTTGCCGGGATGGTGCTGTGTAGAACCTCGGAGAGCAGAGAGGCTACCTCCTTCCAGAATTCTTTGGCCACCGTGCAGGACCAACATGTGTGTAAAAAGGACCTTTGTTTGCCGCATCCCCTAAAGCATTTGGCGTGTTCCGGGCTACCACTAATTTTACTTATGCATGTTGGACTGTAGTACCAGCGGAAAATGATTTTATATGCTCTTTCATTGGAGGTTGCGCATGCAGATTTTTTGGCACTTTCTCAGATGTGTGACCATGTCCTATCCAAGATTGGGAGTTCTAAATCTGTTTCCAATTTAGTCATGTAGGGCTGATGTATATCAGTGGTATCTGATGACATTTGGTTATACAGTAGAGATATCAGGTGTTGTGGGTATGAGCGTTTGAAACAGATTGTCTCAAAATAGTTAATGGTCAAGGCATTCTGGGTTTTGATTTCGGTGTCTATATAATGTCTAATTTGTAGATAGCGGAAGAATTGTGAGTGGGGGATATTGTGTTGCTACTTATGTTTCGAAATGGTCGAGTGATTTGGTCTGGGCGGAAATCTGCAAGTGTGAACATGTTTGCGTCTATCCATGGTTTGAATTCTAGCAGTTGACAACCTGGTAGGAAGGTCTTATTGCAAATGATAGTTCTTCTGTGCTTAGTGTTGTATGTGCTCAATTTCATCTTGGTGGCTATGGCGTCCCATAGATCCAGTGCTTGTTGTGAGGAGGGTAAGCTATCTCTGGGGGTGTCTCTGTGTTCTTTAGGGATCCAAAATAGATGTGCTTATTGCATAGGTGCTGAGAAATGATTCTCAATTAATTTCCAGGATTCCTCTGTGGGGGCGTGCATATGAATCATAGCCTCTAATCTACTTGCCAGGTAGTATCTGTGTATATGTGGAACTCCCAGCCCTCCTATTGTTTTTGGCTTGGTCATGATTGTCGCTTTAATTCTGGGTCTCTTCCCTCCCCAGATAAAGTCTGAAATCGCTTTTTGGAGTGAGCTATTTTTTCAGGGAAATCCATTGGAAATGCTCTAGAGTATGTAGTAAGTTTGGTAGAGTGGTTTGTGGGGACGTTAGTGTGAGAAGAATGTCGACAGCAAACAGATTTATTTTATGTTCCTCCTTTCCCACCTGGAAACCTCTGATATCTGGAGTAATGGCATTGGCCAGGGGTTCTAGGGATAATGCATGTAATATGTATTTTAAAACACTGAAATGCAATTACAAAAATTTTTTATTTTTTTTTTAAACTGAAATAAGTAGGACATGCTATTAGTTCCATAACCACTCTAGTGTTATTTGGATGCAGATAAAACTAACCAAAGTGTGCATGATTTTTGAGGGAAATTTTATACTGTAACCTCCACTGAGATGAATGATGAATAATCTCTGGAATGCACGGAAATGGGTAAATGTTATATAATGGGTCATCAGTACATAAATACTAACAACCTGTTGCAAATCTACCTGGAACAATGGTCCCAAATTGCTACCAAACATTGTGAAAAACTAAAAAAACTCTGCAAGAGACTTAAATCTAGAAGAGATGGCTGGACATTATATACTGTAGGCTTTGAATACTCAGGAAAAGCATTGTATATAGTATACATAGACTATATAGTATACATAAGGGCAAATTTACAAAATTCGTGTGAAGAGAAGTTCGATCGAATACCGATTGTACAATTTTTTTCGGATATACGAATATGCAAATTTGGCCACTTCGATCATCGAATACCGAATATTCGAATTATCAAATAGATCGAATGATCAAGTATTCGATCATTCGACCATTCGATGATCGAAGGATTTTAAATAAAAAATTTCTTCGAATGCCTACTTCGCCAGATTGAACCTACTGAATACCAATAGAAGCCTATGGGAACCCCCCCATAGGCTTCTTTTGCAAAGACCTGCTCGAATACCATTCGTACAATCGAAAGCCTCGATCGTGCGAATCGTACAAATTTTTCGGAGGCTCAAAGGCAAAAGTACGATTTTTCAGTGAAATCGAACGATCGGTATCATCGAGAAATTGAATATCGAGGAGATAATAGGCTAAAACTATTCGATAAGCATTCAATACTTGAATGCTTATCGAATTTCAAGGGGATTTGAGGGATTTTAGGGGAATTTCAGCACATTTGCCCCAAGATTCCATTTAAAAAAATATATATTTCATCCACTGCCAGTCAGAAATAGATAATTAGCTCAGAATAATTATAAATCCAGACGAAGTTTGTTGACCTTAATTTTCCTCTCAAATTGTCTTACCGTACATCTCAATCCACTTTTGCTTGACTTGATTTTTAAAAAGTTTTAGCGGCACTTAGTATAATCTTCTTCCCACGTACCTGATGATGCAAGATTCATTTGCCAGCCAATTAGTAATTAGTTAATTCACCCACTTTAATAGTACTGTACATATAATGGTGGGATTGCCATAATTTGACACTTTTTAGGAACAACTTTTAAACGTGAAAGTCTGCAATTATTTTTCGTCGAGTCTAATGTCTGTTCTGTCTTTGAGTGCAAAAATAAAACAATCTTTGCTACATGAAATTCAAGAAATTGTGTAGGTTAAAATAACAGTTATCATTTTGAGGGTTGGCAAGATTCTTTATTTCCACATCTGCTTCCAGTTTCTTTGTCACAGTGTGGAGTCCCTGCAATGAATGGTATCATTTAGTGAGTTTATTGTGCGCAAGCCTCAGCAACATTCTGGCACAGTGCAGAGGTATGGTCCATTGGTACTGTGAGGTCTCTGCCTATCACTACGTATCGACCTGACATAGCCATTGATCTCACTCAAAGAGCATCCAGATGCGTGTGAAGCCTGAGAACAGGGATGTCACCTTTTCATGACTCTTTCACTGTAGGCTTTGCTGCACGAGATGCCCAGTTATCAAGCAGATACTGTAAGTCTTCCCTTTCCCATGCTGATTCTCCTCACTGTCAAACATCATCAGATGTTTTATATTTCATACAAATGTGCGTGCAATATCATTTTCTCTTAAATATGCCTGTTATGAATTTAGGTTTAAATAGAAAGCTTACGTGTATGTTAAATATTAATTTATTTATACATTCGGAGAACCAGGATTTTGTCTCTTCTGACTTCTCATAGATGCTCTCCTGGTACATCAGAACAGGTGTTTTGGGTTGCTCAGTCCATGGTAATTTAACATTTTCCTTGAAGTCTTAGCCCTAGAGATGCCTGCTAGGAACAGCACAACCTCAACCACCTCTTCCAAGTGATAGAGCAGTGAAGGCTTGGCTCACCTTTGCAGCCAAATTAGTTGCCTTTTGACTGCTCTAGGAAGAAACCCAAACAATACGATATGGTTTCTGAGTGACAAATTAAGAATTTAATGAGGAGGTAGGAAGATCAGAATGTATAAATCAGCAGAAGGCAAAAGCCCTTTGCTCTACTAAGAACTGTGAAAAAAAACATTTTGGTTATAAATGTAACTGGCCACCAGAAAGATGAAGTATTCCTACTTTAATATGGACTTATGTTCTGGTGTCTATTCTTGGAAGGAAAAGTGAGATATTAATTCACTGCAGTTTAAGCCCTAGTTCTCTGATCGATAGATAACAACTTTATAGGCCACAAAAGCCATGACTATTAGCAAATAATGACATCACACATTATTGTGCGTTTTCATTGTATAGATATTACTCACTTTTTCCATGGAACCCCTGTTGGGCACCAGTTCAGAATGATATAATTCAATATATCTTTACTAAAGGGATCTAGAAAGATCTGTAGAGAGGCTCCATATGATCCATCTTAGTGAAGATTTGAAGGGGACAAATCTGGACAATATCTATGAAATGTCCTTGCAAAAAATTATTGCACAAATACAAGCTTTACAAGAGAACATAAATAGATGGCATCATAAAAAGAAAGGGACTTTGGATAAGGAAATCAGATAAGATAAAATTTAGACAGACCATTGGTTATTGTGATAAATCATGGTGAATCAGTTAGGGGCAGATTTACTGAATTCACAAGAATTCACATGAATGATTCAAAATTCGATCAAATTTTAAAAAACATTCGAATTTCGAATATGCAAATTAGGTGACTTTGACCAGCGAATTTTTTTTAAATTCGATCGATTCGAATGATTCGAATAATTCAAATAAAAATCTATTCGAATATTCGACTATTTGACTATCGAATTACTTCCCCTTTAAATTTTTATTCGACTGCCTAGTTCGCCATTTCAACCTACTGAAGTGCCTTTGGTGAATTTTGATCGAATTATAAAAACTCGATCGAATGGTTAAAATCGTTCGAATCTATCCATTCTAACGATTTGATCAAATTTTTATAATTCGATCAGTCCACCAATCGAATTGCAGTAAAATCCTTCGAATTCGAAGAATTTAATTCCCTACCTATTAACATGGTTGAATTTCAAATTTTTTTCAATTCGAAATTCGACCAATAGTAAATCTGCCTCTTAGTGTGTAAAGTGATTAGACACTTAGACATGGCTTAGGTGGGGAGTACTCACTTCAGCAAAATCATTTTGGTTTGTGTAATACATGCAGCGAGAGACACTAGATGGCAATATTAAATGCCTGATTGTCCCCAGTTTGCACATCCACAGCTTGCAACCAACCCCCCCCCCACCACCCACACTCGCACCCTAGGCCCAGGCCTTTGTGTGTGAATTGTTGACTCGATCCATCCAAAGTGAGTCAGTTTCTTATTGACCTGTGTATGGGGCCCCCTGACAGGCCTGCCAAACAGCTATATGGCTAGAAACAGAATTGAAAAACTCATTGGACAAACAGTGAAACTGTGTGTGTTGTAGAGTCCTTCTCAGATGTGCCTGTAGGCCCCAGTATATCATCCAATCATTGATCCCAGGGCCATCTCTAGGATCAGCTTGGATCAAGTTACCATATTGTAAGAAACATTTGTCAAACTGGCATTCAAGGTAAAATGAGTCTGCTGATTTTGCCTAGAAGGATTCTGCACTGATGTCCACCAACCATTGCTCTTGTATGAGTGCTACTAAAATAAAATTGTCTCTCTTTCAAATTTATGGCCCATGTTCTTATTGTAGGAGTAATACAATTATCACCTGTTTTGGAAACAAGCTAGATTCTGACTCTTGTTTGGTCACCTTTTCTCCCTCACTTACTAGCAAGACAAAATAAATGAGGTAAGAAATATGGATAGCATAAGTTTGTATTCATTTTGAGGCATGAAATTTCATAAACAGATTGGGGCATGTGGTCTTAGGAAGAGCCAAACCCATATTTTATTAGGGCAAAAACATACTCCTAATTAAATATCTTCTGGCCAAGTATCTTTACATAGTGAATTTCATGTATAATGTTTTTTGTTAACAATTATAACTTGGCATTGGTCACTTCTTACTCCCAGCCTTTGGCTACTACAGAATCATATGGACAGTTAAAAAATTGTTACCATATTGACTATATCATTATTGTTTTGTAATTGGGTACTTATTACATATTTTGTTAAACCAAAGGTACAGCTAATATTTAACCAATACAACAGTGATTTAAAGTAACTTAAGAACATAAAGCAACCACAAGAGGAGGGTGATAAAGAAAAAATAAGAGGTGTACCAGCCCATGCAGACATTTTTTGCTCATGTTTCAGTTGGCATGTCAAACAAAAGTCCTATAGGGAAAAAGCATTGCAGAGGAGGTAAACAAGTGGTTTGGCTCTACAATTTAATAAGTGTTTCTCCTCCAACTAAACTGTTGTCAATATATACATTGTTAATAATTGTGATCCCAATACTGCAGCAGCCTTCTGCAATAAGAAAACTACAGTAAATGAAATGCAGAGTTGAGCTGGAAAGAAACATATTGTTTATTTGGCTGGGTCACTTCTACATATATATATATATATATATATCTCAAGACGGTCTTGATAAAGGTCCTAGAAGTGGACCGAAACGTTGGCCTGTTTTTTAATTAAATTAAATAAATATGTGATTTTTAAACAAACAACCTTTGATTGGTTCCCAGTGTGCACTCAGCCCTGCTCAGATGAATTATCTACATTGTGATTTTGAGTAGCACCTGGGTGATTCGCTTTGATCAGTGGAGTGCAGCAACACCAAAAATTTATATATATATATTTATATATATATATATATATATATATATATATATATATATATATATATATACACATATATATATATATATATATATATATATATATAGATAGATATCATTGTGTCATTGGATTGGTTGTTGATGATATCAACCAAAAACACAAGCAACTATATAGAACATTTTGCTGGTGTCAGTGAGAAATGTCATGGTAGTTGTTAAGAGTCTACTTAGACCTTATTATGAACAGAGCAACATGATTAAACCAAGTAATCAGTATTTAATATTGTCAGTTATAGCATGTTGTCCACATTCCCCACTGAACAGTTAAAAATGTAGACAGTAAAACAAGCTGCAGTTCTCTTTGTGGACAATAGTTTTCCAGAGCTGCAGTTGATGTGCTGCAGAAATCTCATTTCATCACGAAGCTTGGACTAGCAATAGCATCATTGTGGATTATGAGGAGGAGATGAAAGATATGTCAGGCACATACACTTCACGCTCAAAGCATGGCTAGGAGAGCAGATCATGGAAAAAACAAAGCATCAGTTAAAGGCAGGATTGAAAGGATCGAAGTCAAACATTTTGAGAAAAAACATTCCTGAAATATTTATGTTCATTTTCAGTTACAGTGCATATTTGCATTCTGTGAAGAGTAATTAATCTGGGATGAGCCATATTAGTAACCCCTGAAACAAACTAACATATTATTCTTATTAACATGTTAACAGAAAAATTATAATGACAAGGCTTGTTGAGCAGGAATTAGTTAAGTTAAATTGCTATACAATTATATTATTATCAATTACATTATTTTTTAACCTAATGAAAAGCGACTACTGACTACTCACTCACTGTAACAGCACAATGCAGATTGTGATTGTTTGGTGTCCTTCAAGATTTGTGTTCCCATAGAATGGAGTTCCCCAGACTTTTTCTTTTTACCCTTGGGCAACAGTCAGATGTGTTGAGAAGCAGTGCAACCATGAAAAATGTCCCTGGGTGGTGCAAAATAAGGGCTGTGATTGGCCATTTGGTAGCCCGTATGTGGACTGGTAGCCAACAGGAGGCTCTGTTTGGCAGTACACATGATTTTATGGAACCAAAACCTGCCTCAAAAACCAGAACTTTCTTTGACCTCATTGGGAGCAACACTCAAGGGGTTGGTGAACAAAATGTTGCTCGCAAGCCACTGGTTTGGGACCACTGTTATAGATGTTCAGATAGTAATAGTTACTCATTTGACCAATAAATAATGTTGACAATATTACACAAATTTAGGATATCTTTGATAAACAACTGGTCCCTTTTCCACATTTTTCTACTAACCTTTATTTGTAAACCTTTATCATGTCCAATATCAACAAATCTAAAAAGTCTTTCTATTAACACAGTACCCAAAGATTGTGAGCTTTGAGCTGGTGACCAGAAGATCATAAAAGCAAATCACTACCCCCCAGTCTTTCAGTCTTTTTTAAATGAATTGAAAGATGGGTGTTATGTCAAATAAAGTTTAATGTTATTAAATTACATTTCACAAGGAACAGTAGTAGCAGCCTGACAACTTATTTTCACCAAACAAGCTTTGTACTAAAAGTAGACCTCAACTTGGAAACGTCTTGGCTGCTCATGTCAGATTGTAAATGGGGTTGTTGAACATTGTGCTTTACCAACATTACAGGTTTTTGGCATTATGACTTCCATGATGTAAAGGGCAATGTAGTTTTATTTATACACAGGTCATATAGGTTATGATAGCCCACTGATGTCAGTGTGGCACAAACTGTTTCTACAGAATTCCCATGGTCTAAAGATCCCCCACTTCTCTACATATGTAATGGCAGTTAATTGTAGATGATTCACCCTTCACCACCCAAGAAGTTTTCTTAGTTCCCCATGAGCAGTATGGCATTTGGACCTGCAACAGTACAGCAAGTCTTGCAATATATTATATCTGAAGCCAATAATCAGTTCTTAACTATTTAAAATGCTCATAGAGGCAAAAGTAAAAGTCTAGAATTCCTTTAACAGTCTTTTTCAATAAAGGGGTTTGTTAAAACTTTTTCAACATACAGTATTTGCAAAATTCTTTTTGATTTTTATCCATGAAAAATATCTGTCAGCACTAATCACATCAAGATGTGTTAGGCTACACGTACTCAATCTCTGGCCCAAGATCTGTGTTATACTATGGTCGGATTACAAAAAGAAAAATAACAAAATATTGTCTATTTTGGAATTTTGCAAAAGATTTTGAATTAAAAAATCCATTTTATGTGGTCAACCTAAAGCAGAACCTTAAAGAGATACTGACACCAGAAATTCAACTCTTTTTTACATCTAGCCAAATATTGCCTTTGGGAGCTACTTCTAACTTTGCCATAAAGTATTACCTGTCTGATCCCCCATGTTCCTGTATGAGGGGGCTGCCATATTTGTGCAGCAGGAGTCTATCAGCATTAGAAACTCTAACTGACAGGCTTAGATAGGACAGACAGGTTGACAAAACAGTCAGGCTTAGAAACTTCAACTAACAATTACTTACAAAAATAAACCTCTCAGCAAAAAACAATCAACATGACCTATAGGTAACTTTTAATGTAAATTCATATTTGAAAAGTAGTTTTTTTAGTGTCAGTATCCCTTTAAGGAACAGTTCAGTGTAAAAATAAGAACTGGTTAAATAGATATGCTGTGCAAATTAAAAAATGTTTCTAATATAGCTAGTTAACCAAAAATGTAAAAATGTCTGTCATAATATAAGGGTGTCTAACATAACAGAACAGAATCCAACTTCCTGCTTTTCAGCTCTCTAACCCTGAGTTAATCAGGGACTCTAAGGGGGGCCACATGGGACATAACTGTTCAGTGAGTTTGCAATTGATCCTCAGCATGCAGGTCGCATTCAAAAGCAAACAGTTATCACACATGTGCCCCCTCAAGTCTCTGATTGGTTACTGTCTGTTAACCAATCAGTGGAAACCAAGAGAGCTGTAAAGCAGGAAGTACTATTGTGACTATTATGTTAGACATTCAGTCACTCCAGCCTTTATACATCACATTTATATATAACATATTTATTATTTTGCACAGCCTGTATATATTTTTTTTGGTTCAAGTGAGCCCCTTTAAGTGCCACAGATCGTAGAATCTACCTTCGCTTCCTGCTCATTCCCCTGCCCCTAGGCAACGAGCAGTAGGGGGAAATGAGCGGGCCCTTGGGCGCGATCGCCCAGGGGCCACATAGGCAGCAGCAATAGCACGAAGAACACGTGCTTGCTGCTGCCTCTTCTTCCTGGACCCCCCACCGCACCAACTTACCGGATCGTCGTGGATCGTGGAGCTGCAGCGTCAGGGACCCTCCTGCACC
>CM044445.1:24989011-25018258 GCA_024363595.1 Xenopus borealis | reverse complement strand
TGTAAAATACTATCAATATAGATGCCAAGTGGATGAAGAAGGGTTTTGCAACCCCCAAGAGAATATTTATATTGTCTGTTTACTTTGCAAGTGCAAATTGTTATGAAATATTGAAATATCAAAACATGTCTTGTGTCCTAAAAGCATCAATACATACAACACTTCCATTGCTTAATAAAGCAGTGAAAGAAAGGCACATAAATCTTGTTTATGCATATCCATACATACACAGAAAGCTTAACCACTAGGAGGAGAAAAGCATTTCTTTGCTGATCCCAAAAGCAGTGGAGTAACTAGATGTTACTGGACCCCACAGCAAATTCGTTTTAGGGCCCCAAAACATATCAAGAGGTTATCCTGTTTGACTAATTTATGTTGAAATTGCTCTTTATTTGGACGTCATGGCCCCCCTTGTACCTCCTGGTACCCCGTGCAGCTGCAGGGTCTGCTTTCTCTATAGTTACACCCCTGTGCAGAGGGTCAAACTTTCAACCTCAGCTTCATCCCATCCTTTTTTTTTTAGTTCACCCTACCTAAGCCACAGGAGAATTATTGTACTGTGTGGCATCAAATAGACCAAAATGAACTGCATAATACAACTGGCAGTGGTGTAACTATAGAGGCAGAAGTATGGGCCCCCCTTTTCTCGATAGCTAAGCCACTGCCAACTGAATTATTACAATTATTCTCCTACACATAAAGCATCCAATGCATAAATCCCTTATGTAGCCATGTTTAAATCTTAAAATTTGCTACAGTACGTACATGCATAAATGAGCAGGGAGGTGGGTACAGGTTGCTATGCTGGGCCCCTCCAAACAATTTTTGTGGAGGGACCAGGCGACCGCTAGTTAGGTCACTGACAGTTGGACTATGAGAAGATGTCTATGAGTACCATGCAATATATAGACTTAAAATTAACATGTGCACACCAGGTACAAAAAATTGTAGTATATAATAGTTAATTTTTATTTAATTAAAAAAATGGTTAACATTTTGGTCTCCTTCTAAGAACATTTTCAAGACCATATATAGATATAACATAACTAGAACACCATCAGACTTCCCATAAAACTTTCAGGGTTGATGTACAGCAGTGTAGTGAATAAATATATAATAACACAAGTACAGCAGTGTCATGAGTGTTGTTCTCCATATAGGCCAGGTCTGAGTTCTCACATTTTTCTTTGGATGGCATGTGCTCCAAGACCAGTGAAGGCCGTGTCCTGGAGATGTCAGTAACATATTAGAGGACCTGGTGAAGGTCTGCACTGGACTTAGCAACAATACCATAAAAACAACATTGGGGTTATGTAATATAAGGCACTACGTTTGCCCAGGAGCAGTTACTCATAGTAACCAATCAGAAGCTAGCATGTAGCAGTCACCTGTTTAAAAGCAAAGAACCTATTGGTTGCTATGGGTTACTGCTCCTTGGCAAACTTAGTGCCTTTTATTGCATTTGGGGGAATGTGTATTGTCTGTGAGCAAAGTATGAGCATAAGTAAGAATCACGTTGCTTAGATAGCTTCTATGTGTTACTCTGCTCTCATGATTGAAAGTGAGATTATGAGTTCTTAGTTAGCTCTTCCTGACAATATTCTGATTTTAATCTCCTAGCCAGCTCCTGTTGTGCAGATATTTCAGTAATAACCTCTCTGGTATTTTTCCATTGGAATTCTGCAGACAACATTAAAATAAACTAAAGCAATTGGCCCTATCCTTGACTGCTGGTATTTTTCCCATACCATTGATTGGAAACAACGGAGCACAGAAGGTATCCTCTGTACACAATACAATGATGGCAACATTTAAATAATTCTATTTCAGTTTTGCTTAGATATAGAACATAAGGAACTCTTGAAATACGGTAAACATGTGGCAATTTTGAGTAGCTAGTGTGACCTTTCCAGAAATTAGGTGCTTGTGAGTAAGAAAAGAAGTTTTGAACTAGAGAATGGAGAATGGTCCCAAATTAGACTTACCAAACATTTATCAGGCCAAAAATCTGATTTTCAACAGAGCAGTTTGTGGAATAAATCTGATGTGGAATTTCTGGAAAGGAATTTCCCTTTGTGTACATTTTGGGTCACCAGATAACTGCACAATCCATAATCAGTGCTAATTGCAAGTAGAATTGGGAAAAATGCATCTTCTCATATAGGGGCAAATTCACTAAGATGAGCAAATTCCCTAGCTTTGGCTTTGCTAGAGTTCTCCGCACTCCAGGCGAATTTTCGCCAGCGCTACACAAATTCACTAAAGTACAAAGTTACGCTCAGGTCGGCGAACGGTTGCGTAGTTGCGCTAGTGTTACTTCACCAGGCAAAGAGCAGTTACGCTAGCGATGCCTAATTTGCATATGGCGGGAACTTTAACTTATAATAGAAGTATATGTTACAGCCACTACATTCCACTACACAAGCCCAGGAAACCTTTAATAAATAAAATAAAGTTGTCCTATTGCCCTACATGTGCCCCCTGTATAGTTGTGTTGCCATATGTTAGGAAATGTAGGGGGGAAGGAGGGAGGATCTTTTTTAGACTATCACCCTACAATGGTAAAACACACCAGCATTTTTTTTGGACTTAGAAAAATGTTTCCATTTTATTTTTCAAACTCCTATCTATTGTATTGAACTTTGCCTGGTCTGACCAGGCGAAGTAAAGTCTAACGTAAGTGGTAACGTTCAGGAAAAAGTTGATCATAGTGAATTTGCGTAATTACGATCCTTCGTCAGTGCGCAACTTCGCCTGCGAATTAGCGCTAGCGTTAGACGATTCGCGCTTTAGTGAATTTGGGCCATAGTCTCTGCCCTTGATGCACCGTGGCAACTTTACTGCTCGCAGAACAAATGGAAAAGTTATGAAAAGTTTTTAAGGCACTTCCCTCTTGGTATCAATGTTTTTTTCTTCACTTTCTATATGGACATGTAGGGGCAGATATATCAAGGGTTGCAGTGAAAATTACTATTAAAAAATTCAAATTTCAAAGTAATTTTTGGGTACTCCGACTATCAAATAGGCCAAAAATTAATTCGAATTGCCAAAATTCGATCATTCAAAAATCAAAGTACTGTCTCTTTAAAAAAAAATAGAATTCGACCCTTTGCCACCTTAAACCTGACAAATTGCTGTTTTAGCTTATGGGGGACCTCCTATAACTTTTAAGGTCTTTTTGAAATTTTTGAAAAATCCTATTTTTTTTGGAGTTCGAATCAAACGATTCAATCGAACGATTTTAATTCGATCGAAAATGGACCTATTCGATTGATAACTCTTTGGAAAATATTTGACCATCGAATATCGAAGTTTTTTCACTTTGAAATTGGACCCTTAATTAATCTGCCCCCAAATATATAGTCTATATATATACAGTATATATATTTTTATTTTGCATCCATTCAGGTACATCTTCTCTTCAACTTTCTTGAAGAGCCTAGTGAGTGACCACATAAATTGGCCAGCTTGGTGTTCTTTGGTGCACATTGACTTTTGGTGAGAGGGACTGATTTTGCCCTCTGTGTCTTAATAATAAGTCAGTGGTTCATGGGGCAATCAAGGCTGTGGGAGAATACTGGGACTTTTGGTGATAGGCCAGGCCTAGGTCCCAGTAGTCAGTTTTAAAACATATTGCCTAATTATGTATATTACCATGAGAGGAAAGATCAGCAGCCTAAACTGTAGATAATTTTTATTTTTATTACCTCCATCAGATTTCTTTCTACCTTGCTTGTGTTAGTAGGGACATAGATCATATCCAGATCCTTGTAAATAAAATGCACATGACCAGAAGTGCAGAAATGCAGATAGCATACCCCTATAGGCCATATATAATAGAGAATATAATGGTAATTAAGCCAGAAATACAAAAAATGTCAGTATTCAAGGTATAAATCAGCCTTTGGGAGATTCCTATTCTAAATCTATATATATATCCATCGTATTATTCTGGACAGCACCTCATCTCACTGGTAAATTCTGCCCTTGTGCACGGTGAAATTAAAATATAGAAAAACTGGAAACCAGCACAAAGGGTCTTATGATGCAAAAATCTTGTTAATATTTATTACATGTGCAAAAACATGTAATAAATATTAACAAGATTTTTGCATCATAAGACCCTTTGTGCTGGTTTCCTGTTTATATATATATATATATAGGGTAGAGGGGTCATAGTTCAAGGGTTTTTATAATTACTGTACATGAATGTATACAATGGGCAGTGACATATGTGACCCTTGAACTATGACCCCTCTACAGAGACTGATGGGTGCCTCCCCCCATTGTTTTGGCGCCATTTTTTGCTCTATTTAAACACTGTTTTGTGCACTGTATGTTTTCCCTGACGAAGGCTCCTGTGTGGAGCCGAAACGTTGGATCACAATAAACTTCCACTTCAACTGACCAGCTGTATCTTTGTGAATTGAACCTAGGAGTGCTGTCACACCCTTGCTTTCTATATATATATATATATATATATATATATGTATATAAATATATACAAGTTTGGGTTCTATTATACAGAATGCTTGGGACCCGGGGTTTTCTGGATTGAGGTTTTTTCAGTAATTTGGATCTCCATACCCAAAGTCTAAACCCAACTGGATCGTTTTGCCACCAAAATGGATTCATGCAGCTTTGTTTTCATCAAGTGCAAGAAATATATTTATATTATATAAAATATAAATGTAATATTAAATGCAATATTGTTACAGAGAAAAGGAAATGGATTAATTAAATCATGAATGTGAATGCATTAAAAAAAAAACAATAAAACCAGTACAATGGTGGCTAAACATGAGCACTGCAGATGAAAACAATGTTCTAATGTTCAATGTATATAATAAAGAGCATGCATAAAGAGCAGCCTTAAAAAAAGGATAAGTATATATTGCTAAATAGATAAATAAAATTTTTTTTGGAAATATTAACACTTTTGATTCAGAAAAAAAATTGGGAGCAAATCTATGCTCTTTGGCAAAACAAAAGAAAATTCTTTGTATCCTGACCTTTTTGCCATAAATACAATTTCCAACAAAAGGCATTGCTCATGAGCACATTACATCTGATAAAATCAATTAAATAGCAAGGCTTCAGCAGAAGCAGGAGTACAATGTCTAATACATAAAGAAGGACCAATATTATAAGTACTTTTCAATGCTGCTAAAAATACATTCATATTAAAAATGAAAAAAGCACATGTTACTTAGCACCTGTTCATAATACAGTATCAAATCTCCTTATATAAAATAAAAATTGGCCCCATAAACACACTCATTTCGTGCTTTCTCTTACGAAAAATCTATCACTGGATTTTCTATAAAGTTTAAGACCACAGGTGAAAAAAAATGAGAGCTTTGTTAATGTGAAAAGGGGAAAATCGATGTCCCACAGCATCAGTTTCTGATATTCCTGCCCATCTGCTTAACATTGAAAAATGAATAATATGCTTACACAAGATAGGGCACATTTTCATAAAAATAAGAATGCTCAAAAGTATGCTCACAAATCCATTACATTCAGAATTTAAAGGGGATCTCTCATGTACTTGTAAATAAATATATATATATATATATATATATATATAACATATTTTCATGCAATCAGAATTTGTTAGATTGATACATAGATATACGTATGGAAAAAACACAGTGAGTGCAGCCTCTTGGCTTATTTTAAATGTATACTATTAGTGATGGCAGGTGAATAAATTTGGCAAATTTCACCCTGGCGCGCGTGTCCGTTTTTGGATGCCGGCGTCTGCTTTTGGATGCCAGCACCCATTGCCAGCCTCCAAAAAATGGACGCAGGCGCCCGTTTTTACCGACGCCAGCAATGAGTGCCAGCATCCAAAAACGGACGTGCACATCCAAAATGAGAAGCGGCGGCGTTTCACTAATTTTTCGCAATAAATTTGGCAAAGCGAACCGCCACCTATTCGCCCATCACTATATACTATATACACATACAGATATAGATATATACTATACATACATACAGGCATGGCATCCACTATCTGGAAACCCATTATACAGAAAGCTCCCACAGACTCCATTTTTATAAAATAATTCAAATTCTTTAACATTTCCCTTTTCTCTGTAAATAAAACAGTACCTTCTACTTGAACCCAACTTAGATATGATGAATCCTCATTGGAGTCAAAACAAACCTACTGGGTTTATTTATTGTTTAAATTACTTTTTAGCAGACATAGGGGCCTATTCTTCAAAGGTCGAACCACGACCAAACTCGTAAAACTAGGAATGTCATGAGATGTCACGAAAGTCCATCAAGATCAACCCCTCCAAATTAAAAAAGAAAAGGCATGGAGATCCAAAGTTATGATAAGACCCCTTATCTGGAAACTTTCCTGGTCCCAAGCATTCTGGATAACACATGCCATACCTGTACTGTATATAGGTGTTGCATGTACATGAGTGAAAGTAGAGGAGAGCAACTTTTCAGACAAATGTGAGATTAGGGCTGGATAAGAGGCCTCATTTGTGAAGTCGAACACAGTGCCCAAGGTGCAAAAATGGCTTTGCACACTGTATTCACCTGTCTGTAAATGGCTGCAAACCTCTGTTCTTCATTTCGAAATGAAGATACCTATGTCATGGACTTTGGTTCCAATGATGACTGCTCTAGTTTATGCTAAACACTGGTGGATGGGGGACAAAGATAAGCATCCCCTTACCTGCACATCATTCAGCTTCAAGGTAGGGAGCGTCAACAAGTGCTTCTTGATCAGGATGCAAATGTTTCTTTCAACAGTTTCAACAGTTTGGGATGTTCAGCTCCTGATCAAGCAATTCTATCCAGATTATCTCTGCAAGGAGAACAGCATGTGCTTTACTGTAAATATATAGAAAATATGAATATAGTTGATATATTTGGGTATATTTTTTGTTTCATATTTTCTGAAAAAAGATTTTGCCAATTGTTCCAATGAAGAAAAAAGCGGTTACGAATGCTTAAAATTTTTGGCGTGGCCCAACAATATCTAGGAATAATTGTACTTATTATTTTATGCAGTTTTGAAGAATCTATTTGTAACAAATGCGTAAGAGGAGAGAGCCATAATAGTACAATCTACGGTTATCCTGACCTGTAAAACTATTTTGCCCCAGGTCAAAAATCCATTGCCAATACATAATATAATATTTAAAGGGAAACTGATTGAAATATCAAGAATATCACCTTTTCACAGATAATTCCACCCCTCCTAAACTTTATTCACCTCTTTGTTACTGTATCATGTGCCATATTTCCTTTCATGCAACTGTTTTGTTAGACTTTGTTGCAATGTCATGGCAACAGATTTTTTTCTGCCTTTAAGTATGAGTTTGCTGTGTATTTAACATTCTTGTAATTTGTTTATTTTGACTTTTTTGAAAAAAAAAAAAAAAAAAAAAAAAAAAAAGAAGAAGGTAAGAATAGAAATAAAGTATGATCTCAGCCCTTGGAATGGAGCCATAATGTACTACCTGAGCTAATGAACACGCGGCCCTTGGAATGTGGCAGAAGCATGTGAGTAGCCAGAGGAAATAGAAAATTAATTAGCAAAATAATTTAGATCCTCATGGATCTTGTAAATGTTCTAGAATGTTTGCACTAGTAAGGTACTCTTGGCTGACAGTCCGCTCTTTCATTTAGAAAAAATACATCAAATTGAGTTTTAACCTTATAAGTAGGTTTTATAATGATGGAGGTGAATGTTGACAGAAATAACCAGTTAAACGTATATTTTTTGCTTACTGCCCACATATTGTTTTTTTAAGCCAATTGTTTCCCCAAACATGTAGTTCAATTTGAGTTGATCAGGCAGATCCAATGCTGTAGCTCTTACAGGTCCCATAGAGGTTTCATGCAGACCTGTCAGAAGAGCATTGGCCCATCTCTGATGGCATTTTCCAAACTTCCCAATGAATATCTTAGTCCTGATTGGTCAGGAAGGCTGTTAATATGGCCTCATAAATGGGCTAATAATTTGCCAACTTTGTCAGCAGTTTCTAAGCCAGCATGGCATTGGACCATGTTTGGACAGCGTTATAGTGTTGCTCCTTTTCATTACACAAATACAAATGAAAGATATAGGAAAGCATAGTGGATCTTTAAACCATTCTGTGCATGGATCAACAGCACTAACATATATTTACCCGCATGATATAGCAGTACAGTCTACTTTGATAAACAGGCAATTCTTGGTCAACTGTATTGATGGCTCTGCTGGCATGGATCGGGCTCAATATAAATCTTGTCTTAGGAACAAAATAGGTCTTCCGCACTCAAGCCATTATCAATATATTAAGGACATTTTGTGAATTAAGCTACTAAAAATGCCCCCCTCTAAACAAAAAAGGGATTGTTTATTTTATTGCAATTATTCAAGCTGGTCAACTATGTCAACTTTATCCCTGGTCTGGCCAGTCCTATACTCAAATGTCATCTGATTCATTAAGAATTATATTCATTCATTATACATTTAACACAGGGACTTAAGGTGGCCATACATGGTGAGATCCTTGAGATGGGTGATATCAGGCTGATCCGATCGTGGGATTTTTAGTCCCGTCTGATTGACATCTGGCCAACTTTTGGCCAGATATCGATTGGTTAAGCCGGTCGGAGGGCCCCACGCACAGGCCAATAAGCTGCCGACTTAGTCTGTCGGCAGCTTTTATCGGCCCATGTATGGCCACCTTTAGTTTACTTGCAAATTACTTGCTTTCAAGGTTAAAACTCCCAGATGGTTGCTTTTATTGGTCACTGCTGAGATCATCTGACTGTAGCTGGAAAGGTTGGGAGTGAAAGGAACAGGAGCAATTCCGGACTTTCACTGTCCTATCTTTGTGCTATCCCTGTGCGAACCGATTCGTCTTAGCACGGCAGAAACCATCTTATTTCACCTGGTCCAGATACACTGTACAGGGGTCTTGCAAAGAACGACACAGTAGGCTCGTGTGTTGCAAAGCAAGTTCCGATTTTTTAGGGTTACAGCAGTTGGTTATATAGCCAATATGATGTGTTACAATAGGTGTGCCTTAGGCTAAGGGAAAATGAGAAGTATTATTCTGTGTGTCTGCAAAAGGAATATTCTAGAAATTGGGAGAGTGGGGTGTGCAGGCATGCGTGATAGGAAGAGATAAGAAACATATTCACCCAAGGGCATTGGGGGCTGCTCAGGCCAGCTGGGGAGTACGTAACACAGAAACTTGTTTTGCACAAAGAAGTTTGAGCAAGGACAGAAGTTTCAAAGACAGAAGTTAACCCTTTCAGGGAGTTACAACATGGAGGTGTCCACTGCTCCTGTCAAAAATGATTGGACAAAAGGGCTCACTACCTGCCTAAATACATAATGCTGACAGAAATGTTTGGTGGAGGAGCAATAATAGTTCAGGACTGTTTTCCATGGTTTGGGATAGAGATCCTAGATCCATTTAAAGCAAAACATAAGGCCTCAGGCTGCAAAAACATTTTTACCTAATTTGTGCAACAGTATAGTTTAAATAACTTCAATGGCCTGCAAAGAGGCCTAACTTCAACCCAACTGAACCCCTGTGCCATGGCTGGACTGGGAGGAAAAAGCAGCCCTGGCAAAAGTATCAAAGCAGCCCATGTATTCACTCACATGAAAAGCATCATATATATTTCTAACCCAAAGGTTAACTAGAATTAGTGTTTATTAATAGATATTTTAAGAGTTCATTACCATATAATCCCCAACACTATTATACACCCTATGTGCTGGAACTGGCCCTTGCAATAAATATCTCACTGTGGTTTCTATCACAACTATTCTATCTGATGGATTAGTAACCCTATACTTACAGTATATTCTAAATTTTCCTCTGTGTGCCCCCAGCTACACCATGCACCCTGGCAGATAAGAGGACTTTAATTACCATGTGTGTCGCAGGGCCAAAGTGTGGCATACAAGTGACTAGTCTGTCTCATGCAATTAATGCTACATATCATAGTACTCCATATACAGGCTGAAGTGATTGTTCTGAGCATGGATCCTCCTGTTGCCAACATACCTATAATAAGCATAAGGGATTGGGTATATAGCAAGCAACTCTAATATTACTAACTGAAGTTGGTCAGAAATCCTGTTTCCACCCATATGCCAGTGCAACAAATGCAGGCATAGGCTTAGCTGTGGCTATTTTGGACAGCTCATTTACATTTCTAAAGTGAGTGGCTCATTTACATTTTAAAAACATACCTAATTTGCATTTTTAGGTGAGCAGCCCATTTACATTTTAAAGCAAGCAGCCCATCGGGCATTTGCCCGAACCCACAGATTGCCAGTCCGGGCCTGCCCTGTGGGATGCATTGGAGAGGCACCTGCTTGTCAAGCCTGATCACCCAACATCAATGACCAACCTGGCTAATGCTCTTGTGGCTGAATGGAAGCAAATCCCACCAGTAATGTTCCAGAATCTAGTCTAGACATCTAGTATTTCCAGAATAGTAAAGTTAGTGAGTACTATATCCATATTCATAAATTTGGTTTACAAATAGAATGTTGAACAGGCAGGTTATTGGATTTTGACTATACAGTAAATCTCAAACTGGCCGTTGAAATTGTTTGCAAATATAGATTTTTTTGGGAAAGTTCAAATAATAATGTATTATGAGATTGTAGTATTAAAGTAGCCACTTAAGCTAAATAATAAGAAAAGTAATAACAAATAAAAGAAAGTTAATATATTTACAAAACAGTATTAGAGGGCCACTAATATATTTCTAAACCATTTTTGCTGAATAGTGGTTCTTGTTGCCCTGTGCCATCTAGCTGTGCAAGAGTAGCAATAGAGAACCAGTGTTCTCAATAGGGATGATGCAAGTTATCTACTGTATATAATGTAACAGTTTTCACAGCTGGACAGGACTTAAAGTAAGCACTTTCCTTTCAGCCTTTGGGGGTAGCAATGTTTTCACTGTAGTAATAATAACATAAGACTACACTCCCCCATCATTTCCCCCATCTCTGTGTGAATGTTACAGGGACCTCATTTCTACCCTTTCTGCCCTATTCGCTCCCTCCATGATGTCACAGGGCGAGCAAATCAGAGGCAGTGACAGCATAATTCAAAGAGAGCTAAAAATTTTCCATAAATTCTTGGATAATGGTGACCTCAACAAAATAAGTACAGCATGCCCCCCACCATCTATGAGCAAATGAAAAAACAAACATTTGAGGATTTAGCTTGTATAAGACAACCAATATTAATGTTCCCTATGATATTATGGCAGTCCATTCTCCATGCCATACCTTACATCAAGTCTTCCTCAAGGCTGCATTTGAATAACATCATATGTTTAAAGACATTGGAACTATTATCTGTACTGCTTGGGACTTGGGGTTTCCACAATAGCAATGACAGCTATGACCCAATATGAAGAACAGTTTGGATGAGATTTGGGGAAAAGGCCAGCATTAAGGTCAACTAGGACTTTTTTAGTTTTTTTTTATAGATTTGTTTTGATACAGGGTTGACCCTGTATCAAAACAAATCTATAAAAAACCCTAAAAACCAGAGTGAGAAATAAGCTAATCGCACGCACTCCTGCAGCCGACCAGTGAGGTAAAAAGTAGCCTTATTTCATAAAGTTATTGTCCTAACGTGTTTCGTATCAACAGACTTACAATTAAAAAACCCTTAACTAAAGAGAAAGAAGCTCTGTTCATGCTACATGGAATACAACAGATTTCATAGGATAATGCATGTTACAATTTACATGTTAAGGGTTAACATGTGTTTTTTAATTGCAAGTCTGTTGATTGGTCTATAACAGGGCTAATCCAGGCGTCACTTGCATCAGTTATGTTTAAAAAGTTGTAACGGTTTGTAACTAAATGTGCCTATGATTACGTATCGAAAGATACGAAACGCGTTAGGACTTTTAACTTTATGGAATAAGGCTACTTTTTAGCTCACAGGTCGGCTGCAGAAGTGCGTGCGATTATTTTGGAAGAATGTTCTCCAAGATACTCCTGAATCCCAGCTTGAAAGTTAAGTAGGGTGAGATCTGGGATCAGCACTTATTTTTAGTCCTAGACATTCTGGAGGTATAGCTAAATGGCTGATACAAATATGCGTTAATATCATTGCAATCAGCTAAGGGGCCCTAATCATTTACTGTACCCATAAGAAGGCTTCATACAGAAAAATATGCAAATCACTGACTTAAACCTGCTAAAACCAATTAAAATAGAATGAACATTAGGATTGTTCTGCTATTTAACATGTTATTCATTGATACCCTTTATTCCCTACTGAGCATGATCCCCAAAATGTATCACAAAGCAACAATGACAGCAGTTTTTTTTTTTTGCCTTGAAGCTATGGGGCATATATACTAAAGGGTGAAGATCACCAAAAATGAAAATTTACCACTACATTGATCTTCAAGGACAGTACAAAAACTGGCATGTGAACATTCACTTCCATCTTCAGTTTCCAGTCTCTTTACTTAAACAAATTGTATAGAGAGAACAGAGGCGCCAAAAGGATAAAAGGATATAAACGAGTTTAAAAGCCAAAACTTGGTAATCAGAGGAGGCAGTGGTGGACTTACCTCCTCCAAGCAGACACAAAACGACTGTAATTAAGCAGTCAAAATTTATTAACGAACTCCAATCAGTACAACGCGTTTCACGGGCTCAGACCCGCTTCTTCAGGCAATAAACATAGGAGTTACAGCATGCTGTAACTTTTGGCGCCTCTGTTCTTTCTATACAATAATAAGTCCACCCTGGGTGGAGGGTTGATACCCTTTTTCTATCTACAGAGAGCGACTTCTTAATCCTGAGTGGGGTCAGGACAATCTCCCCACCTGCCTTTACAGTGGTTGCCTATTGGTAACCCTGGTTTGTGAGTATATGCTATTTACTCTTATTTCATTATCCCTTACCAATACATATTACACTATTGGGGCTCTTGGTGTTCCTTTTGTTTACTTAAACAAATGTACAAGAAAGCAGACCCCCCCCCCCTACACACACACACACTTTTAGAGGCAATGACAATCCCTTTCTGGTAATCTAAAGGGGGGGCTCTTGGTCGTTGTACATCAATGTAAAGTCTAGATTTATGGAATAGCCTTCAGGTGAGGTTGTGAGGCAGATCCCTAAGTGGCCTTCAGAATATCTAGTATTACATCCATTTAATCCAATAAAAAATGACAGTGATCTGCACGTCTGTTATTTTGATTATTTTCATTCAACAGGGATACAACGGAGGACTGAACTTGGTGAGTTCATTCTTCTTTTTCAGGTGATAAGTACCTTTGGCTGAGATGGAAAGAATTCGTAAACATGTAATGTGTTGGGACTTGGTGTTCTGCATCAATTGATTATGCATTTAATATGTGCATAATTCTATTAAAATGAAAGACTCACTAAGATGCTCTGTAATCCCCCAACTTGCTCTGAAGAGGTATGCCACAGTTAGAAAATAAATATATGCGAACCCCTGGCATTAATCATGTTCTCTTTGAATTCCACCTAAGATTAGTTAGGAAACAACAGGTTTAACTGTATTTCATATGCTGCCAGATAACTAAAACAATCTCTAATTTCTATTGTCTCTGAGGGCTGGGTTACGGTTCCATTTATTATGCAGGATGATGTAATTTGGCTACTGAATGGGACATTCATCACTGGTAATTATGTGTATGTAAACAAATAGGAATTTTGACAAAGAAAAAACATCAAAAAGCTGTCTAATCGGTATTTAGGTGTTACAGCTTGAAAGAGTTGATAGGGAAAATGGCAGGGGAAAAGTTACACAATTTACAGTTTCATTTGTAGGTGCCTTTGGGGCAGTCATCTAAGCACAATGGGAAAAATGTATATATGATGTATATCTGAAGGAAAGGGTTTGGTTAAGAATAATGTATTGAACTAGTTTAATTAAAGGGGTGGTTCACCTTCAACTTAACTTTTAGTATATTGTAGAAGGGCCAATTCTAAGAAACTTTTCAATTGGTCTTCATTATTTATTTTTCATAGTTTTTTAATGATTTGCAATTTTCTTCTGTTTCTTTGCATCTTTCAAATGGGGGTCACTGACACCATCTAAAAACAAATGCTCTGTAAGGCTACAAATGTATTGTTATTGCCACTTTTTATTACTTATCATTCTATTCAGTCCATCCCCTATTCATATTCCAGTCTCTTATTCAAATCAGTGCAGGGTTGCTAGGGTAATTTGTTCCCTAGAAACCAAATTGCTGACACTGCAAACTAGAGAGCTGCTGAATAAAAAGCTAAATAACTATAAAATCACAAATAATAAAAAATGAAAACCAATTGCAAATTGTCTCAGAATATCACTCTCTACATCATGCTAAAAGTTAACTCAAAGGTGAACAACCCCTTTAACATTCTGAAGAAGGATTTGTCCTGTATGTATACCCCAGATTCAACTCTTGCAGATTGTTGCATGTATTATTGAAATCATATACCAATGAATGGATCTTCTTTACTCCAAGAGAATGGCAGTACTAATTATTTTTATTATGAGTACTGTGATGAACAGAATTTAATGTACATAATTTTTACCACTGCCAGGGGCACATTTGTTAGAACGCAAAGGGGTGCAAAATTGTATTAGGACACATGCACGGAGCCATTCCACCCACGGAAAAAGTTGGTGAAGTATATGCTCCTTGAACCAGATTAAAATTTTGGTGCAAGGTGCAAATTTAAAGTGATACCGACACTAAAAAACAAATTCTTCATATATGAATATACATTAAACGTTACCTATAGGTCATGTTGATTGTTTTTGGCTGATCGGTTTGTTTCTGTAAGTAATTGTTAGCTGAAGTTTGTAAACCTGACTGTTTTGCCAACATGACTGTCCCATTTCAGCCTGTCAGTTACAGTTTCTAATGCTAATGCATTCCTGCTGCACAAATATGGCAGCCCCCTCATCCAGGAACACGGGGCATCAGACAGGAAATGTAACAGCATTGTGCAAATACTTTATGACAAAGTTTTAATTTGCTTTTAAATGCAATATTATTATTATAAACATTTTTTATGATGTCAGTATCTCTTTAAGTGCAGTCCTGCATACTAGGGGACGTTCCAGGGGAAGGACGATCATGTGCCGCCCCAAACCTCTAAAAACGCATGCAACACTGCAATGTGTGAGATGTGTGTGAGGTTGAACTCTTTGTGCTCCATGTTTTACACTGATGCAAAGCTCAAATTCTGGAGGGTTGATTGGCAGCATTCAGCCCTATAGATACTACATAACCACAACTTCCAGTACTCTTTTAGCAGCTCAACATACAAAGAAATGATGGGAGTGGTAAAAGTGTCAAGCCCTGAAATAATGCTTTTTAAATTCTTCCATAACTTTAGTGTATTTATCCCCACTCTAACAATCTATTACCTGTAAAGAGCTGCACCAGTCCCAGTCTACTATAGCTCGTTTTCATTACACATGGGAGCACTCCCACGTTCATCCTGGGAACGGGAACTATTTGCCTAGAAACAGACAGAAGATTAACAATTTCAACAAATTTAGCCCACAAAGCCACACCACATGTAGCACGTGCTTCCAGCCTCCTATGTAGATCCCTGGATGCATGCAGTTTATCTGCCAGAATTCAGCGTGCTTGAATTAGGCCTAGTCTTGGCTTTTTGTATATTTTCATTTGGTCTGCCGTTCAGCAGACCAGACTGCTCCCAGAGCAATTTAAAACAATCTTTCTTGGAACACTGATACTGAAAAACTTGCTTACTAATATTGCTGAGGGCTGCGTGGAAAGGTTCTCTCCCTGTCTGTCTCCTCTGTATTCTGGGATGTTTCAGCAAACAACCCAGGCCTATCAAGCCTCAATAATCTGGAGTTAGACTTGCTCTCTTTTGGCAGGCATTTTCTTTTATACATTCCAATGGGTCTCCCACTCACAAGAATAAATACTCTAATAAGAAAAAGTTATTTTGCGGATCAAAACCTTGAAATACTTCAGCTTTGGTATTTTAATGGGAATCCATTGCTGTGGTTGTTGTTGCTGCTGCAATGCAAACATTTAATCGCTGTGTTGCAAATACAGAGTATTTATATACAACTGTTCTATACTATTCTACAGGAAATCATCTAGAGATGTTGTAGAAAGAGGATATAATGTATCAATAAAGAAAAGATGTACGTGGGAGATCCTAATGATGTGTTTTTTTACCAGCATGGCCAGTAAAAATTATCCTTGGACCATAGACCGGAATGATTAGATTAATTCCTTCCCACCCTCTTCCCCTTCCTCCTTCATGGACAGAGTAAGATGATAGCACATGCCAGTTTAGCTGATGGACCCATGTGATACAAAGTCCCTTGAAACTGAATGGCGTTTGCCAAAATTGCTGTGAGGGACCACTTGTGGAGTTGTTGAGATCAACCATATTGCCTGACATTTTAATGCATTTTATATTTTCATAGATGGAAGCCTTACAAAATTAGGCTCTTTCGATTGAGATTCTGTTGTCAGCACAGAACATTCATTCTTTGTATATTTACAGTACTAAGTATTAGTAGGAGCCATTCTATTGTTTGTCTCAATTTGTTCTTTTTGGGCAGGCACAGAACATTCAGTTTGTATATGATAGGTAGTGGAGCTTTTAATGGCATTTATGCAGGATTCCTCAGCTGCTGCAACATATAAAAAAAGCAATTTAAAATTTTAACGATTTTCTGTGGATCTTGTTTCTTAAGGTCCTGTTAGTGAAGAAATCAGGGAATCAGAGCAGAGGATCATTGCAACTTGATTGCTGGTCCTGCCTGCAACTTGCTGTTCTCTATCTTAATATCTTGACCAGGGCTCATAAGCAATTATAAAATGGTGGAGAATATGTGCAACGGTAATGCCAACATCCCTGAAGCAACATTTGAGAAGCTTTTGAACATTCTTCCTATATGCCCAGTATGTTCATAGACCATGCCCAAACTTGCCTACAACCCTCCCATATACTGAAAAGCTTTTAGTCCTTTTACATTCCACAGTTTGGGCCTTTTCCTGGGATAGTTGTTAGGTATGTAATTAATAAATGATCAATCAGACACAATAGATCTTCCAGCACTGTCACTGTATCTCATAATCCTTACAGTCACACCAAAATCCCAAAGCCTCAGATCAGATTGCTGCTGTCTGTGCTATTTTTCCAAGGGCCTAAACCTTTTCCCTTAATCACTAGGGAATTTATCTCTTGTTTTGAAGTGAAATTTTATCTAAGCTGAATTTATGTGCTTTTTGACTTGAGAATGTCACCTCTAAAAAGAACATAAATTCACCTGAAACAAACTTTTCGCCTCCCATATGTGCCTCACGTAAAACAGAGGTCACATATACAGGGATATTTATTGAGCTCTATGCCACCTATAACTCTCTTGGTCATAATAGTTTTTTAAAGGAAAACTATACCTCAAAAATGAATACTTGAGCAACATATAGTTTATATCAAACTAAGTGGCATATTAAAGAATCTTACAACATGAAGCAGGGTTTAACATATGAACTGTTTTATGTAATATCTTTTTATAGAGACCTACATTGTGTGGGGGGTATAGTTTTCCTTTAAGTTAAATTAACTTTTGTGGGAACTGAGCAAAATGCCCACTGCTCTTAAAGAGGCAATTCCCTTTAGCATGATTGGAAAATTCTGCAACCCAAATGTGCTTATCACACAAAAACACAAGTGTTTTTTTCATCCCTCAATCTCAGTTGTGATGTCAATGGGAAGTAATCCACAGTGCATAAAGTGACATATGGAGAGAGTTTATAGAGGACAAACAGGAACCACACATACGCGATGTGCAGCTCAGGAAAAACTCAACCAGCACCCAACCCTTACCTGCAAAACCATAACCCGATACTAACCTGAACAATGTTGCCATTGTAGGGCCTGCCCCCCAACCCGTACCCACTTCATGTCTCTCTTTATGTGACTTTTGTGTGAGCATCTGGTTCCAAGACAGGGAAATCTTCAGGAGCAGTGGAGGAGTGTACGTCCCCAGTCTGACCCGTACCCAACCCTAACTCACAATGGTTGGCCACAATTCAACCACAACCCACCCAACTGGTGATCAACCGACAGGATGCTTAACACAATCATTTTAAGTAATAGATTATGACAGACGAATTGCAGAAAACTGATTGAAGGCCACAGAGCAGCAGCTGTTGGTAAGAATAGTGAGGGCTGCAGGTACAGTAGATCTAAATGGTACCAGAAGGACAAGATGTTGACAATAACAATTGTCCAAATATTCCTGCTTTATATTAATAAAGGAGCACAGCAAAGTCTTTTTCTGCCTCAGGCCGTGTCACAGTTAGACATGGTGCAGATTGTGCTCCATAGTCTTTATTTTCCACACCTCCTGCTCTTCCCTATTAAGCTATGTACCTAAAACTATATCCACATTTTTAAATCCCATCCCATTTACTACCGCATTCCCAGCATTAATGGGTATCATCTTTGGTGAGAAATCTAATTTTGTTGCCAAGGAACGCCATTAGGTTGTGCAAGGTCTGTATCTGTAACCCTATTTTCTATCCCTGTTTTCTTAATCTCTTCTTGCCCACCTGTTTTCCCCACAACTTTCACCACCTTCAGCTCCTCTACGGGGCACTATTTGAACTATATATATATATACTGTATATATCCTCATTGTGGAATCCCCTATGTAGAATAAAGCTCAATGTAATGCATAGGAATGCTTGTACTAATTCTTGGCAAAAAGAATTCAAAGTTCAATGTTGCACACAGATATCAATTTACATTACATCTATACCTCCAACTGCCATGGCTGCATGGTTTTATATTTGGCTAATATTTTGAGTTAGCATAAACTTTACATTAGTATAATGCCCCTTGAATGCCCTCTTTCTTCAATGAAATGTAAGCAGGTGCTTTTTTGTACTGTATTTTAGCAAAGTCCTGATTTATTTAGCAACATTACAACTGTATAGTGTATCCATTAATCACCTGTTAACTGTATATGAGGATCAAAAGGTCCTGCTAACCCCAAAAGGCCCCTTAAAAATCTGTCCTGGCTCTGACATCTTGGCCTTGAAAGATTTTTTTTCCAACAGCGAGGTATCTGCGGCTGGCTCTTGTCTAGCCCTTTTGTATAGGCGTCTCGTCTGGCCCTTTGGCTGCTTTTACTGGCTTGCTACTCGGCTTTCCTGTGGGTTTAGGGAGCGGGTCAGGCTTCTGCAGGCGGAATATGCTCTGGCTGAACCTGGGCTCGGGATCATTAATTTCTTCTTTTTCATGTTTCTCTGGGAATTAAGCCCTGTGCTGGATCCATACGACAGGACTTATGCCCCTCTGGCTGCCTTAACTTCAGTCTGCATTTCAGGGAAGACAAGCCCTGGGAGTTGCCCCACTGTTAACTCTGAGTTGAAATATCATATTAGGTAAATTCTCAGTAGTACAACAACTTCATATAAAGCAGCAATCCTCGCCTATGTCTCTTGAGCCTGCTCTACAACTTCCTTTTTTGGAGAAGGTACATAATATTGCACGATTAAACCACAGAATACAGACTGCAGGTTAAAGGCACAGTAAGAATTGAAATACAGTATATGCTGCCATGCTATGCCTTTGCTAATAGCATCACCAAATAGATAAGGAAATATTTATATTGTTTGGTTTGTTGCTTATCATTTTGCAGTAGGGTAAATAAAATACATTTTCTTTCAGTAAAATTTCAAATGACATATTACACTCCTTAATAATGGTTTAGTATTTACTGAATGTACAGGTATTGGACCTGTTATCAAGAATGCTTGGGACCAGGGGTGATTCAAATTATGGATTTTTCCGTTATTTAGATCACTATACCTTAAAGCTACTAAAAAAAATCATATATATTCTCTATAATAATAAAACAGCACTTGTATGCTGTACTTGAATCTAACTAAAATATAATTAATCCTAATTGGATTGCTTTGCTTCCTATAAGGATTGATTATATCTTAGTTAGAATCAAGTAGAGCGTACAAAGTGCTGTTTTATTATTATTATTATTATTATTATTGGTGATCCCAAACGAAATCAAAACTTGAAACTTTTTTTATTTTAAAATCGTGGACCGCAGTTTGGTCGGATTTATTTTAACAAAAATATGAAATAAATTAGATTTTCAGTAAATAACCCCCTGGGATTTGGAGGGCTACAAGTCGGAAAGTTTCAATATACATAGTTCTTCCCGCATTGTGGGGAAAAAATGACAATTGAGCTCTGAGTCGGAAGATTCTAGTTTCCCATTAGTATTATGATCTGGTATAGCATTGCTATGAGTGCCCTCCATTGATTATGATTCCTTTCAATACCCCTTACCCTGACAGTCACTTTATTTTAATTAAACAGTGCAACGTTGTTAGCAATTTTTACTTACACGCAAAATCATCTTTATCTTTAATTCAAATCAACAAGAATCCATGGTTATTGGGGAATAGTGTTTCCCTGAGCATTCCAAAACCCAGTAGCCATTTTCTATGGAGACTGGCTCCAACAAACAACCCACCTAAATAGCCTGCATTTTAACCAATCCAGTATAAATCAATGCTGATCACAAACATTTCCCTTCACTTGCTTTGAAAGCAGATTTATGATTTCATATTTTCATTCAGTCAAAGCGAAAAGTAACATACAGCTATGAATATTTACCTAATTATACCACTTCAGTCAGAATGTTTAAATGATATGCTTTTCCAACAAAAGACAAGAAATTCTCTGCACGCGTACCAGTATATTTAGGACATTATTGGGGGAATGTAATATTGGTCACTAATGCCAAAATATTTGCAGTTCGTTCGCAATGCAAATATATGATGGAAAATTAAAAAATGTTGCCTTTGCAAGCACTTTGCCCCTCACATGACAGTAGGGTAGCGATGTGGAATGTAATAGTTTGCGATAGTGTGCAGTATAAGTAATAAAACTTCTTAAAGGAGAAGGAAAGGTTGAAACTAAATAAGCTTTATTAGAAAGGTTGGTATTACTACATTAACAAACCCTCAAAGTAATAATTTCTTTCCCTTTATTGTGTACACATGGGCTTCTGTATCAGACTTCCTGTTTTCAGCTTAAACCTCCAGGGCTAGGGCTTGATCATGCTTAGTTTGCTCCTCTCTCCCTCTCCCCCTCCCTTTCCCCCCTCCCTCCTACCCTCCCTGCTGTTATCTGAGTCCAGAGATATGAGTGAGCAGGGAGAGACTCAGGCAGGAAATTAAGTCACACCAAGCTAATATGGCAGCTGCTATCCTAAACAAACAGAGACAGTTTCTAGATCTGTGTACTCAGGTATGGAAATGCATGCTAAAGAATAAAAATAGCATTCTAGCGTGCACTGCTGTGGCTAATCTGTTGGCAATAAGCTGCCTTAGTAACTTTCTTTCTCCCTTAATGAAAAAGTTGCTCCAAAAGTTTATGCCACCTTCAAGCAGGTCTTAAAGGTTCACAATGCTGAATTAAGCTTCACAATGCAATAAAAGCCTAATGAATATATTACATTGTGACATGCAAAGGTTGAAGCATGATTACAGACAGCCTGTGCAATGTGAGCCTCTGAGACTATGGTGACATCTAATGGTCTGACAAGGACATACTAGGAAGTAATGTGAATGCATCCTCTGTCAGGGATTATGGGAATGTAAAACCCGTAATGTCACTAAAAAGTAACCCAATCTTGGTTATTTTCTTCTTGTTCATTTTTGAGAAAGTTGGAACTTTATACATATATATATATATATATATATATATATAATGTAAGACAAGGCAATAACTCAACAAATTGTGAACAATTTTTACTTTACTGGATTTATTGAGAATGAGATTTGCATGTTTCTTGTCACTTTCTCTTTTTTCTGTCATTTCTAAGTCCTGCATGTCACCAGGTTTTAGGTATTGAGACCCTGTGGTCAATGCAGTAAAACAATGTCATCTGTGAGACAAATGCAATGAGAATGGGATGAAGACAATTTGTTAAAATAATGTGGTGAGGAGAAAAGAAATTGAGAGGAGAAGAAGGTGGGGAGACAAATTAAAGTGTAGACAACAGTAAGAGATGATGTATGTATAGAGGCTAGGGTTGCCACCTGGCCGGTGTTTTACCGGCCTGGCTGGTATTTTTGATGGTTGATCCCAATGTTGTTAATAGGAAAATAAGATAAATATATAGGAAGGCCAGTATTTTTTTCAAGAAAAGGTGGCAACCCTAATAGAGGGGGTGGAATTATATAGTAGCTGGTTAATATTTGTAGCACCCAATACACACCTAAGGGTACCAATATGACTAATAGATAGCTATTGCACTGGTTGTGCAGCTGCAAGATGAAGATTAGTACTAAAGGAAGAAACGTGGCAGAGATATAGTAAGGGGAAAGAGAAGGACAGATTGTGTGTGTTAAAGCTTCAGGTTCTATAATAGGTCAACCGGACCCAACAACATCTGTAATAACTAGTACACCAACTAATATATAAAAATGTGTATTGTACCTTAAAATACAATTGGAGGAGACTGACCAGAAAATGAATCCCTGGAGACTAAGGCCTACCTTCAGATAGTCTATTAAATATTATCCTGTGGTTGCTTTCCCAAGAATCTCCTCCGGATGCATATAGCCATTCCCTTTCTTTCACTGCTTTTATTTGGTTAAAGGAACAGTAACATCAAAAAAAGAAAGTGTTTCAGAGCCCACTGAGCATGTGAGTGTCACAGACACTTTCCAAGATGGTGACCCCCTGTGACAAGTTTGAAATCCTGGATCATTTCTGCTATTGACAAGCTGAAACTTTAGGCTGGTGCAATAAGGTCATTATATAAAATATGGCATGTTTAGCCACATACATTTTTAGGGTTTAGTCCTCCTTTAACTCTTTGTAGTTCCTCTGTTGGGGATCTGGAGATTTCCATCTGCCAGTAATTGATAAGCAGGAGTAATCAGTACTTCATTAACTAGGGCCTGGGATTGTTTGGGAATGGTTGTCCCAGATGTGTTTAAGCACTGGGCAGTGACAATGAAGCCCCTAAACTAATGTTGAAGGAGGTAAACTGCCCTTTTAAAAGAAAAGAAATCCCAATAACCTTTATATAAAACAATGATAGAAATAAAAAAAATGAAATTAGTAGAGTAGATAAGAGATGGATGGATTTTGGCAATGTTGACTAGATGTCAAGGTTTAGAGGTTACAAATGAGAGTGACTTATAGTCATGATATTGCAGACAATGCATTTTTGGGGAAAAACCCCATTTATTACAAGTTGAAATCCAAAATAGCCAGCATCCATTATATATATGTGTGTGTTTGTGTGAGGTTTGTAAAGAGTGAGTCACACAATGTGTGTAACCTCGTCTGCACTGGCGCTCTTAAAATCTAAAATTCCATATAAATTACTTTGAGATGTTTACTCCGTGTTCCTCCAGTGGGAATTTACAGCTGCTTTATTGTACTTTGGTTAATGTATGTCATTCCTACGGAGATGCTGACAATACTTTGGGCACAGGCACAGCTACCCTTAAGTGCAGATAAAAATGTGTTTTCATTACTTATATACCTACTTGAAGTACTCTGGGAGGAAAAATTATTATTTTCTTATTTGATTGTGTATAGGCATCTGTCTACTATGATTTGATAGTTCAACCCTGACTTGCAACAATATTTCATTTAATGTTGCCTTAGCATTTCAAATGAGTACAGCTTGTATTATAGAGGTTGTTATTCAACTGATGCAGCAACAATATTTCATCTTAATGCGAACAATGAGACTACCATTAATCTATTTTATGTGCAGAAACAGTTGTCAGATCAGCAACATCTGATAAATGGTCACATCCCAAGATGACTGGGGTTGACCTACAGTATGTTTTTTCTTTTCCTAATTCCAGCTATGTCTCTTGGACATGGTCTTGCAAATTTGTCAGAAAGGGTGGCATTTAAAGTTTTTTTTTTCTGAGTGAAAGTGCATGTTTGTATTCCATTGTCTCCAATTTAAAGGGGACCGTCACTTGAGAAAATTATTCAAAATTATATTGTATCACATTAGTCAAGCAAAATGAACTTTAATTACACTTTATAAATTATTTCAATCTTGTTCCTTCTAGTCTGAGTATTCATAATTATAGCAAGCAGACAGTAGCCATTTTGTGGACACCGTTATTGATGCAAGCCTTGCATCATCTCAAAATCTTGTTTGTGCAAGTAAGGCATAGCGGAGGGGCAGACAATATTTGATTGACAGTTGAGATTTTTAAATGATTTTAAACAGCTATGAATGCCTTAATAAAAAAATAGAAATTGGATTTCTGTTTAATTTGAAAATAACTTTTATTATACAGCTTTTTGTGTCTGAGTGATAGGTCCACTTTAACCATTTTTCTTATCATGCTTTTTATCCAGTATTTAAGTCCCCATTCAGAGATGGACTGGCTCAATGGGATACCAGGTGGTGGCAGCCAGGAGAATGTGCATTGAACAGGGGTGTGGTACTGGCAACCATGTTTTCCTGTGGGTCACAGGTTCCTCAGTCCAACACTATTCCTATGGCAAATGGAAGAAAGCTCCACAATGAAAGAAGGATAACTCCTTGGTACATTCATAAACAATGCACAGTCCTGGGTGTCCAAGAAACCAAGGCATGATATGCTCTTCCACTTACATCTCTCCATCAAAAAAACATCCGGTACTCTGATGTTTGCAATATCACAAGGATCCAAGACCAGAAAGGCAGGAAAAATGGTCACCTAAATTCTTCTATTGTTGGAAGCTGGGAGTTTTAACTAGAGAACTATCGATTGGACTAAATATGAATATAACACAGCAAATACACAATACACACACACACTAGGTAATATAAAAACAATAAACTTATCCCAGTGCTTTTCCGCATATAAAATCATTAATTAATAATGACTGTTAACTCCCTGCTCTTTCTCTGACATTTACCGTCTGTATTGTGTTTAGAAAACTAATATTTCCCCTATGCCTAATATATCCACCAGTCTGTTTCAAGGACATAATAATTAGAGAATCAGTCCCTTAGACTGCTGAAAGCCCACAATAGTGTAAAGGGCCAAAGGGACTTTGGGGTCCAGTAACTGGTCCTTACACCATCTGTTATGTAGAACAGTACAAAAGCTTTTGCAAAATCTAGTAAAAAGTGTCCCTGTTTGAGTTTTTCTGTGTGTTGTATTGGTAACCAATAAACACTTCTTTAAAAATTTTAATATGAAAGAGACACATATTTAACTACGTGTGTGGTCCTCCTCAGCAAAATATGTGTACAAGTTAAAAGGCAAAGTGAAACCATCTCCAGCTAAAATTATTCTATCACTCTGAAATGTAACGTTATCAGTGAGATATACTACAGTCCCAGCCTATGCATTTATTATGTATTGGGAAATACCTTGCTGGAAATGATTATCAGCTCTGAGTAATAAATCTGTTGTTTTTTTTTAACAGTCTTTTAAATTATATCGTACTACAGTGTTTCCTTGTATTTCATTGGAGTAGCCTAAGTTATTTACCCTAAGCAAATTTGCACCATAGCAGAAACCCCATAGTAGAGTCTGTAGTAGACTAGCTCAAGCTAATTTTGGTTATTGGTGCCAAGCATCTGGTCCTGGATGACAGGTAGGGTTCATCAGTAGGCGTAGGTGTGTGTGTACATGTGTGAGAGAAGTGGCAATGGCATCTTAGGGGAGTAAAATGATGGCCATCTTTGGGCATGTGCAAATAGAGTTTCAGCCAAAAGACCATGAGTTGGACTGCCCTATTTTACAGTATATACTTAATAGACTCCAGTCTGTTTTGCTGCAAATCCTACTACATATAAAGCTGTCCCTGCCTAAAAGCATCCCATCTTACTGCAGTACAAACCATGCTTCCATCTGTTACCATAGAGCACATACCTTTATAGCGGACAACCTGCATCCTAATTCATACCCTAGGTTAATGCAGTAAAGAGATCCAAGATCACCAGCATCACAATTAGCAAACTGAATATACAGTAGATCAAAATAATATGCTGTATATTGTATTGACATGCAAGAGCAATATGGATAGGCTTGGCCAAATTGACTGAATTTTAATATTTGAGCATGGGGGAGGCAATTTGGACTATAAATCTATTGGATTAAAGTGAGTTTGTCAAGGCAGAAATAATAGGAACCTTCTGTGCTTTTCTTTAGGCCCATATGTCGGGGAGGTGGCCAAAGCTATCATACCATGGCAAAACATACAGCATCTCAACCCAAAGAACAGATACCCATGTGGCCATTCATTATAGAAACCCCTCCAGGCCATAACAGATAATGGGGCAGGATAATTTTTTACACTGTTGGCCACTTTTTTCCTTTTAACACTTGCAATGAGGGCTCTCGCCAATGACTTTAAGAAAAAATGGGATTGAGGGTTTATGTACAGCCAATGACAAATCAGGATCAGACATAGTTTTTATACTTAAAGGCAGGGTCAGACTGGGGGGCACAATGCCCACCAGGGCTGCTTTCCCATTGCCCACTGCTGCTCCATTGTGTTTGGCCCGTTTGCAGCAAATGCCCAAAAAGGGAATATTGTTGCTTGAAGAATCCCCCAGATGTGGGATCTGGGTGCAGCCTACAAGAGCCATGGCCCACTGGGTTTTTTCCCTGTGTCCTGCTGGCTAAGTCCTACCCTGCTAAAAAGGAGAAGTAAACCCTAAAATTAATATGGTATATTTTATTTATTGTACTTATTGCACCAGCCTAAAGTTTCAGTTTCCCAGTAACAGGAATGATCCAGGACTTCAAAGTTGTCACAGGGGGTCACCATTTTGGAAAGTGAGAAGCTAAGCTTTGGGGTAATCACAAATTATCCAGCAGAAAATGAGGTTGGCCTGTAATAAGATGCCACAGGGCTGATTATTATATTGTGACATTTCCAGTCTACGTGTACTGTATATTGTAAGTGGGTCCCTAAGCTCATTAAATGACAGCAGCACAGAGCATGTGCAGTGAATCAGCAGAAAAGAAGATGGGGAGCTACTGGGGCATCTTTGGAGACACAGATCTTTACTGCTAAAGGGCTGTGGTTACCTCGGGCTGGTACACAAGCACAAAACATAATGTATAACATTTCTAGATACTTCTTTAGTTAGGCTTTTGTTCTAATTTAATAGCTCCAGTAGAGATCTAATAACAATACTGCAAATATTCTTATTAAATTACGGTTTCTTCCATGGTAAATATATTTTTTACCAGAGTACATGTTTTCAGTTTCTCCACTTGATCTTATCATTGAAACACATTACACATCATTTCCCAGAACCCTTTGCTGCCACAGTACACTGTAATTATAAGGTAGAGCAGGAATGTTTGAAGCAGAGACTTGACATTGTACTCGTTGCTGTTTCCTATCATTACTGTCATCATCATCATTAGCTTTGCTTTTTTCACTTTGTATAATAATTACAGGAACATCTCTTTCTCAAACAGATAAGGAGTTGATCTGATGGAATTCAGAGTCCCTGACAACATGACAATAAACATTTTATATTCCTACGCTACAAAGTAGAAATTCAGTTTGTCCTACATTCTTTTACAGGTAATAAATCATAAAAAGGAAGATTAGTGTGCAGACCTCTCATGCAACGTGGTGCATTCCAGTGGTCTGTGCATGTAATTGTTGGGTTAATTTACAAAGAGGGAGCATTTTGTAGGACTGTGAGAAAACTGTGCCCCTTTTCTTTTTGCCTATTATCAATTAAATCTCTGCCCAAAATGGGGTAACTATACTATATCAGTTCTGCATTCCCTGTGCAGATTGGATGCAGGTCTCAGCATAATGTGTGCCCAGTGTACTATAATGCAGTGGAGGTCCTTCAACAGCAGGGGACCTCAAGCTTTTTTTACTGATGACTCACGTACAAATGTAAAAAGTTTGAGGAGCAACACAAGCATGAAAAAGTCCCTGGGGATGCCACATAAGTGCTGTGATTGGCTATTCGGTATCCACTATGTGGACTGGCACCATACAGAAGGATCTGTTTGGCAGTACACCTGGTTTTTATACAACTAAAAACAGGAATTAAAAAATAAGCACCCGCGTTGAGGCCACTGGGAGCGACATCCAAGGGGTTGGAGAGCAACATGTTACTTACGAGCCAATGGATGGGGAACACTGTTCAACAGTTTGAAAAGTGATCTACAAAATTCAGTCCTACCCTTCAGTTACTGCCATCTTTATGCAAAGACGAAAGCTGGCCAACAAACCTTGAAATATAATCATAAGCTTTTGCATTAAAAAAATATAAATGTTACTGCCATTTGTGTGTTTCATGTTGTTTACAGGTAAATGCAAAAGTACCCCTTGCCAAATGTCATATTTAGTTCATTTTTAAATGTAAAAGCAGAAAGCAACTACGGCAGAAATTAGTGTGGCAAAGAACAACATTAACGTTATTGTGCTTATGAATTTTAAAACAAAGGAACGGAGGAAATAGCAACTGTGCTATGCGGACACTCTAGGGAGTCAAAATTTAGTAACACCAAATTTGGAAGATAAAGGTGGCCATACACAGAGAGATCCGCTCATTTGTCGGTGTTGCCAAATGAACCAATCTCTCCCCGATATGCCAACATTAATGTTGCACTAGGGCCAAAGATCGGATCATAATGCAGGAGTGCAGGTTATCGGATCGCAGGACCACACTATCCAATGAGATTTTTAGCCCTTCCCGATCGACATCTTACCAACTTTCTTCCAGATATCGATCAGGGAAGCCCGTTTGAGGGCCCCATACAAGGGCTTTTATTGGCACATGTATGGCCATTTTAAGAGTCTCTTTTCTTGTTTTAGTGATTTTTGGCCACTCTTCCTTACAGATCACTTTTAATAATTGGGCTGGTGAGAATGTTTAAAATCTACGTGCAGATTTTCAGGACCATTTAAGTCCGGGGACTGTGAGGAGCATTTCAAATCTTCAGCTTTATTTTCTTCAAGTAGCTTATAATGGCCTTTCAGGTATGTTCAGGATTGATGCCTTCTTGTTGTAGACATTGCTTTGTTTGGTTTTAACTTCTTGGCTACTTGTTTTACACTGGTAGCCAGAAATTGCTGCTATCTGGTGGAATCCATCTACAAATGTTATATTTTCTACATTCTTCCAATGTCATTTTTTCGGAAAGCTAGGGTAGATGGGGTAGTGGGATTAGTAAGGGGTCATGGGGGAGGAGTGAGGC
>CM044445.1:24940817-24963536 GCA_024363595.1 Xenopus borealis | reverse complement strand
TACCCCCTAACCTCACTCTTGACATGTTTTATGTTTATGAACCAGGCCTGTGAAAATCTTAAATGTTATTGTTGCTTTGTTCCTGTACGTGTATATGTTTGAGTGTCTTGTGTATTTATTGCACACACATACTTGAAGAATAAGCTCTTAAAGTACTAACTGATGCGATATAGCGTTTGGATGATTTTACTTGATACTAAAGCATTAGGTTGCAAATATAACCAGTTGTATTTTCCATATCAGGCTGTCATAGAACTTCCACAGTCCACATTTTTTATATAGCGTTATTAATTCCACCTGGGGGTGGGGGATTCTCACTTATAATTGCCACAGCAAGAAAGATCTAAGTCCAGTGACATAATTCTGGTGCCGTCATTCTTATTACAGAACAGCATCTTATGGACATTATAAATGTAGCATTTATCGAGTCAATTACCTGATAATTGTTGCTTGTTTCATTGGTATGCAGGCTTTTCGTGGGTGCTCAGAGTGATATCATTCTCAAATAATATATTACTTAGTATGTCCTGATGGCATTGTGAGTGGATGGGGTGGTGGTGGGCAGGAGAGCAGGCAATATCTGAATGTCACTTAAAGTTCTCTAGTTCTGCTATGAGCATAGTCTAATCCAGAGAGTGTAATCAACTAACTGGTGTGCCTTGCACCAATTATTTCCCTTATGTATTTTCTGCAGGTATTTTATACCTTTCCAGGGTCCATGTAATTCCTCACTCACTTCTAAAATTTATAATATAATATTTTAGTAGGGCGTGCATCATTCATTATAATCTGCAGTTAAACACACATATATTGTTTAAAATGTATAGAGCTCTTGTATGCTGCACAGACACTGCCTACTACCACCATTTATTTTCCCTCCCTTCTCTTAGTCCCATTTGTGTTTATTTTCCTCCCCTCCCCTGTATATTCCCTTAGTTTTAGTTTCTCTCTACTCTAATACAGACCTCTTCTTTTTTATGGGGCATTCTTTGCTATATGTAAGGCAACCATAGCAGGTGAGAGAGAATAGGCTGAGTGTGCACTTGGGAGAAAGGCAGGGGAATGATGAGAGGTCATATGGGGGAATGCAATAAATGTCGGTAACTGAAAAATATTCGAAATGCGTAAAGTTATGCCTTGCATGAATTTAATATAGCTTTTGTGATCCCGGAACCTGTTTAACCACAGTGGAAAACCATTTACAAATTCTATAGTTTGCGCCAGTGTGCAGTGAATGTAATAAAACTTCTTACTGAAAAATTTGTTACATTTGCTCCAAAAGATTACATCTTCAAGCAATGCACAATGAAAATTCACAATGAGCAATGAAAATTCGCAATGCAGTTTAAGGAGGAAATTTACATTGAAAAATGCGATTTTTTATTCTCATTTGTGAAAATTGTTTTGCTCTTTGCGACTTTTATTACATTCCCCCAATAATGTATTGACAGGGTGAAGAGGGAGGGTAATGACATGTTGAGGTGAGAAAGAGAGGGAGAGAAGCTTAGAATCATGTGTGAATCTTAAGGGCATTCTGATGTCAAGACTCACTTTAAATAATGATATCATTAACAGTTTGGATCATAGGCAAAAATGTTCAACCCGTCTCACATGATTATATACTTGAACAGTGCTTGATTTCACCTAACATTGGAAAGAGAGGTCCCTTCTATCAAACAACATGAAACTTGTATGATGTAAGAAATAAATTACCCACTGTTTTATAAAAACAAGATATTAGAAGGCATCTCAGAGTGCCATGATCTGCAATCAAAAGTCAATCGACATATTAACTCAGTTAATTGGGCAATATATATGTCTTATCATTCATGTTGGAAATATAATGTATGTATTCAGCCATAGAGTCCTATGTCCCAAAGCTTCTTAAAAAGGGTGTTGCTGATCTCAACTCCAAACAAGTCTTATGTAGTTTTTATGGTAAAGAAACTCATTGCAACCAGTCATGCTTTCAGCATTATAACTGAAGTCAGACCAGTAATTAAAAGAGCAAAGTGATGGGCCTCATTTTTATTAATGGGTTACTAATGGAATCCTTTAATAGAGTCTAAAACAGCATTACTTAAAGGTAGAAATCTGAAATTCTTATTTCAACTGAACAACTGAAAGATGTTTTTTTCTTATCACACTGAAATTACTTTCAGGTTTTTCTCCAGGGTTGTTTTGTTTTTGACAGGTTGGGTTGGACAGAGCAGTTCTTCCAGAATTGATGGTCTGTAGTCTGTTATTGCGGTTCTCCTATCAACTAAGTTACTATGTACAGCGTACACAGACGTGTTTCAACATTCTAACAAGAAGCACTATAAAGATGCAGAAGGCAGCTTTTTTTTAGAAGAGGAACACGTGCCCAGTGCTCGCATGCAGAATTTAACTATCATTCTGTTAAAATGTATTTGCCAGGAAAAACAGCAAATTATCCCCTGACATGCAGTATACTACTTGATTGGCACACCGTTTTTAGTGAGAGTGGAAATTGTTACAAACCCAACACCTTTAAATGATTTATCCTTCTTTATTGTAAATACCCACTTGTAAGCTCATTCTTATCTTGGTTTCACCTCATAGTTGGAGTCCTGGCATCCAAACAAATGTCTAGACGCCTAGCAAAATGTTTTTTGGTGTGCATGTTGGGTTTGTTGAAATTGTGAGACGATACAAAGAAAATTCTTTTGTTGCTGTTATTTTGTGCCTTCAAAACAAAAGGGGCTAATCTAATAAATATTTAAGAATTTTGCTAACGGAGCTTTCCTTTCCTGCTGCATGTCCATGTCCATGTAAAACTGTTTTTAGTGCAGTCGTACAGTTACACATGAAAACACAAATATGTTTTGCCTTATTTTGCAAGCCAATAGTTACTTTAAATGGTGTGAATGACAGCTTGTTAGTGTGGATGTAAAGGCAAAAAAATAAAACCCCATTTTTTCTTTCTTTAATGAAAAATACAGTACGTGTATAATTTGTATAATAAACCTGACTGTATGCAGTGAAATTCCCCCTTTGTTTTACTTACACTGACAGCTGCAGATATGAAACTTCAGACAGTCCCTAACTGCTTTGCAGGGAAACAATCTACCCCACCTTACTTCCCCGACCTCGAGCAGCTTTGTTTGTTTCCCTGTAGAGCAGCCGGAGACTGTGTAGAGATTTGTATTGACAAATACAAGAGATCCTCTGCACTCAACCCATTATCAAAATATTAAGGACATTGAAACATTTTGTACTAAAATGCCTTCTGGTTTAAGCAAAACAGGGATTGTTTTTCCATATGTTGCCATACCTGCAACTTATTCAATGTATAATGAAGCAATTGAATTCTTGAATGAATCAGATGAAAGTTGAGAGTAGAACTGGACATATTGGGGATGACTTTGATGTAGTTGGCCAGTTGAAATATATTGCAATATATGGACAAACAATCCCTGTTTCGTTTAAAGGGGTAGGCATTTTTAGTAGCTTAAAGGGGTTGTTCACCGTCAAACAACTACTTGTTTTCAGATAGATCACCAGAAATAATAACTTTTTCCAATTACTGTCTATTTTGTATTTGTAACCGTTTTTCTAATATTGAAGAGTAAAGTGTCATTTTTCACCTTCTAAAGCAGCTCTGGGAGGGGGGGTCAACTGTTCTAAACTGATACATTTAATGGATACATTTCTCATCTTTGTCCCCTTTACGGCACAAAATGTTTCAATGTCCTTAAAGGAACAGTTCAGTGTAAAATAAGAACTGGGTAAATAGGCTGTGCAAAATAAAAAAAATAAAAGAAATCTTTCTAATATAGTTAGTTCAGCTCAGATTCAAAAGCAAACAATTATGACCCAAATGGCCCCCCATCAAATCACTGATTGGTTGCAGCCGAAACCAAGAAAGCTGAAAAGCAGGAGGCTGTTTTCTGGCTATTATGTTAGACATCACTTTCTACATTACATTTTTGTCTAACTAACTATAATAGAAACATTTTTATTTTGCACAGCCTATCTATTTACCCAGTTTTTATTTTTACACTGAACTGTTTCATATATTGATGATGGATCTTTTTGTGGTCACAACCTGATTGCACCCCTACTTAATGTTTTTAAAAGTTAGTGGTGAGCACTACTTTTCCTTGTTTGTTATAGAAGCAGTGACCAGCTCCTTGTTGTAGCTCCTACCCCTTCCAGATATAGTCAGGTGATCCCACAGGTGGCTAATTAAAATGCAACCAAGTTTGGGAGTTTTCCTTTGAAAGAAGTTACAGGTAAAACTTAGTCCCTTTGTAAAATGTATAATGAAGCAACTGAATTCTTAAAGGACAAGGAAATAGAATAAGGCTTGAAATGCTGTATTTTGTATACAGTACTTAACATAAACATGAACTGCACAACAAATCACCACATAAATGATTTATGCTTTCAAAGTTGGTCACAGGGGGCTGTCATCTCGTAACTTTGTTAAACATCTTTGCAAGACCAAGACTGTGCACATGCTCAGTGTGACCTGGGCTGCTTAGGGATTGTCATAAATTATCAAAACAGCACAAGTCAAATAATATCTGCCAGAAGCCGATACAGCAAGACTGATTAATAATCAGAATATACAGACTGCACTGGGTCCTGTGTTATCATGTAATCTAATGTGGATTATATAGTTTTTGAATTGTTAAATACAAACTTTCTCCAACTCTGCAGAACCAGTGGCTGCAGCAAAATAATCCTGCAAACTGAATCCCAGTTTATTTGTTTAAATCTGTCTCCATGATCTTTGTCCCTGCAGCTGGAGTTGCAAACGGTTAAGGTAATGTAAAAGCAAAATAAAATCTAATACAAATCTCTACACAGTCGATGACTGCAAGCTGCTGTAGTTCTGTATGGCTGGGAAGTAAGGCGGGGGCTCCCCCTGCTGTTCGTAAGCATGATTGTTTCCCTGCCCCGCAGTTAGGGACCGTCTGACAATTACTATAAACAGCAGTAAATGAAGGGAGAATTTCAGGTTTCTTACAAAAGTGGTACACATTTTTTATTAAAGTAGTTGAGAGTAGAACTGGCCAGACTGGGGATGACTTTGACATAGTTGGCCAGCTTAAATATATTGCAATACATGGACAAACAATATTTGTTTTGTTTAAAGGGGAATGCATTTTTAGTATCTTAAAGTGGACCCGTCACCCAGATTTAAAAATCTGTATAATAAAAGGCCCTTTCAAATTAAACATGAAATCCAATTTCAATTTTTTATTAAAGCATTCAAAGCTGTTTTAAGCTCATTTAAAAATCTCAGCTGTCAATCAAATATTGTCTGCCACTCCTCTATGCCTTAGGCATAGAGGCGGGGCAGATAATTACTTTCACTTTCCAGTCAGCACTTCCTAGATGCCACTGCTCCCCACACATTCCCCCAGTTCTCTTAACCATTTAATTGTGTAGCCAGGACATGGGGATAGACATCGGGTCCCCCATTCTGGTGCACAAACAAGATTCTGAGATGATACAAGGCTTGTCTTAATAACAGTGTCCATAAAATGGCTCCTGCCTGCTAGCTATAATTATGAATTCCCAGACTGAAGGAAACAAGAATAAAATAATTTATATAGTGTAATTAATGTTCATTTTGCTTGACTAATGTGATAAAATAGGATTTTGAATATTTTTTTGGGGTGACTGGTCCACTTTAAGGCACAGAATGTTTCAATGTCATTAATATATTGATAATGGGTTGAGTGCAGAGGATCTATTGTATTTGTCTATGTGAATTTTGTGGTCACAACCTCATTGCACCCTGCTTAATGTTTTTAAAAATTAGGGGTGAGCACAATTTTTCCTTGTTTGTTATAGAGATTGGTATCCACAGACCCAGTGTAGTCTGCATATTCTGATTATTATCAGTCTCAGCTTCTACGGCAGGTATTATTTGTTTTGATAATTTATAACGATCCCTGAGCTTAACCTCCCAACTGAAGTCCAGATCACACTGATCATTTTCATGGTCTTGGAAAGATGTTTAACAAAGTTACAAGATGACAGCCCCCTGCAGCCAAATTTGAAAGCATAAATCATTTGTCTAATTAGGCTTCTGATGCAGTAAATTCATGTTTATGTTTAGTAAACAAAATATAGCATTTCTAGCATTATTCTATTTTAGACTTTAGTTCCCCTTTATAAGGCTTGAACAAGCCTTATCATCAATGTAACCTCTGTCCACCAAGCTTACTTTCTCCAACATACCTTGTGACTTTTCACTGGCTGGAGATTCAGGGGGTGGGCTGCTGTGGGAAGTGTTCTGCCAGAAAATAAGAATAAATATGAAAGTACTTCCCTTAACTTCCCCAATTACCTCAAAACTTTAGTCTTTGTGAAGCCTCTTTGATAGTCGGGGAGTCTGTCTGCTTGATAGATAGAATTATGTACAGGTGTCATATGACTAAGAAGAACAGTAAATTACACCTAATATTTAAAACATACTAGAGAGAAACTACTGGGTTTAATTGGCTGTTGGGTGGAATTGGGATACTTTGGGCTGGATAGACCCAACAAGGTTATTCCCATACCCCGGTGGGCCTGTCCAACACTATTTAGTGCATTGTAGGAAATGAAGAGAACATTTCTTTACTCCAATTTGCTTGATAATGAATTACTGTAGATCTAATAAGGCATGAACACAGGTCACATAAAATGAAGGTATCTGGAAATCCATTATCCAGATCCAAAACAGAGAAATATTCAATATTTCAATAATGTTTAAACTTATTTTTAAATGAATTCTTCCTCCAACACTTGCACAACTTCAGCACCATTCGGTGTCCTGGATGAAACTTCACACTTTAGTGGTTTAGCGTTGACTGATCGAATTTTCGCCTGGTGAAGTGTTGCGATGGCTGCGAAGCAGATGCTGGTGAAGTTGCACTCTTTAGTAAATTTGCCCCAAGGAGTCAAAGTGAGCAATATTAGTGAGTTTTTTTTTAGTTATTTAGTCAACAGCTCTTAAGTGTGCATTTTCAGTAATCTGGTTACTAGGGTCCAAATTATCCTAGCAACCATGCAACGAAACTGGAATATGAATAGGAGAAGGCCTGGAAAGAAATACGAATAATAAAAATTAGCCATAACAATACATCTGTAGCTCTACAGAGCATTTGTTTTTTAGATGAGGTCAGTGACCCCCATTGGAAAGCTGGAAAGATTCATAAGAAGGAAAATAATTCAAAAACTATACAAAATTGAAAAGTTGCTTAGAATTGGCCAGTCTATTACATACATGATAACTTAAAGGAGAACTAAACCCTAAAAATGACCATGGCTAAAAATAGCATATTTTATATATATTCACCAGCCTAAAGTTTCAGCTCCTCAATAGCAGCAATGATTCAGAACTTCAAACTTGTCACAGGGGGTCACCATCTTGGAAAGTGTCTGTGACAATCACATGTTCAGTGGGTTCTGAGCAGCTGTTGAGAAGCTAAGCTTAGGGGTCATCACAAATTATCAAACAGGAAATTAGGTTGGTCTGTAATGTAAGCTATAGGGCTGATTATTAAATTCTGATGCTATTTGCACTGGTTTCTGAGCTGAAATATAGTAATTATCTGTAATAAGTACTAATGAGTATTATATTGATACATTCATATTCTGTATATACTATATATTTTGAGTTGGCCCCTAAGCTCAGTAAGTGACAGCAGTACAGGGCATGTGCAGTGAATCAGCAGAAAAGAAGATGGGGAGCTACTGGGGCATCTTTGGAGACACAGATCTTTGCTGCTAAATAGCTGTGGTTGCCTTGGGCTGCTACAGACGCCCAAAACATTTTGTACGACATTTCTCGCTTACATATTTAGTTAGGTTTTAGTTCTCCTTTAATAGCAACAGAGTAAATGAAGTTGGGATTGGGACAGTTCAAAATCTGATTTAACAACCCGTGGAGATTCCGAGGCCTTTCGAACTTACAGCCAGTACTTGACTTGAATTTGTCCTTTCTTTTTATAACATGATTCACAAGGAAAAGCATTATGTCTGCTTTTCAGTTGCTGTAATCTTTATTTTTAAATTGCAATAAAATACAAATTAGGGGCAAAGTCTGATCATTTTGCTTTTGTCTGTTCTTCAGCAGATATGGCTAAAGCCAGGAGAGGTGACCCACTGAAGAAGGGAATGAGCCAATGACTCATCATCGACTCATCAATGACGCATCATATTCCCCTAAGCTCAGTAAGTGACAGCAGCACAGAGCATGTGCAGTGAATCAGCAGAAAAGAAGATGGGGTGCTACTGGGGCATCTTTGGAGACACAGATATTTACTGCTAAAGGGCTGTGGTTGCCTTGGGCTGGTACAGAAGCCCAGAAAATATAATGTATAACATTTCTAGCCTACTTCTTTAGTTAAGCTTTAGTTCTCCTTTAAAGGTGAACCACCCCTTTAAGGGTTCTTGCATGCAAGATGTGCTCCTTGAACTTATTATTTCAGTTTGGTGACACTCAATCCTTTCGACCTTCCGTTATGAATCAAATGCTGCTGCACTTAATTACAGGGAAATTGTGGAACTGCATTTCCAGGCGGTAGCTCCCAGGTTCCCTTTGCATCCAGCAACAATAGATGCAGTATATTTGCACCTAAAGAATTGGGCGGAAACGTCACTCACAAAGAAAGAATTGATTTCTGAACAATTGCATCCAATTCGTGTGTGTTAATTTTTCAGATTTGGATGCAATTGCACTAGGAGCAACATACTGTAATTGCATCAAGAGCATTACCTACTAGCAATTGGAATTATGATAGAATTCATGAAGAAAATAATGATGATGATGATTGTGTATGATATTGCACTTTGCTTACTGCACTTGTAGACAAATGAGCCCTATGGTCTGTTAGCTAAAGCCAAACACTTCCAAATCCTTAGCAGCGACACCACCTGTGGATAAACTACAGTCACACCAGTGATATTTGGGAATGTACAAATCTCCTTTGTGCCATCTCTAGATATCTGATCCACAGATCAGTTCTCTTGAACCAGCAGGGAGACTCCACCAGCATCTCTGTTCTTTTCCTTGAAATGCATAGCTACCAGAAGTAGGAAAATTCCATGACTTCAATTCCGCGCATAGTTAGATCTTTCACCTACTCAAACACTCTAGTGTGCCATGAATTTTTGCGTGGATGCCAAGACTTTTATAGACATTTGATGAATCAGAACATTCTGACATTAGAATGTACAGTTATTGTTAGATATGCTATTTATGGATTAAAATATTTGGGTGTCTGTTGAGTTGTAGTGAGGTTTGCAGATGTTGGCTATATATAACTCTACTGAACTTATAAGGGAATAAAAGAGGGATATTCCAGCTTTATTTATTATGGTTTTAACAAAAGCATATGGTTTTTACACTTAAAGAAACATAATTATCATCTGAATGTTTCTAATTAAATGAAAACAATCACAGAAACAAAATGGTTCCTCTGAATGTCAGTTTAGTTTATGAAGCATAATGATCAAAAGCTTTTAGTTCAGTACCCAGTAGAAAAGGTTTACTATGCAGAGTTCCTAAACTGGGGGAAAAGTTTGCCTTTGTTACTGCTTATTCGTATCTACATGCAGGGTCAAAAGTTACATGACTTTAAAGGTTTGGATTTGGTTTGACCAGGCATTTGGATTCGGCAAATCGAAATGCTGATGGAAAAGTCTCAGATTCTTTTAAATCTGAACCAAATTCGAGATTCTGTGCATCCCCAGTCAGCAAGATTGTGCTGCGTTTTGCTCTCTGTCTACCTTATTGCTGTTCCCTTTGAGACTGTCTTGTTCTAGTCTGTGTAGTAGTGATGAGATGGTTGAAAAAAGTTAGCTCATGCCCAACCCTAACCTGCTCTATCCCAACTCAAACTGGTGCATCATCATTACTTATATACCCATGCCCGACACACCCCTTTAATATCTTAGAATAGACAGTGCGGGCATGAGCATATAAATAATCAATGACAGAAAGAAGAATGTAAGCAAGTTGACATCACAGGGTAGGGTCATGTAGACAGTTTGGCATGACACTAGCCTGACCCACTTGTTTCATACTGGCCCACACAACAATTCACTACTATGTAGCCTTATTCTACAATATGCATACCTTGTTCCAAGATTCCTGTCAATTTGCTTTACCTTGTTACAGGTTTCACTTTTATGTGTGTCTACCAAATTCAGGTTTTCCATTAGGTTTGCCTTTTCCAGCTTATCTCCCAGATATATACCTGTAGCTTTATACCTGTAGCTTTCTCCAAGGAAAAATAATTCTAAGGGTAGTTGAAAATTTGGTCCACAAACTATTGTAGCCCTTTCCCTTCTGCCAGTCAAATCATGTCAGAGAAAAGTGTTTGGTTTTTTCTTAAAGTCTGACTCTTAAATATCTGGTATCTAGTATCTACCAGATACAGAATACCACATATTTTTACTATGGCTATGAATTGGCTTGCTATCTTTACTGGGACAAGACAAAATAGTTGCCCTAAATACAGACCCAAGTAAGGTTAACATTGGTTGGCTCTCTGCTGGCCTAGCTGTTTGAAGTGATGCTTTGCCCCAATAATAACAGGGAAAAAAGATATAAAGAGATAGGTAAACTGTTACAGGTATGGAATCTGCTATCCAGAATGCTCCTAGGATTTTATGGATAAGGGGTCTTTCCGTAATTTGTATCTCCATACTCTAAATCGACTAAAAAAATTAACCCAATATGTTTGTTCTGCGTCCCATAAGAATTAATTATATTTCAGTTAGCATCAAGTTCAAGGTACTTTTCAATTATTACAGAATAAAAAGGAAATCATTCTTAAAAATTTCAGTTATTTGACTAAAATTAAATCTATGGGAGACTGCATAATAGGTTTCCTAATAATGGATCCCATACCTGTATTTTTCCACTAAAGGTGCCTCCAAATCTGTCACATAGACACTGACACACACATAGGGTTGCCACCTTTTGTAAAAATTTTTACCGGCCGGTGAGGGGGTGAGGTAAAAAATGGGCGTGGTGTGATGTAAAAATGGGTGGGGCGTGGCATCATAGGGGCGGAGCCACAGCAAGCGATCGGCTGAAGACGGGAGAAAGGTAAGCTTTAATTGGATTTACGGCAGGGCAAGGGCCTTTTTTAAGGGGTATTACAAATTTACCAGCAGCTACATTGCCGGTAAATTTGTAATACCAGCCCCGGCCTTGGCTGGTGTTTTACCGGCTAGGCCGGCAAAATACCGGCCGGGTGGCAACCCTACACACACACACAGGGGCAAATTTACTAAATTCACATATATTCACATGGATGATTCGAAATTCGATCGAATTTTCAAAAAGATTTGAATTTGAATATGCAAATTCGACCAGTGAATTCAGTAAATTCGATCGAATCGAATGATTCGAATAAAAAACTATTTGAATATTCGAATACTTGACTATCAAATTACTTCCCCTTTAAATTTATATTCGACTGCCTAGTTTGCCAATTCAATCGTTCAACCAATCGAATTGCGGTAAAATCCTTTGAATTCGAAGGATTTTAATTCCCTAACTATTCCCATGGCCGAATTTCGAATTTTTTTTATTCGAAATTCGACCAAAAGTAAATCTGCCCCACAGAGTAACACACTCCAGGCCCTGAAATGCTACGTTTATCATTGGTTACTGCAGTATAATAAAATAACCTTCTCGCATCTGCTTTTAATAAACCAAGTATGTATAAATGGAGGTGTGTTTGTCCTAGGACTATATTCAAGGTAAATTAAATAATATATCGTTTGATTTAGGGTTTTATTCTGTAGCAACACTAAACCATGTCATTCTTGTCAGTAGCTTACAGAGCAATGTAACCAATACTGGCAAGGATGGGTTGAATTTATTGGCATTTGACTAACCAATCGTAGTTCCTCTTAAAATAGTTCTAGTGTGGTGTAGACAATAGTGATGTGCAGGTAAGGGAAAACTCAAAACACACCCAACCCTAATCCCCAAAATGTTGCCATTGTAAGACCTGAACCCAACGCATATGCGCATACTCTGTGCATTACTTCTGTGCACACCCCTTGCACCAAGAAACGGTATCTTCGGGAGCAGTGTAGGATTGTACTTCCTCAGTCTGACTCACACCCAACCCTACCACGCAATTGTTTGCCAATTTCCGACCAACTGATGCTCAACACGGGTCACAGCAGGTTACTGTAGACAACAATAGCAGACATGATGCAATGCTCCTCAACTATAGCAGCCTGTTGCACTTGCACTTGCTATTTATAAAAGGTAATGGGAAGGTTCTGTCACTTGCACCTTCTTATTTAGCAGCCATTTAATAGCCCATGTGTACATTGATATACACATCCAAATCTAGTGGTTTTTGCAAGTGCCAAATATAATATCGTCCAAATCAGTGTTAAAAAAAAGGTTCCTTTGATATTGTTTCACCTGCAGGCCTGAGCAATGCCATCTGTGGTCATTGTGAATATCCCAGCACACTTTTCTGGCTTGTTATGACTTAACCTTTTTTTTGTCACAGCAATGCGCCTCACCCTAATTCAAACCAGATGAGAGGAATCATGTCATACTTGGACAGGCACCAGCTGAGCAAGACATAAAAGGGTGGGTAGACCTAGCTTGTTTTAACAAATTTTAAGAAAACATTTCTGAGGGGGATATTCCAGAAAAACATACTCACCCGAAAAATCTTCATAGCAGATGGTTCGGTTCATGTGCCATGTTGCTTCAAACCTATTGTTATAGAATTTCGTAAAGGTAACTAACTCAATCAAACAAGTTTTGTGTTCCCCTGACCCCCTTCACGCTTTCATTCTTGATTCTACCTCAGTCAGGCCGAGCCTTGATAATGTTACATGCTACTTCTATAAATGAGGAGAGTTGACAGTCAGGGTGAATGTCATATCAAGTCTTCTGAAGATAATCTGGTGCACTTTTGGCTCGGTCAGACATGTGGTGATTACAGCTCACCCAGGTTGTTTTCGGCATCTTCAAACACGGGAAGAGAACTGATAATGTTAGTGAGGAGCATGCATGAAACAGCTGTCAGGCGAGAACAATTTATGGCAAAAATGTTCTTGCTTGGGCTAAAGTAAACATTAGGTTGAAAGGTAAAAATCCTTTGCATTCTGGAACTTCAATTGCCTGAAAACATACATTTCCTGCCATTTTCTGTTTGATTCATAATGCAAATTATTAGCAACTTTAACTGGTCATGCAATGCTTCGCACGCCTTTCGAAACCACGCAAAGTTTGATATGTTTGTCATGGTTGAAAACATTCAGTTAGACATTGTTGCCATACATGTATGATGTAAAGGATGATTTGGTTACAGGGGAGGCTCTCTTTGTGCTGGATACAGTGGTACTCTAAGACATTATAACATCATTTGGTGTTCTTCTGGCTTCTCTGTAATACTTATATTAGGAATAAGTACAGATATGGGATATGTTATGCAGAAAGCTTCAAATTACAGGAAGGTTGGCTCCCATAGACTCCATTTCATCCAAATTATCCAAATATTTACAATTTTTTTTCCCTAATAAGAAAATGTAATGAAAAAAATGTAAAAAGAAAACAGTAGCTTGTATTTGATCCCAACTACAGATACAATTAATCCTTATTAGAGACAAAACCAGCCTACTGGATTTATTAAGGGGGTTATTTATCAAAGGTCGAGTTCTGTTTTCTAAAGCAAATTTTTGTTTTTTGAGGGTAGTTTCACTTAGAAAACTAAAATTTTTCTGAAATAAAAAAATATATATTTTGTAGAGATTTATTATGCCCCCAAAGCTGCTAAAATTCTAGATCCAAAAATACTCCAGCTAAAACCTGCATTATTGGGGTTTTTATAAAAAAAAGAGTATTATACCCCTACCTGGAAATAATTAAAATACGAAAATACACCAGCTAAGACCTGTAAAGTTCATGAAAAAGTCAATGGCTGAGGTCCTTTAACCATTTTAAGTTGTTAGGCCTTCTTCATTTTCTGTTTTTTTATGTTGGTTATTTGAGGTATTCAAGGTTTTTTTTAGCCAATACAATCAATACATTCCAGTTATTTGAGTTTTTTACATTCAGGTTTTTTGCTTAAATAAGCAAACATTTGAGTTGTGAGTTTATTTGAGGTAGAAAAAAACAAACATCATAAAAGCTCACAACATTGACCTCTGATAAATAACCCCTTAATGTTTAAAAGATTTTCTAGTAGACTTAAGGTATGAATATGCAAATTGTAGAAAGATCCATTATCCTGAAAACCCCAGGATAACAGGTCCCATACCTGTATATTAATTTCATAACAGGTTATAATGCAATACAATCACTAATATAAATCTTATGTTCTATGTTTTTAAACAGAGACGGACTCAATTTACTGATAGCAAAACAAAAGAATGAGGACCATGTAAGCCATGCTTCCAATTCATCTGACCACAAAGTGTTACCTGCAGGAAAAAAGCCAAAGGTCCATTAAGTTTAACTCCTTAAAATGTCCCTTAGTGTGTATATATATATATATATATATATATACATACATACCTATACAGACCTATTAGTACTCTCACATATATATATATATAAATATATATATATATATAAATATTTATATACATAACTATACTAAAACAATTGTAGATCTAAAGACATCCTAAGGTGCTTAAGGTGACAATAGCCTTGGAAAGAAATCATTCAGGTCAAGGCGATGTAACAGCAAAAAATAGAATCCCATTTTTACTTTCTTCAATGAAAAATAAATTTATCTCCTACAACTTCAATTAATGTCTACCGTTTTTATAAGAAACCTGACTGTAAGCAGTGAAATTCACCCTTTGTTTTACAGCTACAGATAAGAAACGTCAGATGGCCCCTAGCTCTGCAGGGAAACGATCATACTTTCAAATGGCTGAGGGGAGGCCCCACCTTACTTCCCAGAAATCAAGCAGCTTTGTTTCCCTATAAAGCAGCCGTAGACTGTGTAGATTTGTATCCACAGACCCAGTACAGTCTGCATATTCTGATTATTAATCAGTCTTGCTGTATTGGTTTCTATGGCAGATATTTTTTGGCTTGTGCTGTTTTGATCATTTATGATGATCCCTAAGCTTAACCTTCCAACTGAAGCCCAGATCACACTGAGCATGTGCATGGTCTTGGTACTGCAAAGATGTTCAACAAAGTTACAAGATGACAGCCGGCTGTGCCAACATTGAAAGCATAATCATTTGTTTAATTGGGCTTCTGGTGCAGTAAAGTTCATGTTTATATTTAGTATACAAAATACAGCATTTCTAACATTATTCTATTTTAGACTTTAGTTGCCCTTTAAAGGTATTAACAGAATCAGCCATCACAACATCAAGGCATTCCACAACCCCACTGTCCTCGCCTTCAAGATCCACCTACACTGCTTCAAATGTAAGATCTCTTCCTCAGCTCTGTTCTTCTTTTCTATATGAAAATATATCCCCTGCCGCATTTACCCATAACAATTATTCACAAATGTGTACTTCATGCTTCACTGTGTATGGCAATCTCCAACCAACCAACAAATTCATATTAGTTCTCTTCTTCTGATGTTTCTGCATCCAACACTGTTGTTTGTCAGATAGGAAATATTTGGCAAAGAGTACAGTCTACCATTAAGTCTGCAACTCTGCCAAAAGCAAGCAAATAAATATTGAAGGGCTGCTGTTCCAAATTATGTAATAGACGTATGCCTTTCATCTGCAGGTACATACATTTAATAAGTCATTTAAGAGTCCTAAGTTCAGTCTTTTTTACCCCATGACTAACCAATGTTAGAAAACTATTTGTCTAAAAATATATTTATCAGATTTATGGATTTAATTATTAATATTACAAAATAGGCCAAGAGATATTAGAGTCTATAGTGGATAAAGCTGACCATTTGCTTGGCATGGAGTAAGATTGCAATTTAACTTGACTGCACATGATGATATCAGGAGGTTACTGCTGTGTATCCTCCCAGATTGATACTAGATCATGATTCCCAGCTTAAGAGAGTCAGCTAAATTTATTTAATAGAGCACTCATCGCAGTATATGGTGAGGAACATAAAATAGTTCATAGACAGGAAGGTTAAAGGAATTGTTCAGTATAAAAGTAAAAACTGGTTAAACAGATAGGCTGTGCAAAATAAAACATGTTTTCAATATAGTTAGTTAGGCAAAAATGTAATGTATAAAGGCTGAAGTTACTGCAAGTCTAACAGAACACTACTTCTTGCTTTTCAGCTCTCTTTTGTTTACACTGACTGGTTACCCTGGTTACCAGGCAGTAACCAATCAATGACTTGAGGGAGGGCCACATGGGTCATAACTGTTGCTTTTGAATCTGAGCTGAATGCTGAGGATCAATTGCAAACTCACTGAACAGTTATGTCCCATGTGGCCCCCCCTCAAGTCGCTGACTAACTCAGATTTAGAGAGCTGAAAAGCAGGATGTTGTGTTGTATTCTGTTATATTAGACATCCAGTCACTCCAGCTTTTATATATTACATTTTTGGCTAACTAACTATATTAGAAACATTTTTTATTTTGCACAGCCTATCTATTTACCCAGTTTTTATTTTTACCCTGAACTGTTCCTTTAAGGTAACCACCACATAAAAGCTATAACTGAAAAATAGTATTAAACAGTCAACTTTGGCACATAATTTAGTACTTAAATGCTCATAAGAACTATTTGATTATTGAACTTTTTATCACCCAGTCAGTGCAGATGAGAGTGAGAATGAGGAAAATACAGGATTCCCTTTTAGCCTAAGCACAGTCCAACAATAGGATTCCCTTCCAAAGGAGGTGGTAATGAGTGATTCATTGGTTGGCTTAAAAATGGCCTGGATGCCTTTCCAACAGAAAAAGTCATTTATACTTATGATTATGATTGATCCAAAGAATTATGAATGTTCAGGATCATTTATTTGTTCAATGGCTGTTATAGTATAGAGGTTCAAAAAATAATTAAGGTACTTATTGTAGAATGGGTTGGTTTGGTAATGATAACCAGCAACAAGATTAATTGAAGGTAACTGAAACAGTCAAATTCAACAAAACAGGTTACTGAAACAGGTATCAGTAGCAATTTAACTGAACTAATTTAATTTACATAGGAATAAGCAAGCAATTGGAAAATTACTGTATCAGAGCCAAAGGTTAGCCCTGAACTCATTTTCATAAAATGGGTGCAGCTAAGGCTGAGCCAGCATGACTAGTATGTTACTGCTCATTGGTAGCTGTGGTTTTGTAGAATCCAAGGACACCTTTGCAGATGACATAACAGTAAAATTATATTCAAATTTCTCACAGTGCCTCTATTCTAGTCTGAAAAGCACCTATTCCAAAACAGCATATGCTCAATACCATTTCCATATAAGGGACTTTTTTTCACCTATTTGGTTTAGAAAAAGGATTAAAACACTCCTTACCACCAGTGTGTAAATGGCATAAAGGGAGATGCAATGATTAAAATAATATATTGTTCCAGGGTAGCCTCACTTCAACAATCTGGCCACAATGTGAGTGTTGTCCACAATACCATGAACTATCATGGTTCAGCCAACTTTGCAACAACTGAAATGAAAATGGACATGGCTGAGCTCCACAGAGATCCTGTCATGTTTGAAGAAAAAGTTATTTACATGTAAGATCTTAAAAAAAAAAAGAGAGACCCCCAAGGAGACATTTGTGATTAAATTTGCTATCCAGTTTAGATTTAATTTGAATGATGATCATGTACTGGAAACGTACAAAACATTTTCTGATCTTTCCAAAAGGAAAAAAGAATGTTACAGCTGCATGTGATGAGCAGATCATTACACTATTCCTCTAGTAAAAATGTCAAGCTCGATCATGTATCATACAACAAATTGTTAAATAGCTATCCCAGGGAGTCAGTCACGTGGCTTGATTAACTTCAGGCTTTAACCTGGTGGATGCCAATGATGATCTTTGTATTGTCCGTGTAGTTATCAAACTGGTGGGGGTGTTTCCTCCAAGGGATCAGGGGTTACTCTAGAGCAGGGGTCCCTAAACTTTTACCTGTGAGCCACATTCAAATGTAAAAAGAGTCAGGGAGCACCACAAGCATGATAAAAGTCCCTGGCGATGCCAATTAAGGGCTGTCATTGGCTATTTGTTATCCCCTATGGAGACTCCCTAACAGGAGGCTGTGTTTGGCAGTACACCTGGTTTTTATGCAACCAAAACCTGTCTCCAAGCCTGTAATTCAAAAATAATCACATGCTTTGAGGCCACTGAGAGAAACCCCAAGGGGTTGATGAGCAACTGGTTGCTTTTGCATTCTCTGCTTGTTTGCCCTTTATTTTTTCCCCTGACTTGATTGAATCTTTATGTATATGTCTGCTTTAGGCCTACGGCACTTATTTTCTATAAGTATTTTCTTGTTTTTATACCAACAGAAAAAACACATTTTGTGTCATAAGCCTAATTCTTGGCTAAACAACTATTGCTAATGGCACCAGACTTTCTTATCAACTCTCGTGCTAAAACTCCCAATAAAAGGGGTAGTCTAGAAGCTAAGCATTTATGGTGTAACAATGGGGTGCTTATCCACTAAGCCAAAGAACCCAGGTTTAGCAAAAGCAGGAACAACCAAAAGAGATATGACTATGAAGATTTTTTTTAATGAAAAAAGTTTCTCAGCAAGTCCAGTTTTTTTTTGTTACTTGTATTAGATAAGCCAAAAGAGATGTGACTTATTCCCTGTACTGAGCACAATTGAGGAGCAATATTTAAAAGGGATACTGTCATGGGAAAGTGTTTTTTATCAAAATGCATCAGTTAATAGTGCTACTCCAGAAGAATTCTGCATTGAAATCCATTTCTCAAAAGAGCAAACAGTTTTTTTATATTTGATTTTGAAATCTTACATGGGGCTAGTCAATTTCCCAGCTGCCCCGAGTCATGTGACTTGTGCTCTGATAAACTTCAATCACTATTTACTGCTTTACTGCAAGTTGAAGTGATATCACCCCCTCCCTTTCCCCCATCCCGCAGCCTCACAACAGAACAATGGTAATGTAACCAGATAACAGCTCCCTAACACAAGATAACAGCTGACTGTTAGATCTAAGAACAGCACTCAACAGTAAAAACCCATGTCCCACAGCATTCTATTCAGTTACATTGATAAAAAAAAACAATAGCCTGCCAGAAAGCAGTTCCCTCCTAAAGTGCTGGCGCAAGTCACATGACCGGGGCAGCTGGGAAATTGGCAAAATGTCTAGACCCATGTCAGATTTCAAAACTGAATATAAAAAAATATGTTTGCTCTTTTGAGAAATGGATTTCAGTGCAGAAGTCTACTGGAGCAGCACTATTAACTTGTGCGTTTTGAAAAAAACATGTTTTCCCATGACAGTATCCCTTTAAAGGCATAATATAATAATATATTGAGATCAGTTATAAATACACGGTATAGTGTGACTCTCTCTCTCTCTCTCTGCAAATCCTAAATAATGTATTATATACATTAAATGTATGTGTGCATTAGTTTAATTCATGGCCCAGATATTTTAAACATTAATCAGTAACTGCTGTTCACTATTTTGTTTCCATGAGTACTATACAAACATTACCGCTTTGTTTTTGGTGAGCCTGGGTAATTTTGGCCGACACTTGTATGTCATCCATTACATAGGCTTTTATTCTGTGTACCACACTTCTGTGCAGATGGTGTAAACTGCATCCAATGTAATCAGCTGTAGAATTGTGTATGGACTTCAAAGCCTCTTCTGTGCATTAATGCTTTCAACAACATTCCAACTTGTGCTGCTTACCTATCAACTCATTAGACAGCTGCAGTGCCTTGAAAACAAATTACATTGGCTCATTGAAAATCCCTTCTTACATGGGGGGCCACCCCATCTTTTGTCACTGAGATTTTACAGGCCTGAATTTGGGGAGAGGCCACCAAGGCCCAGGTCTAGGGTGGCAAGATGTTAGCAAGCAGGCACTCCTAATATCTATATATCTTATAGTAAAAGCCAAAACAGAGCCTCCTCATTGACCTGCTGCAGTTCAGCTCTTGTACTTTGTGTGAATGCGTAAGAACACTTTTATTGAAGGCACTGGTACCGCCATGTATCCACCCCAAAAAAGGGCTCCTCTACTTTATTCCATACCTTGATCGCATAGAGAGTAGATACCAGTGCAAATATCTTGTTCTGAGCACACACAGTGATGTCATCACATGACCATGCATGCAAGCTTTGACGTGACGTTACTCGGCGCATGCCAACCTGCTTAGGAGCTAGACTGAACCATGCACAGTGCAACAGAACAGAAGGAGTGCAATGTGAATTTGGTTGGCTGCCTGCAACTGCAAAATATAAATAAATAATAAATGCTGATCAGAGCAATGTTGTTGTGTACCTCATTCCCCAACTGCTCAAATTTTATGCTTGATTCCCAATTTACAGATGCAGCCACTGGGATTTGTGAGTTAAATGCGTCATGACTCAGGGCTAATTGAAGAAACTGTGTTATCTAAAGTTATCTTAACTCATTTAATGCATTTAACCTTTTCATTAGCATACCAAAGCACCACTGTTTTCAATGGTGAACTCTTTAATTGGATGGGATGCCGTGACACAATATTCTGTGCTAAGTGGGATAAATGGGATAGATGAGTTAAGTTTTTCTGTGTCAAATGCACAATCCAAAGTGGCTTCATCTGTATGTTGATTAGTAGACAATAAACAATGGTACATTTAGGGGCCCATTTTTAATGCTGTGTAATTGTTACTGGCTGGGAAAAAGGCAAGAATGTCTTAACTGGGCCTTTAAGGTGGAAGGAATAGGGATATATTGGGAACAGTATGTAACAGCACAGGTAGAAACACAGATAAGTGAGCTGAAAGGAAGCAATTGGCAAGGTTAGGCAGTGGACACATAGGGTCATATTTACTACTAAAATTTCTAATAAAAGAAATGCACTAAATTAACAATTCCACTATCACTCCGTCTCCCCAGGCCTTGGAGTTATCCTAGATTCTGCCCTGTCATTCACTCCTCACATCCAGTCACTTGCTAAATCATGTCACTTCCACCTAAGGAATATATACAAATTACGATCATTTATCACCCAAGATGCTGCCAAAATTCTTATTCACTTTCTCATCATATCCATAGACTATTGTAACTCTCTTTTAATTGGCCTTCCTTGCCAGAGACTGTCACCTCTCCAGTCCATAATGAACACTGCTGCTAGGCTTATACACCTCAGCAACCGCCCCTCCTCTGCCATTCTGCCAATCCCTGCACTGGCTTCCACTGCTCTTCAGAATTAAATTCAAATTAATGACCCTGACATTCAAGCACTTCATAACGCTGCCCCTCCCCACATCTCTGAACTCATCTCTATATACTCACCCAAATGCTTTCTATGCTCCTCTACTGACCTGCTACTCAACTCTTCTCTCATTACCTTCTCCCATGCTCACATTCAAGAATTTGCAAGGGCTGTACCTCTCCGCTGGAATTCTCTCCCATGGTCTGTCCAACTTTCTCCCAACCTTTCTGCTTTCAAGAAATCTCTAAAAACACACTTATTTGGTGAAGCCTACCCTCACTCTTAACTACCCAATGAAATAACACTTACAGTACCACATCTTCCACCCACTTAACTCTGATCCTGCCCACTCCCACACCTTGTGTATCATTCCCTTCCCTTTAGATTGTAAGCTCTTTCTGCACAGAGCCATCCTCATCAACTGTACCGGTATTTATTGTGATGTATGTTACTCCATATTTATTGTTCACAAAAAGATGTATGTATCTCCATATGTTATATGTATGTAATTCATGTGATTTAGTTGTATAATTACATTTACTTTACAGCACTACGAAATATGTTGGCGCAATAGAGATACGTTATTAATAAAAATAATAATAATTAATAAAATATATAATAAATATAATGTACATCAAAAACACAGCTGCATTATGCATATGAATACTACATTTCCTACTGTGAAACTAACTAACAATATCCATAAAATATCATAAATTTAGTAGATGAGCATGGTTTACACTGCGACACTACACAGCAGGGCAGGGCCTTCGCTAAATGGAAGCTATCCCTTTAAGAGGTACCAAACACTCAAAAACGCAGGCTACTGTACACACACAAAACAAGAACTTGGGCGCCAGGAGGTTCTTAGTGAAACATGAACAGAGGTTTATTATGCACAAGGCAAATGACACCAGGTTTACTCACGCAGGAGCTTAGAAACATAGCAGATGATAGCCACAGCAGACAGTCATACCAATTGTCTTTCCTCAGAGTCTGGATACATAAGGGTCTATCCATTCTTCACAAGCCACCTCTGCCGATATGAGGATCCAACATCAGTGTAAACCTGGATGCTTCTACTAATCCTACTCCCTACCACTATGAAGTCCCTGCACTAAAGGCCCACGGGGAAGCCTTGTAGGAAGATCTCTTCCTTACTATCACTCCTTGTTGGAACACAGAACTGTTCGTGCTGCTAAGTCTGACTATCTTTCTCTCCTAAAGAGACTATGAAAGATCTAGACTATTCTGACTATCCTCATTCACGGGGTTGCCTGGTCCCCGACTTAATCACTGAAGATCCAGTTCTCTTCAGGGCACATACTTACTGGGGCCTAGTTGATCCCAGACTCAGTGGAAGAACCAGCACAATAAGTCACCAGCAGCC
>CM044445.1:24923724-24938787 GCA_024363595.1 Xenopus borealis | reverse complement strand
CTCCCTGTCTGTCCCTACCCTTACAGGTGCTTACACCCAATAACAGAAGATGTACTAAAGGTAGGGGATTAACTCATAAATTGTTTTTTTTTGTTAACCATCCAATGCCTAGTGACATCATGCTCTTCAATAGTAATGGCTTTCACACCGTTCATTAACAGACAATAATCCTCATTAAAGCCCTGGCTAGTATCAATATGGTTTGCCTGGCTAGCCTCAAAACGGGCATAGAACAAATTAAGTTCATTGGCAAACATGGAGTTAACACACAGTCTCTGTGGGCTTACTTTAAGGGTTCATAATTGTAGTAAGCCCTGCCACATACAATGTTTTGATGGAAATACGTCTCCACTCACTCTCCCGATATCAGCATTTTGCATCTTTTACAGCACACCATTTACAGCCTTCTTATAAGCACTTATATTACCAGGGATAAGATCTGTGTTGTGTGCAGCAGTACAGATATTGACAGCTCTGTTATGGCAGAACCAACAAGAATAAATAGGGACTGGTATGGCAGAACCAACAGTGGTAAATAAGTGCTAGTATGGTCAAAGGCAATAGCTAGTGTTAGCAGAAAATTTTGCCAACGCTAACAAATAATTCTTTATTTTTAATTTTGTAGACACTGTTAATTCATGGCCCTGGTTGTGGTCTTTACTATATTAAGAAATAGCTTTTGGAAACATGTCCAGTTATGTGAATAACTGGGTAACTAGAGACCTGTCAAGCTAGATGAATTTCAAATCAGGATAAACTATGGTTCTCCAAGGCATTATGAAGAATTGGATGAATTGTTAGCAGAGGAAACAATTGAGATGTCAATTAAGGGCAGGATGATAGCTATGGGAGAATTAAATATGCCAGATGTGGAGTGGAATGTGCCTGTTGCTAAATCTGCAAGAAGTACTCTAAATATGTTCTGAATCTCTCACCATTAGTAAGGGAGCTGACCCACAAGGTTGCAGTCCAAGAGTTCATTTTGATGGTGCCCAAGGTTCAGTTTTTTCTGAAACAAAAAAAAAATGATTTTAATGGAAGGTACTTCTGTGTCAACTGTTCAGGCCCTTTTCTCATCCTCAATTGCCCTAGTACATACTGTGGCATTGAGCAGTGATTAGGCATGAGGGACATTAGGTCATTTACAAAAAGGTTAAATTGAATATTAGATTTAAAAAAGGTTCATAATTTAGACCCTGGACATCTACAAGGTTGTGCTATTGAACATATATGACTGTATTTCAGTAATGACATCAAGAAGTAAAAGACACCTTTTGAATTAACCTTTAGTATGATGTAGATAATGAGACCATCTGCAATTGGTTTTCATGTTTTATTATTTATTGTTTTTGAGAAGTTTAGCTTTTTATTCAGCAGCTCTCCGGTTTGCAATTTCAGCAAAATGTTCCAAATTATCCTAGCAACCATGCATTGATTTAAATAAGAGACTGGAATATGAATAGAAGAGTAATAACAATAAATGTATAGCCTTACAAAGCATTTATTTTTAGATGGGGTCAATGCCCCCAATTTGAAAGGCATATAATTGAAAAAACAATTATAAAGATAAATAAATAAAAAGGTTGAATTAATAATCTGAAATTAAATCAATTTGGATTCAGCCAACTATTCATTCTCCAAAATAGACTAATGAATCAAACCAAACTCTTATTTAAATATTCAAATGTGATCAAAAATCACATCAACATATTAGCAACCCTAAATAGTGTGGTGTCACATGATATTAAGAGTTCAGATTGGATTGTGTTACACTGAATTGAATTGGATTGTAACATTTCTAGTCTGATTCTTGATTTTTGTATTGCCTAAATACCAGAGATAGCAGACTCAGGGGTTGTAGGAGGGCCTAGATGTCTATAGGGCCCTAATTAAGGAGCAATTTCAATATACTTTGGTAGAATTGGTAATTTTACAGTGTTTTGGGGTACTAACTTGAATTTTCTGTGGAGCCCAGTTACATTAATTTTGTTTTAAATAATTAATGGTGTTTGCCAGTCTTTTACTATTTGTCCTGTCTTGCTTCCCATATCTTGAATATAATCAGAAAGGTTTACATTCTATTGCCTCCGCTTATGTTGTGGTGTCATTAGGGGATGCCAAAATTCTACATGCATTTATAACATCAACATCATTAGAAGAATTCAGGTGAAGACATGGTCCAATTGGGGTGCAATTGGGGTGGTGTGACATAAGTTGAACAAGGCTGTAAATTATCACTTCAAACCAGGGACAGAAACCCATGGTTTTCTTATTGCCATTACCAGAGATAGAGATACCAAAAGTACCCTAGTCTATCAGTAAGGAGTCTCCACAAATCTTACCCTAACCTGCTCTCAGGCTTAGCCCTTATAGCTGTAAATAGCATAACTAATGTATAAATACAGTGATGCAGGGGTATCAAACACATAACTGGTCTTTGTAACCCAGTAGAACCTGTGCTCTACACAAATAAGGGCAACTCTTTGACACACCATGTACAGAAACAGTAACCTTATCAGAATGCCATTTTTTCATTTGACCAGATTCTGTTTTTACTGCAGCCTGTACATCTATAAAAAGTTGAAGATGATAATAGATAAAAGAATACTTTGTTTAAATAAACGTTAGAATTAAAAATAACCTTTCCAAAAAGGGGAGGAACCATTTGTAAATAATGTTATTCTTGCCCTTGAATTTCCCATTAACCAACAAACAAGCGGGATAAAATATGTTTTCCTTCTCTCATCGAGATCAATCTAAAGTATATAAAAGTGGGGAATTGCAGAATCCAGATGGAACAGTATATACGTCTTCTTCAAGTTCAGACACTTCATCATTTTACTCACTTGCTGGCCTAGCTGATGTAGATCAAACAAGCTATTTTCGGTAACACCAAATACATCCTACACGGGGCCATTTGAAAGGATTGATCATGTTATTGAAAATCCAATACATTTTTTACAAAGGGAAAGTCGATATGCATGGGATGTCTGCTGCTTAATTCAGTGATCTTAAGGTAGAGTAGAACAGGTTTTAAACTAATTTAATGTTAAAATCCAATTTCTATGGAGAAAGGATTCATAAATTTAATTGGCTGGCTAAATATTTGTAATATAAACATTTTAATAATATGATCAAGGTCAGCAAAACAGACCAATGTGTTTAAAATGTGTAATTGCACCCCCAATCTAAACAACGGATGGTGCAAATTAAATTGATTGGAAATTTATTGTAAATGACGCTTAAAAAAATGATGGGCTGCAAAGGCTTTATGTCTGTCCCGCCCTGTGACTACATATATGTTGCATGAATGTTCATGTGTTCTAATAAGATACATGTTGGATCTAGCCCCACCAAATTGGCTGTATCTACAGGGCAAACTACAGAGGCAGCGGACCCTGTGGTTGGGGGGGGGTATGAGTCTAGTGCAGTAATCCCCAACCAGTAGCTTGTGAGTAACATGTTACTCTCCAACCCCTTGGATGTTGCTCCCAGTGGCCTCAAAGCAGGTGCTTATTTTTGAATTCCAGGCTTGGAGGCAAGTTTTGGTTGCATAAAAAACAGGTGCACTGCCAGAGCCTCAATGTAGGTTGACAATCCACATAGGGGCTACCAACTGGCCAATCACACCACTTATTTGGCAACCCAAGAACGTTGTTCATGCTCGCTTTGCTCCCCAACTCCTCCTACTTCTAAATGTTGCTCCCGGGTTCAAAAGGTTGGTGATCCCTGGTCTAGTGGGTCCAGCGAGGCCCTAATAAATGACTAATTTTGGCCGAATAATATTTTGGAGCCCTAAGTTGAATTTGCTGTAGGGCTCTGTAACATTTAGTTACTGACATTGACACACATAACCAACAAAATAATTCCAAATGTAAAGATATGGAGCAAATAACAACTTGTTTAGTTGTATAGTGCTAACACATCAGGACTAAATATGGTGCATACCTCAATATATTTCAAGCACATGAGCTTGAGGGTGCATTGGTCTGCATACCAGTAAAAGTCACAAAAGGGACATAGCTGTGGGGCTGTGTTTTGCTTTTAAGTGTGTGGGCCTTGTGGGTTGCTGATTGTGGTGTAGGACCACACCTTTAACATCCAAAAACTAGACCCATCAACAAACCAAAAAAAAAAAACGAAATCCTACAGCCTGTAGTTTTTTATTGTAGGCCCCAGGAAAGGCTCAGTCTAGTGAGACGCGCTCTTTACATTCATATTTCTAATGTCAGATGCCTTTGTATTGCTTCCAGATAAATATTATTTAGTAAGCCATCAGTACAATTACAGTGGGAGGTGGAATATACTGCCTGCCAAGCCACCAAGTCACCCAGGTCTCCTGAGAGCAAGAGAAGCTCCACGTGTGTGTGATTTTAGGTGGAGATCTCAGGCTGAAAAAACTTCAGGCTTAAAGAGATGTACTCAGAAAACATAGGTGGGCTGTTTTGAATTTTTTTTAATGGAGCAGAAAACCATAACCATTTGGAAAAAAAGGGATGTATCTTACCCAAAGCTATTAGATGCACTCACTTTTTCCGAAAGGTGCATTGTTCTTTGCCTTGGATTCTTTCATGAAGTGATGATGAGTAACTGTTGGATGAGAATGTCAGAAGTATCTTTGCAATGGGTTTTTCCATTCTGCGTCTAGACTGGGGGGTCTGTTGTTGAGAAACTCCTCATACAAGGAAACCGTTCCAAAGCTGAATTCCTCCCTGTCTAGTTGCAAAACAAAGCTGTGGATTCCATCTTGCACCCAAGCGCTGCGGCTGGAATAAATCAATACCACTGATTCATTCATATGCAGGCCATTATCTTTATACACAGAGGTCCAATATGTTTTAAGCAATAAATAAATATGCAGGGTGTGATTTTCTGATTTTGAAAGGGACATTTTTTATTCTATGCACATTTCAAAATGTTTTAACTTTGAAGTCTTCTATATTGTAACTGTAGATATCTGCAATACTGTTCCTATTTTCTAGAACAATGGCACAAGGGTATATTCCTAGTTTATTGCCACCAGCACAATTTTCAATTCGAGAGCAGGCAGCAAAATGTTGGGAATTTTCCTCCTTTGATTAGTATGATAATTGCCTGCTATATACACAAAAAAATAAAGGTGAGCAGGTTTCTTATACATGATATATCCATACACGGCATAGATTAAAACAGAATTACAATTATTTCCTTTGTCTTGTTCAGCTTATATATCTCATCTGTAATCAATCCTGATCTGAATTCCAAATCTTAAGTAAAAAGTGAGTTTTGGGAAGGATCTCTTGTTCTGTTATTATGAGATGTACCAACTAAGCTGGTAAAAAGTATGGAACATCTTAGATATGAGGAAAGACTGGCCAAATTTTGGTTTTGGACTCAGGATTTTTCCCCCCTCTGAGTCAAAGGTTGAACTTGATGGACATGACTTTTTTCAACTTAGCTTACTATGTTACCCATACTAGACCTAAGACCTATGGAACACGGGCATATTCTTCACCAGACTTTTTTGGGTTCCTGTAAAAAAAAGTTGGTGAACACACTCCATGTGCCATTGTTCCAAAGCAAAATTGATGAGAGAACCTTTTAGACAGTAGAGGTCCTCTATAAAGTCCCAGTATGATGCTGCCATTTTTCAGGTTGTATCAGGGTCAGACTGTGACAGCAGAACATCAGGAGAAAACCCAGTGGGTGCACTGCCTCCAAAGGCAAGTGCCTCAACTTGCCTCATAGGCGAAGCGCCCCTGTTTAAAGGTGAATGTTTGATTCATCACAGCTAGCTTTTCCTAAGCAGCCATTGTGGGCAGGAGACCACCTTCCTTATCACATATCATAGGCTTACAATTAGAAGAAGCAATTAGGTACTTCTTTATAGTCCATTAATGTATATGGGAATAGTCTGATCTCTACCTAACAACCCCACCTGCACTGTTGAGTTTTGTGTCCTAAAAATTATTATTATTCAGACCACAGGGGTTGAATTTCTTTATTAGCATTATTGTTGCACACTGCTTATTAGTATATTTGTTTTTGGTAAACATGGTTTGGCTTTTTTGTCTTAATCCTGATATTTTTCTTTCTAAATAAAAAGTGATCTTTCAACACCTGACTATTTAGTTAAGCGGAATCATGTCAAGTGTTTTGGGCACCATACCCCTATTCATGAAACATGAGATTATGCTTATCTATTTTGTTTACACTGTGCCCATCCCAAAGTGCTTATTTGTTATAAGAGACACCCATTACATGTTACAGGTGACTTCACAAAGTAATTAGAGGGCTTGGTAGTTGTCTATGGCAGCTTCTGGTTGACACTTGTGTCTTCATCATGGAGCATATAATCAATTTACAAAATGTGTGTACTACTGTGCCTTTCTTCTCACTACTGCTTAATACTTAAAGGGATACTGTCATGGAAAAAAAAAAATTTTTCAAAACGCATCAGTTAATACAGCTGCTGATCTGAGACTCCCATGTCTGTATCCTTTGGCAAGGCTCAGATGCACAGGAGCGAGGGCTGGAGTGAGGGCTCTTTGAAGTCGGCTTGGTGATGTTATATTATTCTTGGCTCAAGGTAGCACATTGCAGCAAGTTCTCATCATAGCTGTAAGTGCAAAGTTTTTCTCAAGGCCCTGGAAGGATGGTTTTAGCATTACATTATACTATAAATCACCTTTACTCATTTCATTGCCGAGACTGTATTATTTTATTAAATTCCTCAGGTTTTTCCTTTTGTTTTTAGGATGATCTCCACTGTGGCTTAGTTTATTGGGGTGTTTTGAGGCTTCACTGAATTTCTTCCATGGAAGAGAAATGAGATGCAGCTTCATGGGTGGAGTTCCTGATCCCATACACGTTTAGGGTCCAAATTACCCTAGCAACCATACACTGATTTAAATAAGAGACTGGAAAATGAAAAAGTAATATGAAAAGTTAACTTAAAGGAATTGTTCAGTATAAAAGTAAAAACTGGGTAAATAGATAGGCTGTGCAAAATAAAAAATGTTTTCAATATAGTTAGTCAGGGGAAAATGTAATGTATAGCAGCTGGCGTGACTGTAAGTCTAACCTAACAGAACAAGAAATTACTTCTTGCTTTTCAGCTCTCTTGGTTTACACTGACTGGTTTCCCTGGTGACCAGGCAGTAACCAATCAGTGACTATAGGGAGGGCCACATGGGTCATAACTGTTGCTTTTGAATCTGAGCTGAATGCTGAGGATCAATTGCAAACTCACTGAACAGTTATGTCCCACGTGGCCCCCCTTCAAGTCGCTGACTTACTCAGATTTAGAGAGCTATTTACCCAGTTTTTATTTTTACCCTGAACTGTTCCTTTAAAGGTAAACCACATCTTTAAGGATTTCTTTACAAGATGATATGGAAGACCATAAAATAGCAACTGGGCAAGTCTATAATTTTTAGATGAATTAGCAAAACCTTTCTATATGCTAAATAGTAAATAATTATACATTAAGTTGATACAAAACATATTTTGCAAATACAAAGAGAAAATAAAGCTGTAATAACATCCAAAGTTTGCTTTAGTCCTGTAACCCATAGGTACCAATCAGCTATTTGCCTTTGTTGGTGAATAAACCTGCATAGAGTTAGGGTTACATTTGTAAGGGTACATAGCTCAAAGCATCCTATTTCTCCCACAGTTTCTGTATTTTACTGACTTTATCACAAGGCAAGCAAAATCACCAAAGTAAAGGGTTAAGGTCCTGGACATGTGCACATATGTGTTATTTAACCCAAAGGGTTTCTGGCAAATTTGCTTTGTGGGCACCCTGCCAAGCTTAGCAGGCTGGGAATGAAGTCATGAGTTTTACCTGTCCATCTGTTAGAAATGAACTTTGTAATATTTGGAGTAAAAATGTAATTTCACATAATTTTCTTTGACAGTGTTTAGAGAGAGAGAATTGGTACATGTCAGAGTGAAATTCAAATCACTCTTCAGGTTAAATCATTTTGATGGATATTATACTGGCTCCTGTAGCCCTCCCCAAAAAGGTAAGGCCTCAAGTACCTAACTACCATTTGGTCCTGCTGGACACTCTTTTTTCACTATTGAATACTAGACAGACTTGTGCCAGCCATACTATCTAATCAAAGATGGATCACTTGTACACCTACTAGTAGTGACAATGATGCTGCTGATGATGATGATGACGAAAACTGGCATTTTCCTGATATACATAACTAAAAAAAGAGGGTTGCGGGACCACCCCAAGGTTAAGTAAAATATAATAAAGTAGAATAAAAGTGTGACTGATCTGGCAAACCCTGCAGGGAGGTGTCAGTCTATGAAAAAGGACTAGGCGCAAATAGTTGATACTAGCTTATTAATGGTACTGGGAACCAGGGAATTTGCATTGTTCAGTCTTCTCAGGTGATCAGCTTCTGACACCAGATCTGGTCAGGAGACACTTTTCCAAAGAAACACAGGTGCCAATGAAGTACACGGCTATGCATAATGTGGAGGTACAAAGTAAAGGCCACAATGAAAGATATATGACTGAGGTTGATTTTTGGGCACTGATATAAGAATACTGGAAGGCTACAAGGTTTGTTTAAAATTTGGATGAGGGTCACATATGGTAAAGAAGCACAGAGCAAATATTTCAGAAGGATCCAATAACACATATTATAGCTTGGACAAGGAAGGGCCTGGAAAGACATGGCTGCATTTCTCCTATGTGGGTGTAACAGTGTGAGTGTGCGATTGTACACAAAGATATTAGGAAGAAGAAACCCAGAGCCTTGGACACAGACCAGAAGGAGCAGGTAAAAGCTGAGGTAATGGGCTTAGCAGGGAGTGTCAAGTTTTCCCCAAAATAGTCAATTTTGAATTTTTTTTCAACTCTGTTTCTTTTCACCCTATCCTAGTAGTGACACAAACACATGTATCTACTTACTCCTGATTGAGAAATTAGTGTTGGTAAAATTATCTCTCCCACCTCACTGGGTCAATGCAGAATATTCCATTAGTAGAATACTTATGGCAATGATTTTCATATATTTATATATTTAGGGAGTTATTTATCAAAATCTGAATATTTCTGATTAATTTAAAAGACTCTGACCAAACAAGAATCCACAATTTGACCTTATTTATAATTAAAGAAGCTCAGTTTAATCGGATCATGGAAAAACTTGAAAATCAAGCTAAAACCCAAATCGTACGATTTTTTTCCCAGATCGCTCAATTTTTTTCTGGAAAAAGACCAAATTTTTCATATTTTTGCCCCAAATAGTCACATTTAAGAGCTAATTCCAGTGCAGACCACAGAAACTTCCAAACAGGATAGGGACCTCTCCCATTGATTTATATGTAAAACCTTGGCAGGTCTGAGATGGTGGCTATTCGGATGTGGACTTTTTGCAGCCTTGGAATAAAATAAATCTCAAAAAATTCTGGGTTTTTTTCACTAAAAATTCTGATTTTATAGTAAAAAACTTGAAGTTCTCGAGTTTTTAGCATTCAGACTTCAATAAATAACCCCCTCAATGTATGAACCTTGGAACAAATCAGTTTACAAATATAAGGACACCAGGCTCATTAAAACTAGGCACAAGGCTATAGCAGGGACACATTGTATTCTATGGATGGATGCAAGTTGTGATGGAAATTCAAAATAGGCCCTGCCATTGCAAGCACACAGAGGCCTAAACATCCCTCACAGGCACAGGCTGTTTACTGTCGATGGCATCTTAAAGCACTACCTCTGTTATGTGTCAGAAACAACAGATTGCCAGTCTGAGCTTGGATGAAAGGCCCTGTTTTCCTGAAGTCACAAGGCTTACCCTGTGCACTGGTAGTTACTCACACATTAAAAAAGTCACATCTATATTATATTCAGGGTGATGCCCTAGGGATAACTGCTATTTTTATTGAGCATTTTCATAGGTACAGCTGCCCAATTGAACAATCTGAGTAAAGATTTCAAATTTGAATGGTTATTTACTTGTATAGCTGAAGGCAGGCTGAACACTATCATTAAGCATAAGGGAGGTCTGGAAGTTCTACTAAATATGTGCAAAAGAATGGTTCCATCCCCGTGTTTTAGCTCCAAACGCAACTATGCAATTAGTCAGCACCGACTTTCTCCTGTTTGTATCAATAGATACCCATTAGGCATTGTCCACTAGTCAGCCTGCTTAAAGTATAAAAGCTGAAGTAATAGCGCTGTTCAAAGTTGCAGATTTAAAAAACCTTTATTATTCTCAGTGGCTCTGATCTCATAATGAGCAAAATTTCAGGTTTGAACACGGCCTTTTATCAAACTGCCCCAATAATACCTTCCCACACAATTTCACTTTAAATGCAGGTGGTGTAAAATATTGTTGGGCTGAAAGAAAATAGCACACCTCTCAGTGGAATAAGATAAGGAAAGACATGGGTGTGCACTGGGTGTGCTTATTAACAGTGCATAAAGAAGAATGTCTTGGAAAACTTTATCTGACTAGGAACATGGTCCTTGAGGATCATTCACAACAGTTACAGACACATTAGCACACGTAGAAAGTATAAATAGAAACACTTATATCTATTTTTAGAGCCTCATTTAGAGTAGCACTATATGTTAAAATGGGCTCAAACTGTATATAAATAAAAGCCATACAAGAAGCTCGAGCACCAATATGCCAATTGTATCTTGCAGGAGGTGCAAAGCAGTCTTAACCTAGCAATAATTACAGGGGTCTGTTTGTGCATCCTCATATTTTGCAGGTGCAATTTGTAATCAAAGTTTACTAACCTGCATAAATATGTACAGCACTAGTCTATTTTACAGTATAAAATGGTAATGAATGCAATACTTTAGGAAATGAAGACTAGAGTTACTTTTAAGCTTGCCTGTCTGTGTGTATTCATACAGACTACAGTGTGTCCTTTTAAGGTTGAAGGTTGAAGTTCTATCAGTAGTCACATTCCTATTACAACCAAACTTTATATATTGTTGCAGGATTTAAAGCCTTAAAGGGTATGGCATATGGGACATGATCACAGCAACTTGATCCATCCACAGATAAGCATAAAGTCACAAAGTTTCTGAAAAAATAAATATCATTTTTTTTTCTCGAAACTTCATGACTTTTGGCGCATGCACAGTAGATCCGAACCGGCAAATGCCTCCTACTGCCCATGTGCCAAAAGACGCTGCTGAATACAGGAAGAAGATGGCTTGGGAAAAGATGGCTGCCATGAACTCTGCAATAGAGGACCTAGAAGGATGGGTAAGTAACAAGTTGCCCGGGGGGAGGTAGGCTGGGGTGGGAGGGAGCGGGGCCTACTCAGGGGAGGGATTTTTGTGCCTAGGATGTTGAATTCTCCTTTAACAATAAAAACACCAGACACATTTTATTTATTTTAATTGGTGGAGGTCAGCAGCTTTTATTGAAACCAGTAACAAAAAAACAATAACCTGACCTTAGGTTACTCCAGATACTAGCCACCACAGCTGCAGTGGGCATGTAAAGAGAACTCTATTGACCAGACCCAAACAGCAAGGGCCACAAACAATTACTCACCAGCAGCTGAGACAAAACACTATAATAGTATTACATATATCATAATTTTGACATATGGAAACAAGTCTGTTGAAGATTTTTTCTTTAATCAATAAAATAAAGTTTACTATACCAATGGGAGGGGAGGGTGGGATGATCAGTCACCATTATGGGAGACCAGACTGCACAGCGATCAAGGTGCCTGTGACTTTTCAAGATGAGGAGGGTAAGAGACTTTCTCTTTTATATCAATCCTCCCTTAACCAATCCTTCCCCCCACATAGCCAGTCCCAGAGTTCCTTCCCAGCACTTCCCCACAGACCTGGGAACCCTTCGTTATCCACTTTGGTGCCATACACAACTTTACTCTGGAGGCATTTTACTAGGGGGGTCACAAATAGCTGCACCATATAACTTCAAGAGTTGTAATTCCACTTTTTTTAACTGGAACTTTGGTTATTTTAGCAAACACATTGAAGTTTTGTTCTCTGCACTATCAATGTGGCTGCTGCTTGTCCTGGTCACAGCGCAGGAGAAACCAGCAGGAGTTGGTGACCAGCATCAGGGCAACAGAATCAACCATGACTATGATACTGTTATAGGATAGGATCCATTAGCTGGAAAATAATTATCCAGAAAGCTCCAAACAACAGGATAACCATTTGCCATAGACTCCATTTTAATTAAGTAATTCAAATTTTAAAAAATTATTTTCTTTTGATTTGTATTAATAAAACAGTACCTTGCACTTGATCCTAACTAAGATATAATGAATCCTTATTGGAGCCAAAACAATCCTATTGAGTTTAATTAATGTTAAAATTATTTTTTAGTAGACTTAAATATGGAAATCTAAATAAACCATTATGGATAACAGGTCTCATACTGGTATATCACTCCAAAAATGTACAGGCTGGTTATATGGCTCCTGATATAACTGACCATAGTATGTTGTATTAATGTGATAGTAACCTTAGGGGGAATGTAATAATAAAGAATGGAAGAAATTCTTTTGCTCAATAAACAGCTCGCCACATTAAAGGGCCGGAACTAGGGGTAGGCAGAACAGGGCACAGGAGGGGTGCCAGACACACATCTGCTGCCAATGCCTGTTCTGAGCCTTGTCCCCTTACTGCTTCCCATTTTTTCCTCTGCGCCGCATTACATTATGCAATGACATTTTTCACATTCCCACTGGTGCAGGGACTGATGTAAATCTTGAAAAATCTCTAAGCTCCATGTGTCTATTCAATATAAAGAAAGCATAATAGATAGCTAAATCATTCGATTTACAGCTGTTGAATTAGTTTAGTATTTATATACAGTAGATTCTATGGAAACGTGTGCAGTTGGTGATAATTGTATTTTTCTGGAAAAAAGTTTCTAAGTGACCAAGACAATCCCATTTTCTCTGCTGCTTTGTTGTAAATGACTGTGTTTAGCATCCAATTAGATCATGTATAGATGGAAAGATTAATGCCTCTTGCTTTGAACCCCAAGGTACATGTTGCAGCCTGCTAATGACTCAAAATAATGGAATAATAACGCACATAAGCTTATGTATTACAGGTTTCAATGATATCAACATGCTCATTTAAGGCTGACACCATTTTGAGATCATAATTTGTTTCTCAGGGGGATCTTTTAATAACAACACAAGTGTGAAAAGCTTGCTTAGATAATTACGCTATGTCATTTTTCTTTCGGAATCACGGGATATTGTTTAACCTTTCCACTTGGGCGCATCACAAGGGCTGGGGTGTGTGGTGTAATGTTTAAGATTATGTGTCATTTGCCACCCATAGATTATCAGACCCTAATTTTGAGAAGTCATAGAGGCAGATTTATGGAAATTCAAACTGGGGAATGCTGATGGAGTCACATTCCTTAACACTTTAACAAAGTTTTTAGTAATGAATTGGTACAGTTACCAAAGACTCTTGTTGCCAGTTTGTCAGAATGGCAGCCATTTTTTTATTGCGAGTTCAAGGGAAGCACTGAGCACTAACACCCAATTGATCTTGTAAGTCCCCACAAAAAGATGAGCCCTGTGTTAATGTTAATACAATGCAAGTTTATAAGACACTTGCCAAATGTGTACAAAATGCAGAAAATTATTCGAAAATGCCCCACCCCCTTTTCTTTTTACAATTGGCAACTATTTTTACCACTTTTAAAAAGCAAACAAGCAGTCATAAAACAGCCCTATAATGTTCTATTAGAAAATTTAACTTTTACAGATATACAGGTAAGGGAAACATAATATCTATAGGACGGCTGGCTGTGAAACAATACAGATACAGGAGATATTATCCAGAATGCTAGGTCTTTCCAGCTGACACAAGGTCACCCATTCAGATTAGACAAAAAGAGGTTCCGCCTAAATATTCAGAGGGTTTTTTTTTACAGTGAGAGCTGTGAAGATGTGGCATCCTCTCCCTGAATCAGTTGTACTGGCTGATAAATTAGATAGCTTTTAAAAGGGGTTGAATGGCTCTTTAGCAAGTGAGGGAATACTGGGTTATGGAAGATAGCTCATAGTAAACGTTGGTTCAGGGACTAGTCCGATTTTTTTTCCATTTTGGAGTCAGGAAGGAATTTTTCCCCCTCTAATAAGCGAAATTGAAGAGGCTTCAGAGGGGTTTTTTTTTTTTTGCCTTCCTCTGGATCAACTAGCAGTTAGGCAGGCTAAAATAGAGTTAAAAGGTTGAACTTGATGGACGTTTATCTTTTTTTCAACCTAACTTACTATGAAACTCAATAGGATTGTTTCGCCTCCAATAATATTATAAGATAATTAATAAGATTAATTATATCTTAGTTTGGACCAAGTACAATGCACTGTTTTATTATTACTAGGAGATGGCCTTCCCATACATCAATGTGTTTACAGAAAATGGATCACATACCCAAATGAACTATGGACAACAAGTGGTTCATGCCAAGAATTTGCATCAGGTTTGCAGTGACACCATATGTGTATGATGCCCATTTTGGGCTCTTCATTCCATGTGCAAAAATAGGCAATAGAGACTCACCCTCCATTGATTCATGTCACAAGCACTGTTCTGAAGGACTGTGTCTAGCATCTCTAAACAAGCTAGCCTTACCCCACATTAGCCAATCTGTGGTTAGCTTTATGCAGCCAGCTGCATGTATAATAATGAAAACAAAAATGGCATTTGTTTCAAATTTGACATTTTCTCATAAATCTATATATATAATACCATGGATGGTAGTTTGAAAAAAACATTTTTCAGATACATAATTCAGCAGTTTTGGCGAAATGCCATTTTCAGTATTGCAATATTAATATACAATTTGCAATATTAGTGTGAAAAGCTTAGCAGAAGCAGATACCCAGTAAAAAAGAAGGAGTAATCAGCTTGGCTGAAGTTCTAGAGACAATTAAATTGTTTATATATAATTATTATTTAATGCCAAAACTTCATATGTTCACAGGAAAATATCAAAAGTGGTAAATGAACTTAAAGGATTTACATGAAGACAACCATACCCTATAGTAGGTGGAAAAGACATGGGCAAATTGCCTACC
>CM044445.1:24905933-24922172 GCA_024363595.1 Xenopus borealis | reverse complement strand
AAATGGGGTTCCTGGGACCAATGTTTTTTTTTCTGGGGCCCCAATGTTTCTTTTTAACTTGTAAGGTTTCTTTGGGGGGAGGGGCTCCATAACCCACCTTTTGTGAACACAAATGATCACATTCATTTAGATACATTTTTTAAGCTAAAAGTTCAAGATAAAATTCCTGGATATTTGCATTATGGACAAAAAAAACAAAAATCATTTAAAAAAAATATTTTTCCAATTTTCTTAGCACTTCTAAATCAAAACTAACAGTTAATTTTTAAGGTGAATTACCTCTTTGTGAGAGAAGGGCTGCCTCGTTTTTATTTCTAAAGAAGTGACTGCCAAAGTATCAGCTTTTCCAGTTACAAAATCCTTCCTGCATAGCCGGCGGCCATATTTGTACTTGCTGCCCCACCTACTGACCCCATGCATCTTTACTGAAAGCAGAAGCCTTCAGATCAAGCTAATGCCTGAAATAAAAGGCTTAATGAAGGAGGAGAGTGAAAGTGGGTGCTGCCACCTTCACCTAGACCAGTGACCCCCAACCTTTGGCTCACGAGCAGCATTTTGCTGACCAGCCCCTTGGATGATGTTCCCAGTGGCTTCAAAGCTTATTATTAAATTCCAGACTTTGTGATAAGTTTTGGTTGCATAAAAACCAGGTGTACTGTCAAACAGAGGCTCTTGTAGGCTGTGTCAGACCACATTGGGGCTACCAATAGCCAATCACATCCCTTATTTTGGTACCCCCAAGGACTTTGTTCATGCTTGTGTTTTTCCCCATCTCTATTTAAACTTGAATGTGGCTCCCGGTTAAAAAAGGTTGGGGACCCTGGTCCCATTGCTCTCTCTTCCTAAAGTAATGGCCCCACTTTGGGTCCTATTTTTGGGCCTTTGTCTAAAAAAGAGGAGGCTTGAGAACTGACACTTAACTTGGTATCTGAGTGGGCACTTGTATCAATTTCTGTATAACCACTTCTTCCACATGTGTTGCCCTTATACTGTATTTTCACTTTTTGTTCCAGTAAATCCTTTTTATTCCTTACCAATTTGTGCTTTTTTCTTAACAGCAGTTTACAGGTAGCACCACTGTGTGCTTATCAAAATTCCCCAGAGTGGTCTATAATGTCTTAATCTCTGAATTTTCAACCAGACAGTTTTGATCATGTGTAATAATCAGTTTCATCAAATTTATTGAGCATGTATTCAGAACTTCCTCCCACTGGGACTTAAAATTCTCATCCCAAGAGGAAATACTTGTATCCTTAAGTCTCTTGGTATCAGCCCTTTTACAAAATATTTCTCTAAACTGTGGATATTGCTCCACATATTAGCCAACTTTTTATGCACTGTTATTAGTTCAATGAGACCATGAGAATGACCATAAGAATGAAAACAATAGTTGTATGCCTAAAATTATAACCATGCAAATTAGATATATGCTTCCTTATTGATAAACATGTTTATAAGTTTATGAGTTTAACTCCTGCTGTTCCCTTGTCTCCAACTAATGTTAATATATCAATACTAATTACCTCAACCTCGGTTGTTCCCTTGACTCCAATTTATGTCAGTACATCCATTTTGTAACTAAGGAGCCATATTGGAAACACTTGATCAAACTCACATTCATACATGGCCTGCCATGTCACATTTGTATCACAGAAGCACATTCCACAAAAAGACTATTCAATTTAACATCCCAAATTCATTAATCAAACACTCCTGAAACTACCAGGTATTACAAATCAAATAATTTATGTCAACAGCTCCCTCACTTGCTTAGGGTCAGACTGGGGGGCCCAGGCCCACCGGGACTTCTGCCTCAGGGTTCCCCTCTGGACCCGAGGGCTGCCACCTCCACCCCCCCCCCCCCCCCCCCCCCCCCCCCCCACGCGCATGCGCACTAGCATGCTCACACAACCCGTATCACAACCTGTACAATGGAATCGGTGTGTGTGTTCCAGTATTAGAATATAGCTGGGTTTTTATTTGATTGGCAGAAGTAGTATGGGCATGTACCTACAGCATGTATCATTATATCTGTGTATTAATTGTCCTGCTACATTTGACATGGTTTCAAAGAGTTTTCGTCAGACACAAAGAACGTAAATATGCCACATACATTTCTATATCTGTATAATACACAAGGGCCATGAATAATCGGTAAAGTATATTCTACTGTGAGATATTAATTGTGTGACATGACCAATTGAAAATTCTGTATTATAAAAAAAATTAACACACTGTTGTAAAATATGAGAATATTAAACACTCTCCCAGGTTATAGCTGGCCACTTATATGGGTTTTATGCACGTGGTGATATCGTTTGATGCACGAAGGTAATTGTCCGATAAGAAGATTTATAAACATTTATAAACATTAGGCAATGACATGCACATAATGGGGGATTGGCTTGAGAGTTAAAGATAATGACCTATGACACATGACCTCACTTCCTGTTGCTTCCATCACTAGGGGTTAAAAGGGTCACATTTTTCACAGTGTGTTTACTTTGAAAAAGGTCAGATTGCTGACCGAAACGTCAGTGCTGTTTGTGACACAATAGTGTTTTTTTTTCATTTTTTAAGCCCTGTGAGTGCGATACTCTGTTCCAGCTTAAATTTTGTTTTATTTGTCTTTGCACCCAGGCAATTTTTGCACCAACAAGACGTGAGTGCTGGTTCCCCAACGGTATATATATATATATATGTATATGTATTTTTTTTATACATATTGCTGGGGGTTTACCTCTTTCTTAGGCAATAACAGCATATACAGTATGCAAACTGCACTGCACATGCATCAGTTGCTAAAGACAGGTAGGGCATTCTGGTCATGTTTGGTTCCTTGATGAGGTTCAGTAACCTTATATTTTACAACAGGACCTATGTTATTTGCTTTATAGTACACAAGAGCATGAATATCCTTTAAATTATATACTTATATCCTTATAAACAGCGCTTAGTGATGTTGTCGGTTATAATCGGTGCTTTGTGATTTCTGCCACACGACTCACTGAGAAAAATGTACTCCCTGTAGAAAATATCAGTATATTAGAAGTCACCAAGGAGATCCATGATTTGTATTAAAGCATGAGGCCTTCAGCTTAGGGTCATAGAACTCCTCAGAGACTTATAATATCTTCATATTTACGTTATTCAATATATAACCTTCGGAAAAAAAATTCCATGATTTTCCTTATCCACAATGGTGGATATGAAATCATCTTTCTTCATTAATTTATCTAAGCAAATGTGAATATTTTAATTTGTTTTTAAACAAGTTTGAAAACCAAACAGCACCTTGAAATGTCTGATTCTGTCCACACTTTTCAGAGCATGCATTGCTAAGGGGTTACACGTTCTCTTAGATGCATTAACACAGAGCCTGACATGTGGAACCCATCCCACTGTAACTTTTGAGAATAAATGTAAATGACGCACAGATGGAAGGACCCGACCACTCCTAGGTTGCTGGCTACTGACACATCTATTATACCTGCCAGGCTCTGCATAACATCACAATGAAAGACATGTGCTAAGTTCCCAGCAGGTTGGGTGCTACTGGTTTTGTCAGGTGCAAATAAAGAACAAACAGAGCGACGATCAAGAGGTCAAAATAGGAATTACCATATGGGCAGCAAACTATTAACTAGTGACATAGAATGTATGGTTCTAGCCCTGCAATAATAATTAAATAAAGTTCTCCTTGCAGATAGCAGCATTGAAAAGCCATGGCTTTTAGTATACTGGATGGTAAAGCTATAATAAAAGGCTGTCAGCTTCTCATCCACCGTCCTGCTAATGTCAGCTAGATTATCATGGTGGAAGTGCTTCATTTTAGATGGGTAAGGCAACAGAACACTTCATAGATCTGTGGATTAATATGGCATATTGCAACATCGCCTTGCAAATCTTCCCCCTAGCACTAGAAGCTCTTACATTTATTTATACTTGGCAGAACCAAGGCAAGGGGCTTTGGAACCCAAGGCAAAGGTGGCAGTCTACACCTCCAAAGGTCCCACCACATCACTAACCCCTGTCCAGAAGTGTCTAGATACTGACAGACAGATCAGGAATGGTGACGAAAGATGAGGGGAATTTTGAGAGGAAAGGCAATGAGCTGCTGTGCATATTGCTATAAGCATTTTTTCATCATATGCAAAATGATGACAAGTTTATCCATTCCATCATATGACACTATGCATACACTGATGAATTAATGATGGTAATAATGAATTCATTTGCTCAGCTGCTTGCTAGCATGTTCATATGAAGCGATGAAATTATGATATTATTGCTGATGATATGTTATTTTGATGAAGATAAAAGCGTTTTTGAAACTCCAGTACAAGCCATATGCATTCACATGAAGTTGCCAATTAAAGACTCAGATGAAGGGGTGCCAGTAGAGGTGGTATAGAAGCCAGATGGTCAAGAATACGATGCAAAACTGCAAATAGTACTGTATCCTGAACCAAACTAATTTACTTACTTGAGCCATTTTCTGCTACTGCAAGAAATTGAGCACTGATTTTTTTGCCTTTTGGTGCTACAGGAGTCTTGTGTCTCCGCTACAGGGGAGAGCAGGTACACTATGATTTCACGTTCTTCCACCGGGGTCAGGACAGACTGGGCTGAGATACCTCTGCCTGGGAATGTCCCTGATCAGCAGTCACCAAACAGAGGAAATGTTGATGGATTTATTTGCAGCACCCTGTACCTTTAAATTACCATGACACATACTGCCTACTAGCCAGGAGCAACTTCACAGAATAATGCAGATGGTGATCTCTGTGCTGCTGTCTGGGAATCCCCACTTATGAGAAGGACTCCCTTTGGCTTTCTGTGCCTTGAGAAGAGTACACTTTGCTCTTCAGAGCCCTGACAAGGACCCCCTTTCCTTCCACACCCTAAATAGAGTGAGCTTTTTCTGCCACTGTGGTTCCTTACTGACTTTTAATACACACAGTGGTATCTGGGCCGTGCAGCACCTTGATTTCACTTTGCTGCTTCTCTCTCCCAGCACTTCCTGTTCAGCACTTCCTTCCTGTCAGCTCGCAAGGGTGGGGCTCCTCCCCCTTCTTGCTCAGAACAACACAGAGGAGAGACAAAAATACATAGCTCCCCTACACTTGTTTAAAGTGCAGCTTGTCTACTTCATCTGCTGCAGTGACTTTCTTAGACAAGAGCTTCCACAGTCTATTCTCTAGCCAGAGTGTAAAAGCATACCTCCCAACATTCTGGAAGTAAAAAGAGAGACAACATTACTTTTTGCAAGTAGCGAGGCTCACTTTTTGACAATGTCCATTTTTGTGGCCACACCCCCTAATCACTATGTTCATTTTACAAAATTTGGCAGATTATGAAAATTTTAAAATAGTTCTCCTGTTACAATTACTTATTTTCTTATCTCACCTGTTAGCTGCTCTGGGCTCTCTACCAAAAAAGAGGGACTATCCAGTACAAATGAGGGACTGCAGGTTGAGCTGTCAAAAGAGGGACTATCCCTCCAAAAAAGGGACAGTTAGGATGTATGTAAATGCAGACACATCCTCTGTAGACTTTTCTTCATCTGTTTAAAGTCAGCCAAAATCTGGTCTGGATCCTCATGCTTGCCATATGCAGAAGTGAGGATATCAGTTATGTCCATAGCAGTGTAATGTTTGTGACTGGCTTTAAAGGCGAAACAATCCCTTAATCATAAAATCCCCTACCCTACTTAGACCCACCTCCCTGCTCCTTCCCAGCCTAGATGTTACCGTCTAATTGCCCCTAAGTCTTTACCTACCCCACATTGCAGATTCACAGGCACCATCTTCAACACTTTGGTCTTTGGGAAGTAAGCTCCATATCGGCACATGCGCAGTCTTCCGGTTTTTGACAACTATGCGCCAGAAGTGAAGGAAATTGAAGTAGAGAAGGAAGAAGACCGAAGAGCAGAAGATGGCTCCTGGGAGCTGTGTTGAATCATCAAAGAGGGTTAAGTAAAGTCTAAGGGGCAATTACAGATGTAACACCTAGGCTGGGGGGTAGCAGGAATGGGGATATATGTAGGGTTTATGGGTTTGATTCTCCTTTAAAATCTTACACATTATTAGCTGCAGGTGGAAGTTAATGCTCCATAATTCAATGTTTTTGGTTAGTTCTGAGCAAGCTAAAGCATGTAAAGAGGACATCTTCTAGGTCTCAACTCCCTCTTCCCCTGTATTAATATGTTCTATGCCTGAAAATGTCTTTAGCATTTAATAGTGGCTCAGCTGCAGACCTTGAGCCAGTGCTTCTGTCATTTGGGTTATTGCCTCATTCAAGTAATGCTCTGTAATGCTTACATCCTTAGCTTCAGCAGTCTCAGTTGAAGTTGGTTCTTGCTCTGCTGCGGGCATTACATTGCATGGCAGTCAAAATAGCAATCTCCTTATTCTGCCAGTATAGCATGAGCTGAACACGGTGCTTCAACATCCCTCCCAACTGTCCTGTTTTTAGAGGTCCCTCTTTTGACAGCTCAACCTACAGTCCCTCATTTGTACTGGAAAGTCCAGTTTTATTCTGCACTGAACAGCCAGAAAAAGAAGCAACGTTTATAACTTAATTGGCTTTTGGCAGAGAGTCCAGAACAGCCACAGCAGAAGATAAGATACTTTTTTAACAATTTCTAGATAAGCAAATTGTAACAAAATAAGATAACACAGCGCTACGCAACAAGTTGGCGCTATAGAAATACATGTTAATAATAATAACAAGTCCCTTGGGAAAAGTTAGACTCAGCTTAAAGGGCAATTCACCTTCATTAGCAAAACTGTAATAACTGAAAAAAAACACAGAAATATGTTTAAACTTTCCAAATTTTGTAAAATTAACATGCTAATTAGGGGGTGTGGCCACAAAAATGGGCATGGTCACAAATTTTTCACCAGGGCAACTTTTTTGTCCCTCTTTTTATTTACAAAAAGTTGGGAGGTATGCTTCACTTTCATGAGGTGCAACAACAGCCTTTGGATACACCAAGGGGCATCCCACAAATTGATTACCCTGGGGAACAGGGTGTATGGTGCCTAGGGATGCACCGAATCCAGGATTCGGTTCGGGATTCGGCCAGGATTCGGCCTTTATCAGCAGGATTCGGATTCGGCTGAATCCTTCTGCCTGGCCAAACCGAATCCTAATTTGCATATGCAAATTAGGGCCAGGGAGCTAAATCACGTGACTTTTTGGCACAAAACAAGGAAGTAAAAAATGTTTTCCCCTTCCCACCCATAATTTGCATATGCAAATTAGGGTTCGGATTCGGTTCGGTATTCGGCCAAATCTTTAGGGAAGGATTCGGGGGTTCGGCCGAATCCAAAATAGTGGATTCGGTGCATCCCTAATGGTGCCCAATCTGCATTAAATGCATCACTCACTTTAAAAAGCAGGTCTGCTTAACCATCCATGACTGATTCCTCATTTGCTATCTGACGGGGAAGATTTATCAAGGGTTGAATTGAAAATTCACATTTTCAAATTTTTTTATGGCCAAAAAATAGTGAATTATTCAAATTTTATTAAAGTTTTTAAAACTTGAATGAATTTGAATGAATTTGATACGAGTTTTCGGGTCAATCCTATTCACCCAAGTTTAAAAAATTCGATTTTTTTAAATAAATTTCTATTGGTCGAATTTCAAGTTCATGATAATTTATGGGAGTTAAAAACTCACACAAATTTGAAACTTGACCTCTGATAAATGTGCCTCTAATGCTGGCCATACACGGGCAGATAAAGCTGCCAATATTGGTCTTTTAGAACGATTTGACAGCTTATCTGCCTGTGTATGAGGGGCTTCAGGCGGGTCTTCCCAATCGATATCTGGACAAGGTATCAATTGGGAAGGTTGGATTTTCTTCCGACCAACCCTTCGGAAGTCCATTGCTCTTGTCATAATCCGATATAGCCCTGCCAGTTAGTGGCATATCGGGGAAAGATCCGACTGTTTGGCGATGTTTGGATCTTTGCATCCATGGCCAGCTTATAGGTCTGTATTTATGTCTGTATTTTCCCTTCATATGCAAATTAGGATTCGGATTTGGTTTGGCCTAGCACAAGGATTCAGCCGAATCTGAATCCTGATGGAAAAGGCTGAATCCTGGCCAAATACCGACCTGAATCCTGCACTTGGTGCATTCCTAATTTATTTGCAGGACCCTGTACTCTTAAATAACCATGATACATACAGCCAGCCAGGAGCCACTTCACAGAATAATGCAGATGGTGAACTCTGAACTACTGATGGGAAGCCCCACTTATGCGTCAGTTTCTTCAGAGATTGCAAAATAAAGTCTCATGCCTTAATCGTGCGCTTATGGCTCACAAGTTAAAAAGTTTGGCTGCTATCCAAATAGGGGTAAAATAAACATGCTGCTGTAGGGATGCACAAATTTACAGCAACAGTATTCAGACACACACACACTGAATCTACCACAAAAGATTTGACCAAATCTAGAATGGAATCCAAATATTCAAATTAGTAAAATCCCCACCCCCATAAATTGCAGAATACAAAACAAATTTTCACCTTCTTGTTGTCTATAATCATATGCTGCCATGTATATATGAAACATAAAGTTCCAGCCCAGAGGTTCAGCAGCCCTATAACTTTTACTTGATCATTAATGACTTAGGGGAGGGTATTGTAAGTAATGTATCAGTGTTTGTAGATGACAAAAAACTATCCAGGGCAATTAATTGCATCCTTGTAACAGGATCTTGACAAACTGGCAATCTGGGCAAATGAGATATAATGTTGATAAATGTAAAGTCATGCACCTGGGATGTAAAAATATCCAAGCCACTTATACCCTTAATGGGACTGCACTAGGCAAATCCATTATGGAAAATGACCTTGGAGTCCTTGTAGATGATAAACTTGGCTGTAGCAAGCTGTGCCAGTCAGCAGCATCAAAGGCAAATAAGGTCTTGAGCTGTATGAAAAGGGGCATAGAGTCAGGGAGGAGGGGGTCATTCTTCCACTTTATAGAGCACTTGTAAGGCTACATCTAGAATATGCCGTACAGTTTTGGTCTCCATCACTCAAACAGGACATTATTGTATTAGAGAGGGTACAGAGAAGGGCAACTAAGCTGGAAAAAGGTATGGAAAATCTTAGCTATGAGGAAAGATGTTCGAGCTAGAGAAAAGGCGCTTAAGGGGTGATATGATAAGTATGTATAAATATATAAGGGGGTCATATAATAATCTCTCTAATGTTTTATTTACCAGTAGGTCTTTCCAGCTGACACAAGGTCACCCATTCCAATTAGAAGAAAAGAGGTTCCACCTAAATATTCAGAAGGGTTTTTTTTCCAGTGAGAGTTGTGGAATTCTCTCCCTGAATCAGTAGTACAGGCTGATACATTAGATAGCTTTAAGAAGGGGTTGGATGGCTTTTTAGCAAGTGAGGGAATACAGGGTTATGGAAGATAGCTCATGGTACAAGTTGATCCAGGGACTAGTCCGATTGCCATGTTGGAGTCAAGAAGGATTTTTTTCTCCTCTGAGGCAAATAGGAGAGGCTTCAGATGGGTTTTTTTTTTGCCTTCCTCTGGATCAACTAGTGGTTGAACTTGATGAATGTGTGCCTTTTTTCAACCTAACTTACTATGTAATATGGGCAGAAATTTGTGTGAGTTTCAGCAATGCACTTGCCCTTGCAGTCGTAAATGATCCTTAAGCTTTCCCTTGTCTAGAATACCTTTTGTTTTTTTAGCTTTTGTTTCCTTGAAACTCTCATATACTAGGCCCATAACATTTGCCTTGGCTTGTTTGTGTTTGCTGCATTTTCTTATTGCCATTACACTAGGATTATTGTGTACTGCAGAAAATGTTGATAATATAATGAAAGGTTTCATGTGCTTGCAGCTTGAGCCAACTTTACAACAATGTTCCAGAAAGTGCACCAAATGCTTCTAGTTAGTGTTACATTTCCCTCATTCAGCCTTTCTTGTATTACAGAGCTGTGAGGATTTACTGGCTGCCATGGAGCAGACCAGACAATCAAAGTAAAAGGGTACAAAAATTTTCCATACAACTACTGATCCATGAGGTGGCCCAATTCAAAGCTCATATTACAGGTCTCAGAATTTTCTACTTCCAGGCCATATCAATTGCACATTAAAAATATGGCTTGGAGAACAGCACTGTAATAATTTACAGAATGTCTTCCAAAAGATCATGTCACAATGATGTTATCAAATTGCTCAGATAGGCTCCATATGCAATAGGTGAGTTGGATGTGTTATGCCAAAGGCATATTATACATCCAACAACTCACAATAGATGAAAGCAATTCCCTACAAAATATTTTATAAATCACAACACACAAACGTAAAGTTGAGACACTTCATTCTCATTTATTGTGTGCCTACGCTTCCAAATGTGAATGCACTTTTTGTTCTTGTTTTTTCTTAATAATTGTTACATAGCTTTATAAAACAGGAATCAGCAGGACAGCTGGACAGCAGTTTTTCTATTTAGAAAGAAATGAATGGTAATTATCCGCTTGTTCTTGGTTCTGTTTTTGACTAGTTGTTATTTATGAAAGACAAGAATATATGGCAGCTTATTTAATTTTGAGCTGTTAACTGCCAGGTGTATATTATTTTATGAATGCTGCTTGGTTCTGTTTATTGTGTGCCATATAGTTTCTATAGAAGGGCAAAAAGAAGAGAGTGTTGGGGTAGAATAGAATATATCAGGCATGGAAGCAAGTGTACTGTCTTAAACATTGTCAGTCATGTATTCCCTGGGTTGTACATGGCTCATACATCTCACAATATAATTCAAGAAGTGAAGGAGGTTTTTCTCCCACTTATGGAGGAATAATAACATGAAGTAGACTTCTTGGTAGATTCTGAGATATATACTTTTTGACCAGATGAAAAATCTGAGAATTTTATAGTGAGGCTTGTGGTACCACAAAGCTACAGCCCTTTACCATCTAGTCATGGACAAATATTTCATACAGTCCTGTTTGTATATGCCCTTCTATTGTATATTAAAAGATTTTTTTAAAGCCAAAATGATGTTCATCCAACACCCTGAAGTCTCCATGGTCCAACACCCTGAAGTCTCCATGGTTTTGATAGACTCATCCATTTTTACAGTGTATGTATGTTTTATAAACAGTTAGTTCAGTATTAGACTTTCCTAAACAACAATAATGCAAAATCATAAGTAATCATCTCCTTTCATGTTTTATGAAGCAAATATAGTCCAAGTATAGAAGTGAGTGCATGTTGTCATTAAGTTGAACCCTATTCTATAGTCTATTCTATAGGAACTAAAAGTAGGACCTACATCTTATTCCTGGACTGGCGAGGCCCACTGCTTTGACCCAAGGTTGGAATCCATTAGAAAGCCTGTTTGTAGCTTGAATGTGCTCTGTTCATCACATACTGTGCCATATTTAACTTCTTTTTCAAAAGGAAAGTATGTTGTTTTAAACAGAATATACTGTCACATCTCTTAAAGTCAGGGTAAGCAATTAAGTTCAGCCTTACAGATTGACCCACTGTAAATAGAGGGGGTTAAATAAACAGTGAGCGAGACTAATCGAGGCAATATTTTTTGCTGAGTCCTTTTCCAAGCTATTACATTTGTTCTTCTATTTCCCATTAGGTGTTCATTTTCAGAACAGACAAGCAGAAATGTTGATGTAAGCCTTGTTTATTGCGCCTTTGTGAGGCTTCCAGCAGTTGCAATGGAACATATTTCTAAGTGAATTTTGTATTGTTCTCTGGGGTGATGGGATTAGTCAAAATATGTTTTCTCATGTTTCCACCACATCAACACAAACATCTTTCAATGTTCCTTGGGGCTCACCGTTTGCATATCTAAGATGGATTCCACTGGGTCGTCATGGTATAATATATTGTAAATAATACTTCAATCCAAGTAAGTCATGTTTGGAAATGAAGAGTCGTTATATGGTATTTAACCCTGCGGTTACCATCTACAATAGGGAGTTCCTTTGGAAGCAAATAAGTCAAAATAAGAAATTACTCCAAAATGCAGTATAATCAGTAATAATGTTAGAAAATGTAGTGGCACTGACTCACAATGTGTGAGACGGCTTTCCACAATTCTTTCCTTAGAGTAATGCTGCCTATCAAAGGGTGACTTATTTCTCAATAAGCCACAATGACTGTAAATGAGGAGATAAAGCTTTTAATGGCTCAGAATTTTATGTACAAAAGAGTAGAAACTTTTTTCCGTAGGTGCTAATACCTTCTAAGAAGTTGACTGACAATTTGAGCAATGACATGAAAGTTTGTACCAACAAGTAGACTTGACATCCAGTGACACCAACTTTCGCTCAATAAATATGGCTTTTTTTCAGTGGTGACTTTGTCTTATCTTTTCCAAGATGATGTAAAGGAACCCAAAGACATCATCATTAAAAAATGTAGAGAATACCTCAATGGGTTAAATATATATAGGTTAGTGCCATGCTTCTAGACCAGGAATCCCCATCCTGTTTTACCCGTGAGCCACAATCAATTATAAAAAGAGTTGAGGAGCAACACAAGAAAGCAAAATGTTTATGAGCGTGGCAAATAAGGGCTGTGATTGGCTACATGGCAGCTTCTAGGTGGAATGGCAGCTGACAGTAGGCTCTGTTTGGGCCACTGGTTGGGGATCACTGTTCTAATGTAGGTCTTGTTTAATTGCTGGTGAGAAAAGCCTTTCTTCATTGGGTTCAGTCAAAGAGAAAGGTGTCTGCTGGACCATTCTTTGGTTTCTGGAGGCTATGATTTATTGGAACATGGATCATTTACAAATGTATATTAGTGAATTCAGACCTGACATATGGAAAAATCAGACAGCACACAAGCAATAGTGCCAAGGTCACACAAGAAGCCCTTAACCAATGGTGTCCTGATTATGTTCAAATGTGACTAAATTCCTGTAGAGTTTGGGATCTAATTTTATACAAGGCTTATAAAAAGTGAGCTTCTCAAGGTAAGGAAGCAAATCCAATATTCCAGTTTTTAAACAATTCATTGATAAAAACAATATGGCATATTACACTTTCAGATAAGCAGCCTAATAAAGAACTGGGCTTTACCTGTTATCCTGAATAGGTTTCCCTATTACAGTATATTTTAGGGAAATGTAACAGTATTAGGTTGGGAGTGTGAAGAATGCAGGGATCTGGTAACTCTTTGCTTCCACCCTAAATAGATCCTATCTTTCTGTTTTCAAATTAACTCTATATACTGGCCTAGTCAGATTTCTGTATAGGTCTCTATTTACAAACTATTACAGGTTTCTACCATTTTTTGTTAAATGCAGGGATCTGGTAACGCTTTGCTTCCACCCTAAATAGATCCTATAGGAAAATTTATTCCAAAAGGAGACGTTTATTATTTATTATTAAGAGGTGCAGAAGGAGTAGGTCAAGCACATGCTTAGTCCTTCAGCAAATTCCTTCTGTGAAAGCTGGCATGATGGAGGCAGAGGGCAGATAGGGGAAGTAAGAGCAAACAGTGACATTGCCCAAGGCTTGAAATGCTCAGAATATTAAGTTTGCTGTAAGCATATAATTGTCTGGATTTGTGAAGCATTTAGGTATGGGGTGGTTGTGGGAGCCTATGCTTGCCTGTTAAAGGAACAGTAACACCAAAAAAATGAAAGTGTTTTAAAGTAAAGAAAATATCATGCAGTGTTGCCCTGCACTGTTAAAACTGATCTGTTTGCTTCAGAAACACTACTATAGTTCATATAATCAAGCTGCTAAGTAGCAATTGCGGAAATTGAAAAACAGCTACATGGCACAGGATGACTAATGGATAACAGACAACATTATGTTCTACAGAGTTTATCTGCTGTGTAACAGCTTTTGAATGGCTGCCCCCATGGCTACACAACAGCTTATTTATATAAACAATAGTAGTGTTTCTGAAGCAAACAATGCAGTTTTACCAGTGCAGGGCAACACTACATTATATTTTATTATTTTTATTTTTTAAAACAATTTCATTTTTTGATGTTACTGGTCCTTTAACATTGGTTTCTGGGATCTTCTGACCAACATACAATTAGAAATTAATATTAATATTAATTGAATAATTATTGTTAATAGAAGAGACAATGTCAAGAAAGGCAAACAAAATTGACCTAAAGCCAAATTAAAAATAATATGCCCTTAAATAATCTGTAAAATGGAACAATCAAGAGATTAATGCAGTTACCTTGCTGGCTATCGGTAGTTTAAATCCACTGATTTCCTAATACTGGATGAAATATTTTATGATAGCTTGGGGATGGCCAGAATTTAATGATTGAACTTCACAAGTAACCTAGGTTTTCTATGAGTACACCCTTTCCGTTATCATAACAATGCGAACTGTTATTGCTTATAATACTTGTTCATGCTATTATTGATTTTTTTTTTTGCTCAGCACTCAAAGTAAATATTACAGTTTATAAAATAATAGTATGTGGCAGGCCCATGAAGGGTTGTAGGCAAAAGGTGACCGCACTGCTTGTCAGTGTTCTCATCTGAAATGTCTGCCCAAGATTACTCTCTAGTGAAGAAAATGGCATTCTGGGAGATTCTGAGGTAAGTGACTGTTGATATGGATAGAAGACAGATGGTTCCATTTTAGAATTACAGCTGTCATAGGTGAGATAGCTGCCCATAAGATTATGTCAGCGCTAAAGCTGATTTCTGCCAAGGTATCAGCATATCAACTAGTACCTCAGCATTGTGCACAACTATTTCCCCTTTGGGTAATAAAGTTACTCTTTTCTGGCTTTTTTATTAGATACAGAGATGTTATTTTTTTTATCAAGTAAAGCATTTTTTTTCTTTTGTAATTTGGTGCAAATTTAGAGAAACAATGCGATACTGAAAATCCAGGAATGTAAAATGGCAGACTTGTAGCCTTGTTTCCACTTGCATTTTTGAGGCCGCTGGAGTGCAATAAGCTGTCCCTCTTTCTCTTTTGCTGCAAGGCCTGCTTTAAGTAGCCATTTAGTGCCCCTTAACACTCAAGCACTTCTTCCCATACAATTAGTAAAACACTGTGTTATGGCTGATGGCTGATGATCTTGACATATCTGTATTTACAAACAATTCAACAAATTATAACAGGTTAAACACTCCCTTTATCTTTCTCTTTGGATTGAAAATGTTGTACCCAAATATTAGACTTGACATTCCCATGTTTTTTTGCCAATGTATACCTGCTAATATTCTTACAATGAACTATTTCTTGGTCAAGTACCTGATCTACCTGGGCCAGACCCTCAGACAACTAGCTTTATCCCTAATTCAGCACCTGATCTTTCCCTTGTCCACACCCCAAGCAAACAAGACAGATGCCACATCCTTATGCAACTTTGTTATAGCATTTTATCACCCCTGTCCACATCCTGCGCCAACTAGCTAGTCCACCATCCAAGCATCTGATCTCCCTTGGCCATCCCATTTTAGCCATAAGATAGCACCAATCCCCATTGCTCCGGTCCCGATGATGAAAATTTGGGAGAGTATGGGGGAGGATGATAATTCCCCTTGGACACTGTGTTAAACAACCAAAGATATGAAACAAAAAGCAAACTTGAGAAATTATAATATTCAGAAAGAATTTGGCAAATGCTGGGTCCAAATAAGAGACAGAGATGAGTGGCAACTGCTTTATTCTGAATTTTATGTTATTTAAGACTAATGTGAAAACACAGCAACATAGTTAGATTCAATTTGTCTATTCCACCTTACTCAATGCATATGAAAGCCACATGAAAAAAGCTGCAGCTCCCCCTAGTGCAGAAATGGAAATCAGCTCTTTTATAGCTGGGCCCTCAGCCATTATGGAAGAGAGGAAGATGAAAAAATGATTGAAATGTATGTAGGTGAAAAAGAAATATATCTTAAGACGATCCATCTGAAAATACCAACACTCAGTATGTCAATATTGCATGAAGTCTGCACTAGTAAAAGTCTGGAAGAAATATCATTTCGACAGACACAGATCTCTGTTTTGTATAGTTGTCGTTCCCACTCATGGGATTTAAAGTTAGACATTATAATATCTATATCCCTATTTATTCTAACATATTAACATAGTAAGTTAGGCTGAAAAAAGACACACATCCATCAAGTTCAAACTTTTAAAGGAAAACTATACCCCCCTAACAATCGCTATAAAAAGATATTGCATAAACCAACTCATGTGTAAAACCCTGCTTCATGTAAATCAGGGG
>CM044445.1:24892658-24903488 GCA_024363595.1 Xenopus borealis | reverse complement strand
AAAAAAATAATCTGAATTTGCCTCATATTCTCTCTATATATTTACTACAGTTTGTAAGAAAGGGCAACTTTAAACCTGGTATGGTGCCTGCAGGGTAATGGATAAATCAGCTAAGAATTTAGGGCTTGTTTATGGAGAACAAAAAACAAAACACTTGTGCACCTTCAGTGCCTGTGGTGTGATTAATACTGTAGTGAGTACAATATGGCTGCCCTCTTGCATGCATCGTCTTTACACATCTCTCTTAAAAAAAAAGGATGAAGATTGCACATTGCAGTATTCACTAAAAGCCAATGAACCTTTTCCTAAAAGCTAAAACACTGCTGTCCACTGGAAGGTCCAAAATTCGGTTGGTAGGTTGAGTCTCTCAGCCTGATGTCCAGTTAGGGAGAGAATATCTTGAATTTTCCAGAAACCATAGCAATTTCACTATTACAATCATATTTCTATGTACTGTACCTGTTACCTTGTTAGAGAAGCCTGACCTCATGTTTCACCCCATGCCATGTTGTTAATTCCTTGGAGGGTTCTAGGCAGCATATGTTGTTTAGTTTCCACTGCATTCCTGTTTGTGGATACAGTAAATAGCTGGTTAAAAGAGAACTAAAGCCTAACTAAAGAAGTAGACTAGAAATGCTGTTATGTTTTTGGATACCAGTCCACAGGAACCTCAGCCCTTTAGCAGTAAAGATCTGTCTCTCCAAAGATGCACCAGTAGCTCCCCATCTTCTTCTCTGCTGTTCGCTTCACATGCTCTGTGCTGCTGTCACTTACTGAGCTTAGGGACCCACTCACAATATACAGTACACATAGAATGTAAATGTCACAATATAAGGCTGATTAGTAATTAATGCAGATAATTACTATATGGTAGCACATAAACCAGTGCAACCAACAATAGAATTTAATAATCAGCCCTGTAGCATCAGTTTATATTACAAGCCAACCTCATTTTCTACTTGATAATTTGAGAGGACCCCTAAGCTTAGTTTCTCAACAGCTGCTCAGAGTCCATTGAGCATGTGAGTGTCAGACACTTTCCAAGATGGTGACCCCCTGTGACAAGGTTGAAGTCATGGATCATTGCTGCTATTGACAAGCTGAAACTTTAGGCTGGTGTAATAAGTATATAAAATATATGAGATTTCTGGGTAATACAGAACTTTTCTTACTAATAGGGCCCCAAAATGGCACCTGCTGGCTTTCCTGTGATTGTGAAATCAACAAAATGTAAATAATTTATATATTGTAAGTAAAGTTTATTGTTTCAACTAACATTAAAGAAAATTATTTGTAATCTCTTATGGTAACAGGTGTTTGCTTGTGTTATTGCTCTGTGGCACATTTGCCTCGTGATGCTCATGTGATCAGTCTGGATTGGAGTTACTGCTCAACATTATACAGGTCGGGATTCACCCACGGTGAGCAGGTGAGTGTGATTGTTAGTGTGATTGTGAAGTCAGACATTTGCAGAGGAAAGCTGAGAAATATATAAGCCTAAACACTTGTATGAGCAGATTTACCTCCTCCTCCTGATATTAATAAACAAAGGAAACCCCCATCCCCTCATAGTATGTCCCTACTATACAGAATTAAAGACACATACGGTGGCAAAATCTGTGGAGGTTTAAGCTTTATTTAACAATTAAGGCAAAAAATTACTAGGTACACCCTGACCCCAGCTGCGGCTCCTACTATCAAACCAGGGCTCACTGCCCATACCATAAAACTGGGGAGCAAGGACCATGGGGCAAAACACAACAGTAAATCTGTCTGCAAAACTTCCCTTAAGAACCCTGCTCCAGCAGCCAACCCCCTGGCTCTGCCCCCAGGCCCAACCCTCTTTTTCCTACCACTGGGCAACCACAATGTTGTTCTAGCCTGGGGGGCTGGGGTCAGCCAGGTACTTTGACACACCTGTGGCAAGGGAGGGGGCCCTGCCTAAGTTCATCTCAGCCCTAAACGGGCTCCATTCTTACTAATGTATGTACCTTCTCCCTCAGAAGTAACTGAAGTCTGTACCATTTGTTGTATGAATCTGCCACCTAGTGGTGTATAAGGATCAGAGCAGGTTGTTGCAAGAGCCCTGTCTGTAGCCGATCATGAGTGACACTGTCCCTTGTTTTGCTGATGATTAACCCCAAAACTAAATTTTAAGGATCTATTAAGTTTCAGCCTCATTTACTCACAACGTGCTCAGTGCAAGGAACAAGTTTCTTTGCATTAACCTCTGTACGTAGAGTGCTTGACCCTATATTTTCTAGTGCTACTGCTAATGCTCAGCTATTAATGTAAATTCAGCACACAGAGGAAGAGAACCCAACAATCCTGCTTCTGTGATTTATGACCTGTACTTGTAGTCTCAATCAGATCTGGCTGGTTGGCAGCCTTATTTGCAAGCTGAACGTTTCTCAGTTGTTTTTGCTTTTTGGCACTACTATACACCTGAAATACAGAAACCTAAGCATGGTCTCTATTGTTAAAGACCAAGGCTGCCATGCAGGCCTCTGTTCTGCATTACAGGTACTGTACTGGTTAGCAGAATGCTGCTTCAGCAGAGAGAAAGAAAGGCAGGAGCTGGGCATTTAGCTGATCCATAAACTTTATTGCTTTATTACTGAATTTATTTCTGATGACTCTCAGACTCAAGGGGGTCTTTACTAACCATCAAATTTCATTATCTTTCAAAGAATCTCAAAAAATTTGTGGTTTTCTCATTTTTTTAAAAAGAATTTGTATGAAAACCTCTAATACAAAACTTTGGCAGGGAAAAGTTGTCCAATACAATTCAGTGGGAGCTGCACTGATCCTTTTGGACCGCTCTAAATCAATTCAGACATTTTGAGGACGTTTTGTATTTTTTTCCGCTAGGAATTGTCCGAAGAAATTAACTTTTTAGAGGTTTTTGTGGATTTTTTAGTGCATTGTTCAGCATAATTTTCCATTCGTACTTTTTTTTTTTAAAATCTGTGTTTTGATAAACAGCCCATGACTGGGGTTAAATTGTGAGATTATCTGTTTTTTCAGCCACTCTGGCTTTCTTTACTGAACATGGTTTATTATAAAAGATATAACAACACTGCATGTACAAAGCCAACAACAAAGTCTTTGACTTTCACTTAACTAATCCTACTGCATGACAGGCCACACAGATATGGCTCAGATGATTATCTTAGCTGGTATGTCCTTTGCAGCCACCTCTCTGAGGATGAGGAGAGTCCAGGCTCAGGATGGATGCAGAAAGAAAAGCACAATGGTGAGAGAGAGGAGAAAGGATTAAGTGCTGGTAAGCATCGAATTGTAAATATTATGCAATTCCCTGGGGGGGGGGGGTTGAAGGAAGCTATGGGAAAATTACTATTAATGGAATTACTAATGGATTGTGAAATAGCTGATCTTGGCATAATGGGAATCAGGATTATAAATTCAGTACAAATTACAAGGTAAATGGTGATCCATGAATGGTAATTCAATGCAGGGGAACTGAGTTAAGGATTATAGTATTATAAAGAATATAAAGAGTTATTGATATGATTAATGATTTTTCTTATGATACAATTTCATTTTGTCCCATGTTACTTTGTCACCAAAATAAACCTTTCATAAAGTATTCTTGTATTATAAACAGTGGCATAACTAGATTTTACTGGACCCTACAGCAAATTATTTCTCAGGCCCCCAAAATGTCTAGAGGTTGAGTTGTTTTATGTATATAAATTAGGGCCTTGTAGGGCCCCTTTATGCCCTGGCTCCAGGGTCTGCTTCCTCTGTAATTGCACACCTGATTCTAAAACCAGAACTATTTTACTTTATGTAAAATACATTTCAACTGTCAACTTCATCATCTAATCTACCACTACTACCCTATAAATCTTGGAATGAGACCACTTCTAGGACAGTAACTTGGGCCAAAAAACCTAAAAGTCATTACTGGGAGTGCATGTGGCTCATTTGCTGCTTGGGCAAAAATTTATTCTGGCACAGTTTGGACTTTAACAGTAAAGCAGCACTTTCCCATTGCTTAGTTCAGTCATACACTCACCACCATGGGCACGAAGGGTGGTATTAATGTGCAAAGGTGGTATTAATATGTGGATTGACCCATTCCATAGATCCATAGAAAGGGTGGTCTCTGATGTCCCCGGTGGTTCCAAGACCTTAATGACATTGTTAATGTGCTACCAGTTGCCTTAAATGCCATTTGGACATTGTATCTAATTAGTCATACGTATCATACAGAGGTAGCTTCAGTTATACATTGAAAATGCCTCTAGCCATGCAAAATGGCACAGATAATAAAGGCATCTCATCCTGGGAGCCTGTGATGTATATACTAATTATTCTCAATAGTATGTGTGAGAGTCTATTCACTGTCTATTCACTGGGCCATAGGCTGCACAAACAGAATTATGATTACTGGAATTGCAGCTAAAGTACACAGCAATAGCTTTGGCTATGACCCATTCTACTAAGACCACACCCTGCTTTGAAGTAGCTTTACAATGATTCTTCATTTAGGCTGAGGTTATTGAACATAAATTTACAAGCAAAAATGCGTTCCAAAAAGAAAAAACATTTATTTTTTATCATTCCATAATATCATTGCTTATACTCACTGCTTGCAGGAAATTCACCAGTTCTGTGCTGAAAAATATATGGGCTCTTTGTCGACTACTGATCGCTTGTCGGAAAATGGAAGAATGTTGGTGGCTATTTTGTAGATGACAACACCCGATGACCACCAGTTGGCTGCTGTATTATACTCCTTCCCTTTGATCACCTTGAAAAGAAGGAACAGATCATTTCTGTAAACAAGGTTCCTCGAAAAGAAGGAACGGATCAGTTACCCATTGCTGTTACTGTGCATGTGTTGGAGTAGGAAACTGTGTCATATATCCGCGTGGTCCAGCTCTGCCTGTGGTGGTTTTGTTGCCGAAGATGTTGTTAACAGCCAGACCAAAGTCTACTATTTTTATATGGGTTTCTACCAGGTTGATGGCTGGTGTCAGGTCACTGCAAGAATAAGATTTGACTTTCTATTGCGAATCTCAGGACCTGGATGTGTCCCTTACACTAAGCCTGTGGTGTTAGTCAGTGGAGTCTAGCCTATAATAACTACCACAATATACTGTTGGCAGTACTGCCAGATATTCTGTGGTGAGGAGGGGGACATCTGTCATGAGCCTGCCAGTGCTTTAAAGATCTGGGCACACTGTCATACACACAGACCCTACATAGAGAAACATTTTTTGCCCCTTTAATTGTAGTGGCATTACTTTTAATTGAATGATGCTCAAAATGAATGATTGAAGAAAGAGTTTCCCTTAATACAAACATAATATAAAGACAGGTGGCAAATCAGGGAAGAGAGCATTTTACCGATGGATGATCCCATTGTAATGAAGGAATTGCAGGCCGCAAGAAATCTCCACTGAGTAGATCCTTATTAAAGGATAGAAAAAAAAAATCCTCAGTGACTTCCTATACTATCATCTATTATTAATCCCTTACTATAAGTGATCAGAATCAGTATCAAGACAAAAAATACTGATAACATTATAATGTTTGGATTTCGTGTGCTACTGAATGAGACAGAACACTAAAAGCAAAACTGAGAGTTTTAGCCTTCTATAAGCAATTTTATAAAAGCCCATAATTCTTCACAGTACCCCACAGTATATATATAAGTGAATCACACAGTAACTCGTAGCCCACAATGCCCCTAATATACAGTTTTATATAAACCCATACATTAAATAAATTAACTTCAATTATTCCTATGAAGTGTTACATAGTCTTTGCCGAGGCCTAAAATAGCGGTAGGCAGAAGAGGCAAATGCATAGGGCACAATGTTGGAGAGGCACCAGGCACATTACCTCTTCTACCACATTCCCCCTAGTGCGGACCCTTCTTCCCCCCAACTGTGGCAGCAATTCCAATAGTGCTGTGGCTGCTTACATTCCTCCACGCATGCGCACATATGCATCTTCGGTACGTGCCGCCTGTTCGTGCACATGCACGGGGAGGGAGGGGACAAATTTGGCTGGGGCACCTAGGGTGCCCAGCTGACTTGGCCTGGCACTGGTCTTTACTGAGCCAATAAGATATTCTACAACCTGCAATGTCCCTATTAGGTGCCCCACATCCCAAACTGTCTCCCAGTATAAGAGAAACTCTATCACAATCCTCCGCCAAAAAGTTTTTCCATGGCCAACAATGATCTAAATGCCCTCAAATAACTTTCTCGAATAGCTCACAATCGCATATGCTGACTAGCTTTGCAGTGCCCCAGTAAACTGCACCATAAAATACAATCCCCTTGCTATAGTAAGTGTATAGTAATCATTATATAATTCAAGTAGCTCCCAGTACAGCTGCACCATAGCCACAATTACCAAGTCATATTGACTGGAACTTTTGCAATGCCTGTATTTCTACCACTGTAAATAACTTGAGTAATAATGAACACTTACAAGTGGTTTAATACTTACACAGTTCTCTCATTCTATTGTGAAGGGTTCCCCCTCCCATATACTCCCAAGATGACAAATGCTTGTATCTGGTGAGGAAGGCAAACAAGGAGAGAATAAAATATTAAAGTAAACAAAAAAAACTGAACAATACACTGTAGGGTAGCATCCAAAGATATATCAATATCAGCAGCTTGAATGCACATGCACTAAATTAGATATGCTAGATGCATGAAGAATTGCAGTATTTATATGAGATCACTAAACTTTACAGTGGAACAGATCCCCATGAAAAAAGTCTCATTATACTGTATCTGAGTATCCTGAGGGTGGGATATTATCCCAAGACAGTTTGGCTAGGGGGCCCAAATTCAAGTCAATAAATATTTTAATTATATCTGTATGATGCCCCCCATCTCCCTAAAAAGTTTTCACCTCAATAAGTATTTTCTTTAAATCTGCATTTAATGAACTAACTTAGCAGAGAAACTTCAAAACAAGTTCTCCAGTGCAATACAGTACAAGTAAATACTTGCTAATTGGTTGCTATGGGTTACTGCTCCTGGGCAAACTCAGAACCTTTTATTACCTATCCCCCTATATTGTGTAACACTCAATAATGAGTCAACTTGCTAACAGCATATATCAAACTAGGAAAAGAATGTGTATACGTATATTATTGTGGTGGAAGAGTTCTCCATCTGGGGTGAAGGGCCTTTAGGGAATGGTCATCCATTTGGGGGTGCCATTGGTCCCATTGTGACCAAACTTTGTCAAAGTTAGGGACCTGAGTGCATTAAAATGTTAAATATTCCATGTGGAGAATATCCTCAACTACAGAGTTCCATCAGGGTTGGTGGCTGCAACTGCTCAATGTTATGTTTAATATCATTTTGTTTCACTGTAGGGGGGTAATAGTCTTATTGTAGTGACTTAAATCTATTACCTTTGTCTGAAAGGACGAATAGGCATGGCACAGGAAAGGGCTTCCCCTTGCAATCCAAAGTAAGTGATCTTTCATTTCAGTCTGCGATGTCTTCTCTGAGCTCTTACCTGCCACTAGCTTTTTCTTGCTGGTCCAAGAAGCTAACATGACCTTAGAAAGGCAGATGGGAGAGCAAATATTACTTTAATATTACACCCATTTCCATTGATAGCCAATATTATGTGTATGATAACAGATCTATAAGAATTTCTATTTCTGACTATGAACTTTATACTACAGTTATGTGGGATTAATAAGAAAGAATAGGCACTGTCCACAAACAGATAGAAAGTCTCCAACATAGATACTGCAGAAAAACAAATGGAACATAGAGATATTATATAGATGAGTATTGGATTATAATATTTAACAAAAGTAACTCAAAGCAACTGGTCTTGCTGAGAAAGTTGCTTTGAGTTACTTTTGTTAAATATACCATGACCTGGATGAATGAGAATATTCATAGTCACATCAGATTATAATGTTTCTTAATAATGTTTGGAAATAAAGTTCTATATGTTGGTGTTACATATTTGGGGTACACAAATGTGATGAGCTAAACAAAAAAAAATCCCCCCTGTTCCATTACCATAAAATAAAATCAGAATCCTGTACTACTGTATATTCGATATGTGAACACCAAAGAGCCATGTGTCTGATTCCTTCCATTAACTGAAAAGGGAAACACTGCAGGTCAGTAGTTCAAATGCTGGGAACAATTATAATTTCCGACATGTAAAGCCATTGAAACTATTAAACAGGAAAGCATTGACATAAATACTTAACTTGTTCCCTCCGATTTAATGGTTTCACCTAAAGACTATTAATTTGTAAAATGTTGGAGAAAATACCAGTGTAATTTTTACTATATTGCGCTACCCACCAATTAATAAGAGAACATTTACATATGGAATCTAACTGCAAAGGGATACTCGCCATTAAAATAAATGCCACAGTTCTATAAATATTTTGGCCAGAAAAGACCAGTTTACATAGTAACATAATAAGTGAGGCTGAAAAAAGACACATGTCCATCAAGTTCAACCTTTTAATTTTTATTTTTTTTTAAACCTGCCTTACTGCTAGTTGATCCAGAGAAAGGCAAAAAAACTCATCTGAGGCCTCTCCAATTTGCCTCAGAGGGGGAAAAAATTCCTTCCTGACTCCAAAATGGCCAGTCCCTGGATCAATATGTACTATGAGCTATCTCCCATAACCCTGTATTCCATCACTTGCTAAAAATCCATCCAACCCCTTCTTAAAGCTATCTAATGTATCAGACTGTACAACTGATTCAGGGAGAGAATTCCACATCTTCACAGCTCTCACTGTAAAAAAACTCCTTCCAAATATTTAGGCGGAACCTCTTTTCTTCTTTCGGAAAGGGTGACCTTGTGTTAGCTGGAAAGACCTGCTGGCAAATAAAGCATTAGAGAGATTATTATGTGACCCCCTTATATATTTATACATAGTTATCATATCACCCCTTAAGTGCCTCTTCTCCAGTGTGAACATCCCCAATTTGTCCAGTCTTTCCTCATAGCTAAGATTTTCCATACCTTTTACCAGCATAGTTGCCCTTCTCTGTACCCTCTCTAATACAATAATGTCCTGTTTGAATGATGGAGTCCAAAACTGTACGGCATATTCTAGATGAGGCCTTACCAGTGCTCTATAAAGTGGAAGAATGGCCCGTTCCTCCCGTGATTCTATGCCCCTTTTAATAAAGCTCAAGACCTTATTGGCCCTTGATGCTGCTGACTGGCACTGCTTGCTACAGCCAAGTTTATCATCTACAAGGACTCCAAGGTCCTTTTCCATAATGGATTTGCCTAGTGCAGTCCCATTAAGGGTATAAGTGACTTGAATATTTTTACATCCCAGGTGCATGACTTTACATTTATCAACATTGAATCTCATTTGCCACTTAGCTGCCCAGATTGCCAGTTTGTCAAGATCCTGTTGCAAGGATGCCACGTCCTGAATGTAATTAATTGGGCTGGATAGTTTTGTGTCATCTGAAAACACTGATACATTACATACAATACCCTCCCTATAAATACCGAGCCCTGAGGGACCCCACTAAGAACCTTACTCCAAGCAGAGAATGTACCAGAGAACGTCATTTGTGGGGCACGGTATCAAACTCTTTGGCAAAATCCAAATACCTATGACTACCTATCGTGGATACGAAACGCATCAGGTTTTTTGGTTTTAACCTTATTGAAATAAATTTGGTGTTTTAACTTCTCCTGTGGACCCGGAGTGCTTGCCGTTTTTTCTTCGATTTTAAAATCCAAATAGAACCAAATCTACTGCCCTCCCCCCACTGTCCAGCATTTTACTTACCTCATCATAAAAAGCAAAAATATATTTATTAAATGCAGCTTCTGTCCCAACAGACTTGCAGTTTTTAAATGCCTTTCTCTTCTTTCCAGTTAACTTCTTCACTTCTGTATTACGCTCTATAGGGTGATTCGTAGAGTGTCTACATTTACTCCTTAAGGGAATACATTGAGAACACTAGTGATTTAATATCATTTTAAATGACAAACATTTCTGTTCTGTGTTTTTATAAAATCTGGGTGAAACACACCCCTCCCCCAGGTTCCAATGCACATTAAACTGCAATGAGAAAACCAAAATGTAGAAAGAAAAGTTGTCCTGATTCAGCAAACAGACAGACATTCTGTATAAATATTCCTTTTTAGTTTCGTATTTAAAGTAGTCACAATCACACATACTTAATGTCATGTGTGAATTCTGAAATTAAAGGTACAAAAAAGCAATATAAAGATATTTTGGAACCAATTCAGCCTATGCATACAGATTCATCCAGAATATCTAGCACCTTTCTAAAACCTGAATCAGTACAGTCAAATAAGGCTATAACTCACCTTATGTCACTCACTTCAAGAGAATGGATCATTATAAATGCTCCTACCATGTCCTTTCAGTATCTGCCGGTGATATTATGAGCACAGCTGTCTAACTAGTGGCTCACAGCTTGGATGCAGCCCACCAATTTAGGAGATATTCATAAAATAATGGTATTAGATGCAACTGTATTTTAATTAGCCCCACAAAGTGAATAATTCTCAATAAATGCCCAGATAGCATGGGCTAAAGATACGACATCCACAATGGTCCAGATTATAACATAATAAAATCTGAATAATGGGAGAAATGCTGTGGTGTGGAACAATGGGAATTAAATCATAATTAAAATAAGAAGGAAAATAAATAATTGTGGTGTTGATGACAACAGTTTACTCTCACGGTAAATTATTTCTTTATATTTTTCGATCTAATAAAGCAGAATATACAGTGGTGTGAAAAACTATTTGCCCCCTTCCTGATTTCTTATTCTTTTG
>CM044445.1:24850125-24868219 GCA_024363595.1 Xenopus borealis | reverse complement strand
CCTCTGCTGGGTCGACCTCCATCGGCTCCATCTTATCGACCTTCTCACGAGGCGACATCCTTGCAACAGGATCTGGGCAGCTAAATGACAAATGATATTCAATGTTGATAATTGTAAAGTCATGCAGAGATTCACAGGAGGGGGTCATTTTTCCACTGACCTATAGAGCACTGGTGCGGCCCCATCTAGAATATGCAGTACAGCTTTGGTCACCAACACTCAAACAGGACATTATTGTATAAGAGGGTACAGAGAAGGGCAACTAAGCTGGTAAAAGGTATGGATTCAGTGCATCCCTCTTTACCAGTAGGTCTTTCTAGCTCACCCTAGGGCACACATTCTGATTAGAAGAAAAGAGGTTCCCCGTTAATATTGAGAAGGGGTTTGTTACGAGAGCTGTGTGGAATTCTCTCCTTGAATCAGAAGGTACACTTCACTTCCGGGGAGGGGGAGTAGTTCCCCAGAGGTTATACAAAGGGATGTCCACATGTGTTCTGTTTTTCTAGTGCACCCACTGGCTGGAGGAAGTGTTGTGTTGCTGCTAGGTCTATTACTATTTACTATGCCGAAAAGACCCAAAGTCACGAAAAGAGCTGACACTCAAGTCCTGAAGCGATGAAAATACCCAATGTCATGAAAGGAGCCAACATTGAAGTCCTGAAGCGGCGAAAAGACCCAAAGTCAAGAAAACAGCTATAACTGAAGTCCTGAAGCCACAAGTTCAATTCTACTGACAGCAATGTGGGTTTTTTTTTTCTAATCCCCCAAAAAAAATATTTTTTGGGGCCCCACATTTTTTTTTTAACGTGTGAGGGGGGCCCTGGCACCAATGTTTTTTTTTTAAATATTCTTTGGGACCCCAGTTTTTTTTTTAACTTGTAAGGGGGGCCCTGGCACCAATGGTTTTTAAAAAAATATTCTTTGGGGCTTGTTAGGGGCCCCCCCTAACAAGCCCCAAAGAATATTTTCGCCTGGCACCAATGTTTTTTTTTTTTAATGTTTTTTGGGGCCCCAATTTTTTTTTACTTGTTAGCGGGGCCCTGGCACCAATGCTTTAAAAAAAAAAAAAAAAAAAAAAAAAAACATTTATGGGGGGCCCTGGTGCCAATGATTTTTTTTAACTTATAAGGGAGCCGTGACCATCAATATGTGTGGGGGTTTACTTTTTTTAGCGCTGATATCTGTGTGGTCTTTTAACTTTGATGTGGAGTAGGAGGGATCAGGGGTGGGGCTTGGGTGTCAGTGTGGGCGGGGCCCCCTGAAAATTTTGTTGTGCGGGGCCGCGTGATTTCTAATGGCAGCCCTGATTGAGTCAGTGCAATTATTATGCTGCCATATTTGTTGGATCCATTCATCATCATCATCATTCATCTCCCTACGATACCTGCTATCCCACAGTCACACTGTTACTATAGGAACATTTGATAATACATGAGTGATACTCAGAGTTCCCTGTATAACTCAGCCTGCAGCCTTGTACCTTTATATGGTCACAAATCCCCTCAGTGACTTCTAATATCCTTATCATTTACAGTAGGGGGTACATTATCCCTTGTAATAGATGATCCCAACTGATCCTCTTCTTAATGGAAAACTATACCCCCAAAATGAATACTTGAGCAACAGGTAGTTTATAGCATATTAAGTGGCATATTAAATAATCTTACCTCTTGCCTTGAACCGCCATTTTGTGATGGTCTCTATGTGCTGCCTCAGAGATCACCTGACCAGAAATATTTCAATTCTAACTGTAACAGGAAGAAGTGTGGAAGCAAAAGATACAACTCTGTCTGTGAATTGGCTCATGTGACCTTTAGAATGTTTTGTGTGCACCGTTGAATCATACGATCCCAGGAGTAGTGATGGGCGAATTTATCCGCCAGGGGCGAATTTGCAATGAATTCCCGCGATTCGCCGCTGGCGAATAAATTCGCTTAACGCCAGCAAAAATTCGCCAAAAAAAAACGAGTCGTGCGTCATTTTTGACGTGCGTCGGAAACGATGCGAAGCGTGTCAAAAATGAAGCACGACTCGTTTCGCGAATTTTTTCGCCAATCTCACCCGTTTCGCTTCGCCGAAAAATTCGCGAATTTCGCATTTTTCGGCGAAGCGAAACGGGTGAGATTCGCCCATCACTACCCAGGAGGCTGTCCTTATTTTTTAAAATGGCTATTTTCTATTTCAGATGACCCAATGGCACATGCTACTAAAAAAGTATATTATTATGAAAATGGGTCATTTACATGAAGCAGGGTTTTACATGAGTTGTTTTATGCAATATCTTTTTATAGAGGCCTACATTGTCCGGGGGGGGGGTATAGTTTTCCTTTAACCTCTGGTCCTCCTTAACTCCTTTCTTCCTCCTTCTCTCCTCTAGTCCTTCTCCTCCTTCTCTCCTCTCAGATCCAAAACTCTCCTCCAACACTCACTAAACTCTCCTCTAATCGCTTTATGCTCCTCCACTATCTCCAGTATGTCAGTAGCTGCTTCAGCCAACTGTCATATACTCCTATACCCTCTGCTCTGCTGTCTGTATCTGTCAATTTGTGAACTTGATTGACAGTTAATTAACCCAAGACTTATGCACACCAATACTATAGTAATACATTGCAAAGTTACATCAGTTTAAATGAGAACTGAGAATAAAAACAGTGGAGACACCTTGTAGAATACCAATAGAACATCAAATACAGATGCAGAAGGGTCATGTGTTTCCTAACTTAAAGGGTCCCCTAGATGTGTCTGGGCTACAATTCCAGCATGCAACATTTTGGGACACAGGGTTAAGAAATATGGCTACAGTGACAGAAATATAAAACATTATTCACATATACAGTATATTCAATATGTGAACATCAAAGAGCCATTGCCTGTGTCTGATTCCTTCTATTAACTGAAATGGGAAACATTGCAGGACAGTAGTTCATGTAACTAGTGAAGTAAAACACTCCAGTGCCATTTTGTAACGCTTAAAAGCAATGTAAATGCTGGACAGAATACCATTATAACTATAAAAGAGAGAAGCTCTGACATAACTGCTTAACTGCACTTGTTACCAGTGGCATAACTACTCCCTGGTGGGCCCGGCACAGGATGGGCACCTGGGCCCCGCTGTGGGGCCCTTACCCCTATGAATCGCATGCTGGAGTGTTGATAGCACGTGTGATGTATAATCTCCCCCTAGATAACTGCCTGCCATAACCATTGTTGTGGCTCCGATGGGCCCCAAGGGGATGGGGGCCCTGGTGCAATTGCAACCTCTGCACCCCTGGTAGTTACGCCACTGCTTGTTGGCAGCTTCTTGTTCCTTCCCATTTAATGGATTTACCAAAAGTTTAATATGTAAAATGCTTGAGAAAATTCCAGTGAGTTTGCGACTGCTGAATTAGTGCAATGTTCCACATGTATGGCCATCTTAATACAGAACTGGGTGGTGGTGAGGTCAGGAACTGGGATTGTGGGGGTCATTAAAGGAGAAGGAAAGTTGAGACTTACTTGGGGGTGCCAAATGTTAGTAATGTAATGACTTACCTGAAACCCTGGGCTCATATCAGCAGAAATCTGCACCAGCCTGGGGTTTTACCAGTGAGCCCCATGAAGCGATAAACTTCCTTCTTCCACTGTCTTCGCGTGGCTGTGCATGCGCATTAGAACGAAAAGCCAAACTTTAACTTAAAAGTTGTCTTTTTCGTTCTACTGCACATGAGATTTCCCCAATAAATGCGAAGATAGAAGAAGTCGGAAGTCTATTTCTCCCTGGTGCCCACTGGTAAAACCCTGGCCCGGTGCAGTTTTCTGCTGATAGGAGCACCTGCCCGGGGTTTCAGGTAAGTCATTACAATCACTTGGGGGTGCCTAACATTTGGCACCACTAAGTAAGTCTTGACTTTCCTGCTCCTTGAAAGGGTCCACTCTATCTACAGCCCCCACCCCATGGTCGGTCATCTTAACACAGAACTGGGTGGTGGTGAGGTCAGGAATTGGGATTTTGGGGGTCATTAAAAAGGGCCCACTCTATCTACAGCCCCCATCCCATGGTCGTGGCATCAGTCTCCCACCTGGCAAGTTCTATTGTACTAAAAACTTGAGTATATAGTGGCCATTTGTTAAGACATGGAACTAATTCCAGCCTTGGATTCAGTTTCACTAAGCACATCATTCCTAAAAATTACAATAAAGGTCAAATAACATTTCCCTGTTTTACCCACTTTGTCAGTTTATTTAGAAAAATATCATCATACAGTGTTGAACATCAGAATAGAGACATATTTTGGCACTATACAGAAAAATAGGAGGAAGAGTTTTTACCTTAATGGTCATTACATTACACAACTTCATGTGCAGCAATAAAAACCTTGGTGCTAGCACAAAAATATATACAGGAACAAGGGACAGCACTCCATTCTTTAATTTAAATCTTTGGAGTGCTGTCCTTGATCCTGTATAATTGTATGTGTGTGTATACTGTATATATATATATATATATATATTCCAATGCACATTAACCTGCAATAAAAAAACAAAATGTAGAAGGAAAAGTTGGCGTGGTACAGAAACAAAGAAATTCTACTATATAAACATTCCGGAGTATTTTTTTTTTAATTTGCATTTAAAGTAGTCACAAACACCCATATTTAATACCCTGTGTGAATTCATACAGATGCCAGGCGATTTCATTGGCAGCTATTAACGGTTCACACATCCCTGAGAATGGGAACAGAAGCTCTTACAGTCTGGTTAAGATTCAGCAGAAAAATACAAGTTTTAAGAAGAAATTTAAAGATATTAAGAAACATGGAGTTGTAACAGAGACCCCAAGGAAAAAAGGAACTACTATGCAGAGTCATAGCCTTGTCTACACTGTCACTGCCTGCTAAAAAATGTCATAAAAATTTTACCAGTCATTTCCTATTAAAGCAGTTTTTGCTTGAAACAATACGAGTAAGATATTATAGCATTTGGCACTGTAAAAAATATGGAAGTCAAAAGATTGCTATGCGTGCTGTTGCCCTAATACCAAGGATAGGAATCACATTGAAAAGGTTAAATACTGTTAATAAAAATACAAATTTAGAACTGGATTAGCAGTGCATTTGTGCTGGTGTTTTAAAAGTAAAATGGACGAAGGTAGTTAGAATATGGAGTGATACTCCAACTAAAAGTCTGCTGGTTTATCCAAAACACTAATATCACCATCAGAAAATGTACAACTAGTGCATGTTCCTCTTGTTCCATTGGTCAGTATTACTATAAATGTTCCACCATTTCCTAGATGCCTTGTTAACCAAGGAAAGAAAATCCAATGGCAAAACAAGTATACATAAAGACATTAATAGGAGAATGAAGGATGAATTTTGTTTCAGGTACGAAATCACCCAAGGTGCACTGAACCCATTACCAAGTCTGAGCTTTTTTCTCTGCTGGAATGATCCAGGCTGGGACTCAAATTTTTCCTGCTTTGTAGGTACATTTTGCATTTAGAGCTAGTGAAGTACACTTGCCCTCAATAATATTCTCCACTGAGATTGTTCAGGATTCCTTTTGGCAGTTCCTACTTACAATTCTTCTTACAAAAGACTGCTAAGAGACAAAGCCTTGATCAATATCTCTCAAGGGTGATGCAGCCAGAAAGACAATTATATTGAATTTCCAATTTTCATAAGGAGCACAGTTTCCGTATCTGGAAGAGGTTGAAAAGACATTGTGTTAGGGTTGGTTGAATTAATCATATAATGAAAGACTATGCCTGACCATAGTTACAAAAAAGAAGCATTCTTTGACAAGTTGCAATTAGTCCTCATATTTTTTTGTGGTTAAAACAAACCCTACCTTGATATTCATTTTTCTTGTAGCAGGTTCTGAAATTAAAGATACAGAAGAACAATATAAAGATATTCTGGAACCAATTCAGCCTATGCATACAGATCTATCCAGAATATCTAGTACCTTTCTAAAACCTGAATTAGTACAGCCCCAATAAGGATATCACCCACCTTATGTCACTCGCTGCACGCAAATGGTGCAACTACTACTATGTGCAACTACTATCATGTTCTTTCAGGATTTGCCAGTGATATTATGAGCAGAGCTGTCCAACAGGAGGCTCACAGCTTGGATGTGGCCCTCCAATGTATTTTACACCCCCATTGCTTTGGATACATGGATTGCTGTGCATGACACAATTGTGTTGATATAACATGTAGTATGCCAATCAATTGGCCCACTAAATAGAAGAAGTTGGACAGCAATGTCCTACAGGGATGCTGGGTCAGTTACAGAGAAATTGCACACTCTTGAAAGCCCATATACTCCGGATACTTAGTATACTGAGGCCAGTTCAGGAGATATACATAAAATAATGGTATTAGATGCAACTGTATTTTAATCAGTCCCACAAAATGAATAAATCCCAACTCATTATCAAGCCAGCAACCCTTTCCATTACTGACCTTTGAATAATAAATGCCCAGATAATATGGGCTAAAGATATGACGTCCACAACGATCCAGATTATAACATAATATTGAGGATCCTGTAAATAGAGAGAAGACTTTGAGTGTGTGGATTGCTATAGATCATATGATCTGAAATTAACTGCAATCTAAAGTGCCCTCTGTGCCTATATATTATATAATTTGGTTTATCTAAACAATGGGAAAACTGTGTGGAAGCTGTGTACGAACAATGGGGTTTGAGGAGAAATAATGTACCAAACAATACAAAATGTGACTTTAACTCAGTGTTTCTTTACAATGTGAGGCTTCTTTGCAAATCCTGAGAGTCCTTTTTCCTTATAAGTGGAAATACCTGTTATTTTCCTACAGGGTCTATAGAAATGTTCTGGCGGCCATGTAATATTGTATTAAACAGTGATATTTGCAGATATCTGTAAATAGTGTAAAGGAGCAATACAACCCCATTTTCAACACAGACTAGAAGATTACGGCTTTTGCTGAACATAATTACAACAAGAGGGAATAGTAAACAGTAGTTGTGTTGATGACAACAGTTTATTTTCACAGTAAATTATTTCTTTAAATGTTTCAATCTAATACAGCAGAATATACCTATATGTGAAAATACATAGGGTTGCTCCTGAAAAGTACCAGGAAGATACAAGTTCTACTCACTAGAACCCACTGAGGCTGTTGAATATCCTTCAGGCGGTGGCATGCGTTGGAGGTGACTGATGTGGCTCCAGCACACCAAACATAGGAGAACAACCAAGGTTCATTAACCACGTAGAGATTTACAGATGTGTTATTCTGCCGATATGAGCTTTGGAGAAAGAAAAGAAGAAAACAAAGTAATGGGTTAAATTTGACAAAAGGGAAATAAAACTAAATGAGAGAGAAAGCAATACAGAGAAAGATATTTAGGTGAGTGAGGTGATGAGTGCATGTGAAGAATAGTTAGTAGGGTACATAGTATTTGGGAGATTTCTATACCGGATCCTCTCCAAGCTAAGATTATATGGCATATTCACGGCTTCCACTTTGTAGTTTTCTTGCTTCAGAGGTCCAAATATCTGACGGAAACCTGGAGCCCTAGCCATGACTTCCTCCCTCTGTTCGTCTGGTAGCCAAAGAATCTGAGGAACACAGGAGTAGGTGGCGAAGTAATGACCAATGGCAACTGATACTCATTTACTAGCACAGATGGCCATTTACCCTAATGCAGTAACCCACAACAACCAATCAGATACTTTCATTAATTTTCTAACCCGTAGTAGACAGAAGCGGCACCATAGGGCCGCTGTTTTACACATAAGAAAAAGTGTCAGAAACACCAAAGATACAGAATGTCTGACAAGTATCTGCAATCAAACCATTTGTTGCCAATAATGATCTGAGTTATACAAGGATATTTTGGCTGCAACTTAATTGCCAAAAATATGCTTGCTAGAAGGAAAGACCATTGTGCCATTTCATCAGGTTACAGTAGGCCAATCAAAAATGAAAATAAGGTCTTTTGGTACCACCAACCACAACTTTTTCCCAATACCCAATCTCAAAATTATTATTATTCTACAACTTTTATATAATGAAATGAGAAAACCCTCTAATTAACCAGAAAAAACACATAGAACAATCTGAGCAAAAGATCCCATAAGAGGCAACACCTGCTATCTAAATACTTACTAATTCTGGCCGGATTGATGAGTCAAAGATGGTCTTCAGAGTAATATTGATGTAGCTATCCTTGTATGGGTGGTCCTCGGGAGGCACATACAGGTCAAATATTATTGATATGTTGTTTTTTGCTGCTTCTTTCAAGACTTCCTCTAGAGCAGGAATTTTTTGCCTCTTTACTTCCTCTTGGTCTTGTGGAGTCAAAACCTTCACAGTGTTGAATGGATCTTTCTAGAAGGGATACAGTGAACAAAATACATTTAAAAAGAGATGGAAGGAAGGCTATCAGAAGAAGGTTGGTAAGCACTGTAAGAGGGGAATGTGGGAAGTGAGGCACAGAAAATGCCTTTACCTGAAGGTACCAACTGCCTGCATTGAGCTTCTGGAGGTCAGCCCATGTGAAATTGGTGCTATTGTATTGCGATTGTTCTTGGAACACTTCTTTTATATTAGTGGTTCGGAGCAGCTTGTTATCATGCATAAGAAATGGGACTCCATCCTGACTATAACAGTACAGAATTAATTAGTTTTTGCAAACGGCTGCCATGATGCATTATGTGATTTTCAGACTGGCCCCTTACCTTATTGCAACATCAGTCTCAAAAACATCAATCCCATTGGCCACCGTTTTGTTGAATGACATTAATGTGTTCTCTGGAGCCAGCTGAAAAACACCAAAAGCATGAAAGTGCCACCGAATTTTACACTGAAATGTTTTACAATCCACCCTATCATTACTGAATCCATCATAAAGCTTATGTCACCCCAGAACTCACCATGGGTACCCCACGATGTCCTATGAGGCGGGGCTTGGATGGCAGATCCGATAGCTTTAGTACACAGGGGGAAGTAATATAGATGGGAAGGGGATAGAGAGCACCCAGAAGTATAATATATACTGTCAGAATGAGGTATTTCAGCACTGCAAGAGTAGGAGGAGAGAAAGGAAATTAGAATAAATATAAAATATTTCATCTTACTTATTACTAAGACAGAACAAAACAAAAAATAAGGTGCATTGTTCATTTATTTTCTTATGTCACTTTTTAAACGGTTTCTATTCCAACTCCTTTTAAAGGCACCTGCCAACCTCCCTTTCAGAAATCTGCCCAAGCTGCAGAACTTACCCCCTGTTTTTGTTCTCCAGTAATACCCAGCAAGGACCCAGGCCAGCGCAGATATCCCAATCACAGCTCCTATATGTAGAAATGGTAGTGTTGCCTGAAAAGTTATGATTGGAGAAAATTTAATCTTCCACTTGCAGCCCAGTATGTTGTTTTGGCCTTAGCTGGAAATCTAAATATTTTTCATGTCTTGCATTTGGGATAGGCCAGTTTAGTTTTTTGGCTGTGTCTTAAAGTATTGTCCTGCTCAGGCACTCTCCTGTTCAGCTTCCACGTTTTATCATTTAGCCAAATACTTGTAAGCTAGGTTGAGTGGATCACAGCAACCAGATATAAAGTATAAATCACAAACAGGAGAGAAAAAGACCAAGTGACCATGGTGTGCAATAATATAAATGCTTTTGTAATATAAAAATATGAACCTGGTTCTATTTCTAGAAGAAATGCAGCAGTGTAATTTGGCTTCTATAACAAGCTAATACAACTGAATCCATAGACTAAGTAAATTAGTGCCCCAAGTGGATAGCATCGGTTCCTACATTACTAAATAACAATTTCTAGGAAAGACACACTGCCCCACGCTGATTTTGGTCAATAGAAATATAATGTTTTACCGCCACTTAAATTCATAAAGTTCTTTCTGGAGAGTTTTAATTTCCTGAATTCACTAGATTGGAATCCGTGTGCAGATGATGAATACAAATTAATATGTCCTGAGTATAAGACTGCTGTATGGTGTATGGGACTGAGTTTCCAGCAGGTTGTATCCATACTCTTTATAAGTAAGAAACAAGTGAAATACTACTTTGGAGGCAGTTGTTATACATTAGTCCACCACTGGGGGGGGGGGAGGCAGGAGATGCTATTGGAAAGAATGTACCTGTAGGTAGATATATATGGTTCTCCATTCTTCCCTCCACTTTATAGAAAGGCCAACACATAAGAGAATGACCACAATGATGCTGATGAATAGCAGAACCTACAGGAGGAAAGTAACAAAATGGCATGACATCTGCCCTTAGTGGAACTACAGAGGAAAGGGCAGTGGCATAACTAGATATTAATGGGCTCCACAGCAAACTATTTTGCAGGCCCCCTAAATGTCTAGAGGTTCACCTGTTTTACCAAATTGTATTAAATTTATATATGAATTATGGCCTCATGGGGCCGCTATACATCCTGGGCCCCCTGCAGCCACAGGGTATGCTTCCTCTATAGTTTCACCTCTGGGAAAGAGGACAAAGTGGATCACAGAACAGAAGGACACAATGAAAGGCTGGGAGGAATACAGCAAGGGGCTACTTATTATATATATATATATATATATATATATATATTTATTTATTTATTAATTACTCACCTTATGGCACCAGTGCAGCTGAAGTTTCAGGCCACAAAGAACAAGGCAGAATGACAGCAGCTATGAAATGAGATGTTACAATAGTTTGACATTGGTCTTTCTCATATGGACACAAGAGATGGCAGTGTTACAGTTTCTAACTGCAAGTTAAAGGGACACTAATGCCTAGAAGCACGACAATATAGCAGCTACTAACCTTACTATGTCAGGCCTGTCTATAGTGTGGTAGAAGTTAGTGTGTGCCCTTCTATACCTTCATGTGGTAATGGATTAGTCGCTGTCATGTTCTCCAGCCACACCCTCATACACATCCCCACCCAACAAAGTGCAATTATACATCTAATAATCTCAAACCACAGTCACCCTGCTGTCCTCCACCACATTTGCATGGTTTATTTTTATGTGATATGACAAACAAATCTAAACTTTCCAGATGGCTCAGTGACACCCTGACTCTTCTTGACTGTTCACACAGTGCAGTACAACTTATAGAGCCAGTGGGTATAATATCCTAATCAAAGGAACTGTGTTTGTAGCATAGTATAATAGCGAGAGATGGTGCCTATATTAACAGTAGGATAATAGCTTCTGGGGTGTGACTGTGGGCTAGCAGGTATAGTAGGAAGAGATGGTGCCTATAGTAGCAGTGGGATAATAGTATCTGGGAAGGGACTGCAACTGTGGTATATCAGGTATAGTAGGGAGAGATGGTGCCTATAGGAGCACTTGGATAATAGTCTCAGGGAAGGGACTGACTGTGGGATATCAGGTGTAGTAGGGAGAGATGGTATCACTTTGGGGTAGCAGGTATAGTAGGGCATGATGGCAATAGTACCACTATTTATATTTTCACATTATGTTGCCCTTCAGCAGTCATTGAGGTACAACTTCCATCACTCTCAATGGGAACTGCAGGTTGTAATTTAACAACAGCTGACAAGTCAAATGTTCTCCTCATTGGTGCCCTCAATATCCATGATCAGTGGCATAAGATCATGGGACATCTTTGTTATTGCTTTATATTGCATCTATATCCAATCTCTATTGTCATTTTGTACAGGGGGCACACCATCCTCTCTCTAAATACATTGCAGTTTTAAGAGCATTAAAACGATTTTCTGCATTCCTTGCACCTCTAGAAATTCCCACAACTTCTCTAATATTCCCTCCCATCCACTTACCAGAAGGAGGCCACAGTATGTGAGAAGAACAGCTGCCACTGTAATCAAGACAACAGACCAGTCCAGCCAAATTCCGGATATGCGGAATACCTCCCTGCAGAAACAAGAGTGCAGCTTTAGGAATACTGAAGCAGGACCAAATGAGACCTTAATAAAATGACAAGATAAACAGGAGCAGCAGTCTGAATAACAGTCCATTATACTCACTCATTAAAGTTGTGTATGTCATTTCCCAGGGTGAGGGTGATGAGCATCCATATAAGTGTCACGAAGAAAACCAGGAGAAGCAGCAGAACCCAGATGCACTCACACTGCAATACACAATAAATATATTCCATGAAAAACATGCGTAGGGAACATGCGTAGGGACATATACTACAGGATCTTATCAATTATTATGATGGATAGAAAGATAGATGGTAGATAGATAGACAGATGATCGATAGATAAACAGACAGATAGGATTCCAGCTGCACTAGGGACGTATCCAGAGGCCAATTATAAATGCAGTGTGGGGAAAACTCTTGTGTTTTCTTAATAGTGTACAGGTATGGGATCCATTATCAGGAAACCCGTTATCCGGAAAGGCCATCTCCCATAGACTTCATTTTATACAAATAGTAATTTGGATGAAACATTTTTAAAATGAATTCCGTTTTCTCTGTAATAGTAAAAAAGTAACTTGTAATTGGTTCAGACTAAGATATAAGGAATCCTTATTGAAAGAAAAAACAGCCTGTTGGGTTTATTTAATGATTTCATGATTTTCTGGTAGCCTGAAGGTATGAAGATCCAAATTATGGAAAGATCACTTATCCGAAAACCCCATGTCCATAGCATTCTGGATTCAAGGTCCCATACATTTCCTAATGTTCCAGCATTGAGCGTCATAGCGGCACTACCAAGAAACAAAGAGTCATATCTAACTGCTCCCCTAATTTAAAGAAAGGGCTCCCAGTGCACCAGCTAAAGCAGAGCAAGAGCTTACACCTTACAGCTGGATTGTTTTCCACTATTAGGAACTGGTAAATTGGTTTAGGGCAAAGTGGTTCCTGTGATATACAGTATTTGGATTTTGCTAATTTTTTTTAGTCCTAGAGTCTAGCGACTAGGAAACATATTACCTGCATAGAAAACTGTCTGCTGCTAATGCCAGAGTTACTAGCCTAACAAGTGCTGTGATCTTGATAAAGATAAATATCAACATCCGGGGTGTTTATGTAACAGTCGTTTCACAGAAATTGTGATTCCCACTGGATTACAGAAAAGACTCTCTCCCCTTTAAAGCAAATAAGTTCTCTTTTTTTCTTTAATTCCTGTTGTAATAATACAGTACATGTATGGGACCTATTATCCAGAATGCTCAGGACCTGAGGTTTTCCAGATAAGGGATGTTTCTGTAATTTGGATCTCCATACTGTAACAACTAAAAAATCATTTAAATATTATTAAACCCAGCAGAATTGTTTTCCATTTAGTAAGCATTAATTATATCTTACTTGGGATCAAGTATAAGTATTGTTTTATTATTCCTCCCTCATTTTTGGGCCTCTGCAGGGTTTTTAAGGACAGTCTGCTTCTGGCCTTTCCCCCAAATGAATTGTCCAAACAAAGAAGCCATGTTCCCAAAATATGCTGCCAGAACTGTGACGGGTGCATGCCACAGGACATAGAGTATTTTTGGGGCTATTATCATTTTAATAAGTTGAATGTGCCCTGTAGGCCCTAGAAGAAGTTGCTGCCATGCTTGGAATTTGGATTGCACCCACTGTGTTAAGGGGCTTACATTAAGCGTATAATAGGTGGAGATAGGTAAAGCTACTTGGACTCCCAGATATATAAGTTTATCCACCATCTGTAAGTTGCAAACAGCAAGTGCACTTTGCCCTAGGTTGGTGTCCAGCAGTAACAATGCTGATTTGGAGGGGTTAATTTTTAGGCCCGAGCTTTGACCAAATTCAGTTGCTAGTGCAAGGAGTCTTGTGTGTCGCCCAGATACACTAGGGTGTCATCAGCATACATTTGTACTTTTTCCTCCCTATTTGAAAATTTAAAGCCAATAATGCGGGGATTTTGTCTGATTGCCATGGCCAGGGGATCTATAGCCAAGGCAAACCGCAAGGGGGAAAGAGGGCACCCCTGACGTCTACCCCTTTCAAGAGAGAAATTGTCTGTATTGGAGGTATTCAGCCTAAGAGAAGCCACAGGGTTTTTATATAGCAATTGGATAAGTTTTATAAAATTGGGGCCCACTCCAAACACCTTAAGTACCTTTCATAGATATGTCCATTCTACCGTATCAAATGCTTTGGCAATGTCCAAGGCAGCTACTGCTCTATCCCCCCTATTGTTATGTTCAATTGAAAGGTTCAGTATAAATCTTCTTACGTTAAATGCAGTGGTTTTACTCGGGATAAACCCCGTTTGATCTTCCGTTATTATATGAGATATAACTTTACTTAGCCTCCTTGCTAACACTTTAGCCAGAATTTTAACATCCGTTGATAGTAATGATATTGGCCTGTATGCTTCTGGAGTAGCTATGTCTTTACCTGGTTTTGAGGCAGGTAGCTTTTGGTTAATGAGGGATGTATTAAAAGTGTCTAATAGTTTTGGGACCAGCGTAATTGCATGTCTTTTATATAATTCTATTGGAATCCCGTCAGAACCCGAAGCCTTCCCATTGGGAAAAGAGTCAATTGCTTCTTGTATTTCAAGACTTGACAGGGGTTCCTCTAGGAAGAGTTTAAACTCTTTGGGTAATGAGGGGAATCTTAAATTTCCTAGGAACTTATCCAATGCGCCCTCGCCTTGGTCCATTTTTGATCTGTATAGATCTGTGTAAAAGCAAGCATTCTACCCGACCTCTCTCCTTGTTCTAGGATTTTTGCTTTGGTGAACAGGTGTTTATATTGAGATCTCTCCCACATAGCTTTATCGTATTTGTCCTGCGCCTCTTTTAATTGGGCTGTTGATTCAGGGGAAGAAGCATTTATGAGGGTATTTTCTAAAAGTGCAACTTTTTGTTCCAGCATTTCTAGGGATTGTCTAGATTGCTTTTTATATGAAATAATTTCACTATTCAAACAGCCTCTAAGATATGCTTTGAAGGCATCCCATACTATAGTAGCATCCGCAGAGCCCTGGTTTTGTTGAAAAAATTCTAAGATCTTGATCTTGTGTACCTTATCATTATTGAGGATAGAGAGCCACACTGGGTGTAGTGCCCATCTTGGGCTGGTTTTATCAATAGTGATGTTAATTACTAATTTTAAGGGGGCATGATCCGAGATGCCTCTTGGTAGATACTCTGCTTTAGCCAGATTGAGTAAAGCTCTGTCATTGGCAAAAGCCAAATCAATCCTGGATAACACAGAGTGAGACATGAATATTGTTTAACCCTAGGGTGTAGAAGTCTCCACACTTCTGTGAGGCCTATACTAGAGGTAATTGAGGCCAGATCAGATTGCACACGTGTGTATACGCATCCTATCAAGAGTGGGGTCCATTAAAGTATTAAAGTCCCCTGCGACAATGACCTTTGCATGTGGGTATAGCGCTATAAATTGGGAGAGTTGGGATATACAGCTTGAGTCATACGGAGGAGGAATATATACATTTGCTAAAACGTATTCTTCATGAAAAATATTTGCATATAGAAAGAAAAACCTTCCCCTTGGATCTGATTTGAGTGATAATAACTGGAAGGGTACCCGTTTAGAGACTAGGATAGCTACCCCCGATGAATGAGAGTTATATGTAGCATGATAATGCCAGCCCACCCACGGTTTTTTAAGGGCTAGAATTCTGCTTCCCTCTAGGTGAGTTTCTTGTAATAATGTTATGTCAATGCCTCTTTGCTTCACATAGTTAAGAACCAATCTACGTTTGATCGGGTTATTGACGTTCCAGCTTAATAGTTTGAGCGTCATGGGGGATATGGGTTGTTAAGGGGACACGTGTGTTTTTTCTTCTTCAATAGATCGAACACCATAAACCTGAGGTAAACATATAATAAAAACATAAATTTTAACTGTTTGAACATTTCCATCCCTCTCCCTCCCCTTCTACCTTAAAACCCAACCGTAGGTAGAATTAGACCCTTAAACAACAACGAAACTTGTGGGGGTGTCAGCGCAACCGCTCTCTACAAGCTGTGGGGGGATGGTTCATCGCGCCCCTATAGACCTTGCCCTTCGTGAAAATATGACAGGGGTATTGCATTGGTCGGTAGACCGTGAAAATAGTAAGTCACAAGTCCAAATTTGTTTCAGATCTTTATACCATTAATTGTGGAATCTTACCCACCAGGGATGTGATGATACTTCCTCACTGCTTCAATTGTTCCAACTGGTTGTAAGCAAAGGGAGTCAAATACCAGGTAGTGTAGAATTCACCGGTCTTAAATAAAGGTTATGAAGACTTGTAGCTTTTAATTGGCTGGTATTCGACCAGCAACCATACTTGGGGAAAAGAAAAAAAATATATTGTTTTTAATTATAGTCTCCATCTTGCCTGAGTGCTTGATATTGGCTCATATTGGTGTAGGTCATCTCATTGATCCTCTTCCCGTCGGTTCGCTCTACGGTCCAGCCAGTCTCCCAGATCTTTGGGTGTGGTGAAGAAATGAGTTGACCCATCTGCTATCACTCTCAGATGTGCTGGATAGAGCATTGCATATTGTAAATTCAATTATCGCAGGTGTTTCTTACCATCAATAAATTGGCTTCTCTGCTTCTGCACCTCTGCAGAAAATTCAGCATAGACGGAGATTGTGCTGTCTTGGAAGGTAATTGAACCTTTTTGCCTTGCAAGTTTAAGCAGCCCATCGTGGTCTCTAGCATTTAGGATTCTGGCTATGAGAGTTTTTTGTGCTGATCAGTGAGGCGCATGTGTCTCTAGTGGAACAGATCTCCGATAGTAAGTCTCTTAACAATGGCTCTGCATCCTCTGGTGTATTTTGGTCTCTTTCCGGTGAGGGAGAGTTAGGTCTCGGGGGTGAGGCGCCATTTTGCTGTTTGCGGCCTTCCCTAGCAAATCTCCCAAGCTTCGAAGCAGCTTCCGAGGCTCTTTTCTGTGCGTGGTTTTGCCCCATTAGTAATCTAGGTGGTAACTGCTCCTAGGATTTATCCACCATTGGTCCGTTTAATGGGCCTACTGACCAAAATCAGCATATTGCTGAGGGCTCAGTGCGGAGCGCTGAGAAAACACGTCCTCTCACATCGGATTGTTAACCACGCCCCCATTGTTTTATTATTACAGAGAAAAGGAAATCTTTTTTAAAAAATATAATTTTTTGATTATAACGGAGTCTATGGGAGATGGCCTTGCCGTAATTTAGAGCTATCTGTATAACAGGTTTCTGGATAACGGATCCTACACCAGAAGCTTGTACTTGATTCTGACAAAGCTGCATGAATCAAGCAAAACAATCCTATTGGGCTTATGAAACATTTAAATAATTTCTAGCTGACTTAAGGTCACCATCCAGATTTCTTATCCGAAAATGCTGCCCATTTCCGCCGCACCTTACTAGCGACCGGCAGATATTTAGCAATACTTTGTGTCCCAGGTACCTCTCACGAAAGTGAAAAATGCATACAGAGGCAGGAGAATGGGGGCTATGTGGCACTAGGATGCACCTTTGATTATTTGGTATAGTCCATATACATATGCTTTTTTGTTTGATTTTTTTTAATTTTGAATATCTGTAATCAATAAATGTTTTTTGTGTGCGATGCTGCTAAAGTGTTGCTTACTAGATTATTTCATTTTAATATACCTATGTGATCAGTATCCCCAACAATGACATTACATAGAAGCACTCATCAAATTGTTTATCTACAGTATGTGGCAGTGTAGGGAAATAGCTTTACCCCCTGCACATAAAATCAGCAGTGTACTGTAATTCTGAATGGGGAATCCTGTTTTAAAAGGGGACAGTATTTACATAAACACAACTTTGTTCAGCATCAGCAATAAAACATGTTTTTAAATCAGATGTACAGGCTGATACATTAGATAGCTTTAAGAAGGGGTTGGATGGCTTTTAAGCAAGAAAGGGAATACAGGGTTATGGGAGATAGCTCATATTACAAGTTGATCCAGGGACTGGTTCGATCTTGGGCCCAAATTCATTAAAGTGCGAAGCGTCTAACGCTAGCGCTAATTCGCCAGCGTGACGTCATTTCGTAACTTCGGAAATTCACTAACACCGGTGTGGTGTTTATACAAATGACCACAAGCAAATGGAGAAGTGGAGCGATTCAACAGAAGTCTGAAAGAAGCATTACAGAC
>CM044445.1:24833277-24844084 GCA_024363595.1 Xenopus borealis | reverse complement strand
GGAAGAGTATTTGTCTGTCCCTTTCTACACTGCTGGTTCTGTCTCTTCAAACAATGTAGCAGAAGTCAGCCTTGTGTACTTCACAGGTGAGTTAATCAGCTGGCTTCTGCTTCATTGCATAAACTCTGAAGAGCTGTAGTTTTCAGGAAATTACTAGCATAAATAAAATCAGATCAGTGCAGCTCCTTTTGACTTCTAAAGGACCTCAACTGCTTTAACTTGCTGAACTTTTTCGAGACTTTTACACTTTAAATTTTGAAATTTTATAGTTTTAGGGAAATAAAATGCATACACAATTAGGTCCCTTAGGGTAAAACGAATGCAAATATTTTCAAAAAAGTTACAGTGTGTAATTTTATTAAAACTGAATATATTTAGCTGATGTTGTAGATGTTTTTGTTACATTGGAACACTTGTGTACAAATAATGCAGCAGTCTGCAAATGTGAAGTTTCAAAATAGAAACTGCAGTATAATAAATGTAGGGGGATAAATCTAAAGAATTATCTATTTTCTATTTTTGCATATATCTCATATACAAATGTCAGACTGCAAAACATTTTAGATTACCCCTCAGTTAATCTGATTCAAAATAAAATCTTGCTGTATTACACATCATAGTAAGGCTTTTTGCATGGCTGCTATTGCAATGGCAAATGTGAAGATGCCTCTCTGGAATTTCTCTGTCTCTCAGCTATAAATTTCACTTGTAGGATTCCAACTCCCTTCTCTGCCCTCCTTTAGGTTTCACTGCCCCAGATTTTAGAACACACTCCTATAAAAAGACCAAGATACTAAGCATCCCAGCCACCTTAACCTTCTCCTTTTATACCGGGTGCCTCCCACACTCAGCTGTTCTCATCCCTAGAACCATGAATGCCTTTGTAATTTTCCTGTTCACCTCCTCCCACCGACCCACTTTGACCATGTGCCATCTCTCACTGTCAGTCCTCACTCCCCACACACCTTGCTTTAACTCATGCCTACAATTACTCACTAACTTCCAGCAACTTTCCAATACCACCATATTCTAATACATTTACAAATAAATAAACCTAGACACTCAATAATTATCATTTAGTTGTTCCTGCCCTTTGCCTACAAGTTACTAGGGGTTGTACTTTCTAACAGCTTTATTGTGTTTTTACCCGTGAGCCACAGCACATAGTACAAGTTGATCCAGGAACTGGTCCGAGTGCCATCTTGGAGTCAGAAGGAATTTTTTCCTATCGGATGCAAATTTTTGCTTTCCTCTGGATCAACCAGTAATTAGGCAGGTTATACAAGAAGTTGAACATGCACGTGTGATTTTTCTCAACGTAACTTACTATATTACTATGTTATGAATTTCTCACTCGTTGACTTCCACTATCAATTTAATAATAAACTGCTGTAACTAAAATATAATATGCAGGCAGTGCCCGGGTTATGTACAAGATAGGGTCTTTGTATGTAAGTTGAAACATGTACGTACATTTATATATTAAATGCAACCTAGACAGATGTCGGTCGTATTTATTTTTACATTTATGTGCTCTGCAGTAGACAACACGTGCCAGAGAGGATTAGGGCAGGTGGGTTATTAAAGCTAAATGCTAATAAAGGCCAAGCAAACCATAGTATGTTACTGTAATAGCCTCTGTCTATAAGTGTGAGTTGTATGTAAGTCGGGTGTTTGTAACTTGAGGACTCCCTGTAATTCTGTTGGCCTTAGGGTGAGAATGCAATGCTTGCCCAATGTTTATCTATTTTGCATGACAGATCAGCCTCTGAGCACATCAGCACAGAGGCTATTGAGCCTCTTTAGGCTGCGTGCACAAAGGTCTCCGATGCTCTCTGCATACTTTTTCAGACTGAAAGAAGCAGATTACTTAGAGTCCCTGCTCAATTTATTTGAATCTCATCTGACTGCATACACACACACACATACAATGAAGTGGATGTCAGTCCAAATAACTGAAAGGGGGCATTTCCGGCTGATGTCTGTGTGCGCACACAGGTGGATCAGATTCAAATCAATTGAGCAGGAACACAGAGTGGATCTGCTGTGTATTTTTGCAGGAGAGCAGTGGAGCCCTTCCACCCTAGTACCCACTGCCTAAGACCAAGGCAGCAGCTTTTATCAGAATGTGCATGGTCAACTTAATACTGGGTAACTGGACTTTTAGATTGACTGCAAATACCAGAAGGAGATCTGTCTATCTGTAGAGACTACACACTGAGGAGTTCCAAGAAACAATAGAGTTTGGGAGATTTACCAAATAGAATACAGAGTCAAGACTGTGTAAGGGGGCTTTACTCAAACTTTTTTTTTTTTTTTTACTAGACTTAAGCGTCCATTTACTAAAGTTTGTATAAATGGTCTATGACTCATCTCTGAATATTCTTGCAACAAAATTAACACCACTCACATGTTTACTAAAGACTAGAGTTACGTGACAAATTTGTCTTGCAATAAGTAGACTTTCTTACACTAGGGATGCACCGAATCCAGGTTTCTGGATTTGGCCAGGATTCGGCCTTTTTCAGCAGGTTTCGGATTTGGCAGAATCCTTGAACCGAATCTCAAAACAAGAAAGTAAAAAATGTTTTCCCCTTCCCACTCCTAATTTGCATAGGCAACTCTTAGGACTAGGATTTGGTTCGGTATTCGACTGAACTTTCACAAAGGATTCGGGGTTAGGCCGAATCCAAAACAGTGGATTCAGTGCATCCCTAATTTACACAAGTGATGGTTAGTTGCAGTGTTATTTTTTGCGAAAACTGCTAAATCTGCTATAAATCGTGCACTTTTTTTCGGGCGACTGCCAATGGCCACACTAAACAATCATTTCTATAAAATAGTATTTATTAGCAATGTATGCATGCATTATTTGGCCAAAGAAGCAATAACAGAAAACAGAAATTCAATATTGTTATATTATATGAATTATTCTAAACTGAATTACCAATAATAGATTTATAGGTGTCATTCTTGCCCAGTGGACTCAAACATTTTCACTGTTCATGTAAAAAAAAAAAGGACTTTGCATCTCTCCCACTATACGATTTCTGGTATTGGTTCATATAACTTAAAAAATGAATCCCAAACACAGTGTGTTCCAATTCCAGCAATTTGTCAGGCTCTCTTCCACCTCCAAAAAATTATAATTTCAAAATAAATCACTGTATACCTCAAAATATATATTTTTGAGGGGGAAAAACAGAAAATAATCTAGTGTAGTATTCTTATTTAGTTTGCCAACAAACAAGTGTTTAGCATCACTTAACTCAGTGCACCCCAATGGTTGCCTTTTACTATGGTGATTAGTGAAAGTGAGAAATAACACATCAAACGCTGTGATTAGTTATAGGTGACGAGAGAGAATTAGGGATGCACCGAATCCACGATTTGGCCAAACCCCCGAATCCTTCTAGATTGGCCAATTACCGAACCAAATCCTAATTTGCATATACAAATTAGGGGTGGGAAGGGGAAAACATTTTTTACTTCCTTGTTTTGTGACAAGAAGTCAAGTGATTTCCCTCCCTGCTCTTAATTTGCATTTGCAAATTGGTATTTGGATTCAAATCCCTAACCGAATGCTTTATTCGGTGCATGCCTACAGAGCATATGTTATAATTAGTACCCACACTATAATTTGCAGTGGTTCTGGTGGTCTATTATATTTACAAACAACAGGTGGATAATGGCATGTATGCTTTTGGAAGAAGCCTTCAAGTGGTGACGAGAAGGTGGGGAAGCGTACTTCTTGGGAGTGGAGACATGCGCAGTGGACTCAGAGACGCTGGAGAGACTAACAACCCCTGTGAAGCTGCCCTTTTGATTATAATGCAGATTTTAAATGCGGATTTGTGACAATATGTTTGTGTGTGCAATTTTACTTATTTATTAAAAGATAGTAAACTCTTCTAAGAATTAGGGCTATCCTTCTATCCTACAGTCTTCATTTTTACCTATCGGATTGTCGCTCCCTGAAGCTGGGGGTCTGGGGCTGGTGCACCTGGACCACAAGATCGAATTGTTGAGCTGTTCTTTCTGGAGCACCATTTATTTATTATCTTAAGAATGAGTAAACACTTCTACATGTCACTTTTTATTACCTATGAAGGAGAAAGGAAGCGCTGGAATTAGCAAAGGAATATCCATACTTGATTCATTCCATTAACCACCTGTTGCTTGTGAGTATAATAGACCACCAGAACCACTGTGGATTTTAGTGTGGGTACGAATTATACCATCTCTTATCACCTATACCTAATCACAACTTTTGATGGTCTTGCATTTTTTTCTGTCACTCTCTATTAGGCTCAGGCCAGACAGGACGATTTGGGGAGATTCGTCGCCTGGCAACAAATCTCCCTGAACCAATTCCCCCTGTCTTCTAGCGTCTTTGTGAATAATCACCTGCACCTATTCACATGCGGCACTGCACTTTTCCGAAATCGCCTAAGGAGGCAACTTCGGAAAAGCCAGCGCCGCGTGTGAATAGGCGCAGGCGATTATTCATTAAAGACACTGGAAGGCAGGGGGAAGCGGTTCGTCGCCTGGCGACTAATCTCCCCAAATCTTCCCGTCTGGCCTTACCCTTACACCTTAGTAATCAAACGATCGATTGATTATTTATCAAAATTCAAATAAAAATAAAGTCAGTCAAAACCAGAATCCACAATTTACCTTTATTAATAAAAAGCCACAGAAATGAGGCACAAGGAAGGATGCACAAAAAGCAGGACTTTTGGATTATCGCATGAAAATGGCAACTTTTTCAGATGGCGCATAAAATACAAATTGTGCAGAAACCTGTGCAAACAAGAATATCTTCAAACTGCAAATAGGACCCTTGCCATTGACTTCTACAGGACCTTGACAGGTTGAAGATTGAGTATTTTAGGGGTCTAATGAATCTCTGGTTTTTCTTTGTTTTCACAAAAATTTCTGATTTTATCGTAAACAAAAAAAAGATTTTTTTGAGTTTTTAGCATTCAGACTTTAATAAATAACCCCCTTAGTGTTCATAGCATAATTATGGACATGGATTTTATAGGACAATGCCACGTCAAAGCAATTGTATCTTGTTATTATTCAGAATATACAATTTATCTGCTCATGCCACCATTACTTATTTTGAGTTGGAGAACTTTGCATCCAAGGGCCAACTGCACTGGGGATATACTTCCAATGAAATCAATTTCTTTGAACAATTGCCAGACCCCAATTTCAGTACTGAAAGAGGACATTATTTCATTCTTCCCTGTCAGATATCATCAAAGGGAGGCTTATTTTAGAGTTTCTTAATTTAACCTTGAATGAATATTAAAAAAAATCTATCGAATAAATAAGAAAAAAAAACTTGAATGCAAGCAATTGGTTTTGCATTTATATCAACTAATTTTCAATGGCTCTACCAAGTCACCAAAGAATGAGAAAAATCTTTAAAATCTCAAACTGAAGAAAACTGCCTACATTTTGACAAGGACAAACCCAACTGATGTCTCCAAATGCTGAATTTTTAGATTTGAGTTTTTGGTGCTTAATAAATATCTGTGAGGGTAGAACTACATGGGCGATTTTGGTCTGTTCAGACAGTCTGCATCTGACATGTTGTGTTGTGTCAGTAGAACGATGCGACTAAATCTGATGTTCTTTTACCTACAGTATCTTATATTCGGCGCATCCAACTTGACACTAGCATTTTGTCGCCTTGCGTCGGAATGGAACTAAATTTCCCATGTAGTTCTACCCAAAAAAGTTTGAACATATAAATCAGCCCCATAGCTCACAGGAGGGATAGGTCAGTGGTTTCTGTAAACATGGTGGTTTTAGTGCACAATGTTTGTGAAGTCATTCACTGCATTTAGAAACACTGCACTTCTTTTTTTATATCGAACTGCATTTGTTTGCTTTTTGTGAGAGTTGTAACCAGATATATTGCCTCATTTGCAAGTCCCCTACCTTGCCACAGCCTACCAGCCCACAGCGATACAGTAATGATTCAAGTCATGTGTTGCTTTGCTCATCATCTCCTAAACCCCATGTTAATCCTGTCATAGGATTACACGAAACACATGAATGTCTCATATAAGGGATAAAGAGAAGGTGCTGATGAACTGCATAAATGGGGCAGTCCAATGCTTGCCTTGTCATAAAAACTGATCTAAAAGCCCCTACAGGCACTGACTAAAATACATCAGGACAATACACAGTCCTATGGCACATAGAGTGACTTGAGGCAGATCCCTGGAAAGTCACCGAGATAAAACAAGCATAAAGTGTCTGAAACAAAGGCTGACACAATAGCTCTGTCTATGGCAAGGGTAACGGTGGCCACACGCACCAATACTATCAGACAAGTCATTTTTGTATGATATTCGATGTATGGTGGGAGACGAGTCGACTGATATCGGCAGAAGACTTGGATATTGGTCAGTTCATCGATCAGCCCAAAAATCAGTGGGAAATTTATCGGGTGCCAAACATCAGCCACTGTTTTGTGCTGAACAGGATAAAAACACTTAAAAACAGCATTTGTCAAGCTGAGAGAGAAACAATAGCTATCTGTGTATTTAAATGATAATAATTGCTCTCTAGCAAAAGAAGCCCAAACAGGATGCATTTGTTTTATTTTGCAATCAAAGAACCTTAGGTATAATAGTAATTTCCAGCAACTGTTGGTTGAATCCGTCCTGCTGTGTTCAAAGCATATGCAGGACGAACTCACACAGATTTGGCTTGAAAAACACATATAAGTCAACTTGCACTGCTGCAAATGTACCACATTCTCTGCACAATAGAGGCAGCTTTCAAAAGATGTATCAAAGCACATACAGGGAGGGGTGTAATAAATGATAAAAGATGCGCAATGCAAACAACTTTTCCTTTGTGTAAAAATCTTTCCTTTCCCTGTATTTAATATGAGTTAATACTGCAAATACACAAAAGTATTTAGCAACTCAGCCAATAAGGAGAAACTATTTGTGCATTTTATAATTTATTAATTATTATTATTAGTTATTCATATAGTTCTGAAACATTTACGTAGCAGTTTACAGAGATATCATTTCCATTAGCCCCTGCCTGAGTGCAGCTTACTCTAAGGTCACATTCACTACAGACAAATTTATCAGGAGCCAGCTAACCTGCCTTTATATTGTTAGTGCTGCCATATATATTCATGTTCCCCGAGTTCCTGCTCTAAGGAAGGCCTCTTGTGGAGTATTTAGCATTTCTTGATTTTATTTTTCATTTTTTACTGTTTATTGTTCATTCTTGATTTATTATTATTTTTTATCTTTTATCTTTCATTTTTCTGTTTTCCACTTTTATTCTCTATTGCTACATTTCCCCATTCAGTTTGTGTGACATATTTGCTTTAATTCCCTGTGTAAATTTAACCACAATTGTGATTGGTCAATGTATGTACGTCATCGTGATTGGCCACAGCCCCTACATAAGGATTGTACAGGGGCGTGTCCATTAGCTTATAAATAAGTGCCCCAGTAGGCACAAAATGCGTTAGGCCCTTGTCTTTAATGTTCAAATAAATGTTTTCTTACTTTTACTAATCCAGTACATTTTTTTGAAGAATCTCACATAAACTCAGCCAACCCCCCCCCCCCCCCCCCAACAACATATGCTTGTGGATAAGCGTGCGGTAACTACCTGCCGTGGGGGGGAAAAGAGCCTGGACTAAGGGTAGGCAGAGAAAGAAGCATCCCCCAACCACCCAGCATCCCCAACCATTGCCTTTTCTGCATACCCCTAGTTCCGGCTTTGCTTACACATTATCCATCAGAGCTGACTGGGTGGACTAATTGTGTGATTGGGTACAAGTATCTTTAATGGATAGCATCAATACATGTACTTATTTGATTTGATTTCAGGGAGCTGCACTTAAATGATCGTAAATGATGCCTAATAATGCCAGTGGGAAATGCCAGCTTTAAAGGGGTTGTTCACCTTTGAGTTAACTTTTTGTATGATGTAGGGAGCAATATTCTGAGACAATTTGCAATTGGTTTTCATTTATTATTATTTGTGGTTTTTGAGTTATTTAGCTTTTTATTCAGCAGCTCTCCATTTTGCAGTGTCAGCAATCTGGTTACTGGGGTCCAAATTACCCTAGCAACCATGCACTGATTTGAATGAGAATGTGGAATATTAATAGGGGATGGTTGGAATAGAAAGATGAGTGATACAAAGTAGCAATAATAATAAATGTGACGTTTTACAGAGGATTTGTTTTTAGAGGGTGTCAGTGACCCCCTTTTGAAAGCTAGAAAAAGTCAGGAGAAGAAGGCAAATAGTTCATAAACTATAAAAAATAAATAATGAAGACCAATTGAAAAGTTGCTTAGAATTGACCATTCTATAACATACTAAAAGTTAACCTGAAGGTGAACTACCCCTTTAAAGGAGACATATAGGATAAATGAAAAAACCCTAATTTTGTAAGCAATTATGTTATTTAGGTAATATAAGATGTTGCTTTTACATGGTGCTAAAATTAATATTATCTATAAAAATAACCCTTTTATTAGAGCTCCCTATAGACGTTCATTGTTGTGTCCTAACGGTCCCTGCCATAAGCACTGTAGGTGGGGCAGCCCATCACAGTCCTGCATTCACACAAGCAAAGACAGGCTTCAGTTCCCTATCAGGTCATGCTAGCTGCTGATTGGTTCCTGTCCTAAAGAGTGCGGAGTGCCACCAGCCTGGGAATTCAGGGAGCAGAAAGTGGAAGAGAAGGAAGGGATTATTAGGGCTTTTGCAGAAATATTCAATGTCATCCTGAAACACTACTTTTTTTAAAGCACAAATCTTTTATATCTAAATGAGTAGAACACATTGGTACATTCTTATTTTTTTGTTTTTGTTTACACAAAATGTCTCCTAATAACGGATGTTCCTGTAAAGAAGTTCCCTAACCCAGCGGAGAAGCCAGCCATTAGTTTTAATGAAAAATGCTCAAATGTGCATTTCCAGGTTAAAAATCAGCATTTTAAGCTGGTGACAGGCTGGACTATAAGAAAATGCTAAATGTGTTGATGTTCTGCTGATTCCCCTCAGGACACCATGGGTCAGGCTCACAGTAACACTTTTCTCACATATAATCAGTTATTCCTGTGACAGTCTGGCTTGGGGCACTTGCCAGTGACAATGGTATCAAGCAGTTTAAGAACAATGGTTGCAGCTAAAAGTGATTTCCATGTCTGCCCCACGCTAGAGACAGATACTCTGACATTCCCTGGGTAATTAATCACAAAAGCAAAGTCATAAAAACTGTCAGAACAAGTGCACACATACCCCTTCCCTATTTATTACTTCTGAGTAACCCTTCATGAGTCACTAGTATGCTGCAGTTAACTGTGTGACAACAATAAAGTTTCTGCCCAGAGCACAGACTGAAAAATCAGCAACCTGTTTTCCATATGATAATGCCACACCTGGAATTTTCTAAAGGTGGAGAAATTGCTTATACAGCCAGAATTGTTTCCAGAAAGGGCAAATCTGCCTGTTGGTACAGAGAATATTCAGCTTGTATCAGCACCAGGTGAAACAGAGCCGAAACAGGCAATAGAAACATCTCAGATAAGATCAGAAACTTCGAGTTGATCAGCTGATTGAGAAAAAAATTTAGTCACCAAGTTTCCTTGAAAAGAAATGAAAGTGGTGGATTCTTAAACTACTGCTGCTACAACTGCACGTGGTCATGTTCATGGCAGAGCCATACGTACAGACACACATAACATTCAAGATTTAAGATGATTTTTTATTTTGCTAGTAAACTTTTTTCTTTTACCTGTTCTTTTTATTTTATGTTGACACTCGTGAAAGCTTTCCACTTGTATTCCGAAAGCTTTTTACAATTTTTCTCTATGATCTAAAAGATTTTGCACATTGTGGGATATGTGTCACAGCACAGAAAATATATGCCTGTCGGTAATATTCCCCTAAAATTCTAAGGTGGGAAAGTTATAAATATAGATAATTTCCTGATAAAATTATGTTTATAAGTAGGGATGCACCAAATCCACTATTTTGGATTCAGCTGAACCCCCAAATCAGTTGCGAAAGATTCGGCTGAATACCGAACTGAACTCTAATTTGCATATGCAAATTAGGGAGGGTAAAAGAGAGCCGCACACGAAGTGAGCAGCAAAAATTTTTTTTACTTCCTTGTTTTGTGACAAAAAGTCACATGATTTTAAGGATTTGGTTCAGCCAGGCACAAGGATTTAGCCGAATCCAAATCCTGCTAAAAATGGCCGAAACCTGGCTGAATACCAAACCGAATCCTGGATTTGGTGCATCCCTATTTATAAGTCTTTAATATATATATGACACAGTTTTTAGAAATAAAGTGATTTCAATATTTTTCATATTCCACAGGTTAAAAAAACCGATGGGTCAGTTACAGGATCTGTTATCTGGAAACCCGTTATCCAGAATGCTCCGAATTACGGAAAGGCCATCTCCCATAGACTCCATTTTATCCAAATAACCTAAATGTTTAAAAATGAAGTCTTTTTTTTTTTGTGTAATAATCTAACAGTTCACTCTACTTGATCCCAACTAACATATAACTAAATGGTATAAAGGTCATACCTTTATTGGCTAACTAATATAATCATAGCAAGCTTTCAGAACATTTTAGTTCTCTGGTATGTGGTGTTCTCTGGTATATATACAATATTCAGCTCATAGATCAAATGACCAACAAAAAGGAATATCAAACTGTGTGTGAGGTGTCAAAGTAATTTACAAGGGGATCTGCAAGATACAAGATAGTGTGGGTCAACTAGAT
>CM044445.1:24818151-24833267 GCA_024363595.1 Xenopus borealis | reverse complement strand
ACTGGAACATTCTTGTTTTTTTACATGACATGTCTCTTTAAAGGAAAACTATACTCCTGAACAATATAGGTCTCTATAAAACTATACTGCATAAAACAGCTCAAGTAAAACCCTGCTTCATGTAAATAAACCATTTTCATAATAATATAGTTTTTAGCATTATTTGCCATTGGGTAAGCATAAATAGAAAATAACCATTTTAAAAAATAAGGTCCACCCCCTGGGATCGTAGGATTCAATGGTGCATACAAACAAACCAAGCAAACCATATAGGTTAGGTCGCATGAGCCAATTAACAGACAGAGTTTTGTCTGTTGCTTCTCCGCTTCTTCCTGTTACTATTAGAGTTGTAATATTTCTGGTCAGGTGATCTATGAGGCAGTACACAGACCATATATATATTAGTTTGGTAAGATTCTTTAATATGCTTCTTAATTTGATATGAGCAATCTGTTGCTTTAGTATTCATTTTGGAGGTATAGTTTTCCTAGAGCAGCTCATATTTTACCACATAGTATTGTCTAATTTTCCTAAACAATCAAATCTGTGCAATTTGCCCATTGGTATGTAGTATACTGTAAAGTATTAAAGGGGTGGTTCACGTTCAAGTTAACTTTTAGTATATTGTAGAAGGGCCAATTCTAAGAAACTTTTCAATTGGTCTTCATTATTTATTTTTCATAGTTTTTTAATGATTTGCAATTTTCTTCTGTTTCTTTGCAGCTTTTAAATGGGGGTCACTGACACCATCTAAAACAAATGCTCTGTAAGGCTACAAATGTATTGTTATTGCCAATTTTTATTACTTATTCTATTCAGTCCATCCCCTATTCATATTCCAGTCTCTTATTCAAATCAATGCAGGGTTGCTAGGGTAATTTGTACCCTAGAAACTAAATTGCTGGCACTGCAAAATAGAGAGCTGCTGAATAAAAAGCTAAATATCTATAAAACCACAAACAATAAAAAAATCAAAACCAATTGCAAATTGTCTCAGAATATCACTCTCTACATTATACTAAAAGTTAACTCAAAGGTGAACCACCCCTTTAAATGTGTTTTTAAAAATCATGGTGCAGTGGGTCAAAAATTGGTATCAGAATTAACTGGAAACATTCTAGTTGTAAAACACAGCAAATAAATTAGCAGTTACGAAAGATAAAGCTGAAGATCATCTAATGACATACCTTGGTTCCCTTGGTGCCTCTAAGCTTGCCTCTTCTATTTTTCCTACAGTGACAGCTGTAAATGCGCTGGAGGCACAGACAGCAGGAAGACCAGAAGCCGTCGCACGCCATTGCAAAGCCAGCTGTAGGGGTGCAGATAAGGAAAGGTTAATATAGAGAAATTCAGTGGGGTAAAGATAGCAATAGCAGGAGGAAGGACAATCTAGTTGAGCTGGTCTGCTTGTTATGAAGTCTCACTTGGTTGTGATAAGTTTCCTCAGAACAGGTCAGACTAGACTGGGAGGAATCTTCAGAAACTGGTGACAATGTCACACCAGGGGAGCTCCATGCATGTCTGTAACACTAACAAGACAACATGACTTTTCCCTAAATGGCTGTGGAAAAGCGCTCTTCTAAATAAGTAGGTTACTGTTTAATAATAATTGCTGCCAATTGCCCATACATCCCACTGACAGAACAGGGGGGCCCTTTACTGAGTGTATGCAACGGGGCAACACAAAGAAGCACTCCCTGATTTAGAAAGTAGCTCATTATAACAGCCTGTGTATAACATGCCTCATGCTATACACAGCATTCCCTTACCACCAGATAGCAGGGGGTCTAACTCTCACAAGAAATGGTAAGGGCAGGGCCAAGTGGAAAAAGGCCCAATTCCAAAAAATATATGTGTATGAAAGGGGTAGTTCACCTTTAAGTTAACATTTAGTATGTTTAAGTATGGCTAATTCTAAGAAACTTTTCAATTGGCCTTCATTTTTTTATCTTTTTTGCCTCCGACTTTTGACTGTTTCCAGCTTTTAAATGGGGATCACTGACCCCATCTAAAAACAAATGTGCTGTAAGGCTATAAATGTATTGTAATTGATATTTTTTATTACTACTCTTTCTATTCCGGTCCTGTCCTATTCATATCAATCTCTTATTCATATCAATGCATGGTTGCTAAGGTAGTTTGAACCCTAGCAACTGGATTGTTGAAATGTGCAAGCTGGAAACCTGCTGAAAAATAAAATATTAAAATAAGCTAAATAACTAAAAAATACACAAATAACAAAAAATTAAAACCAGTTGTAAATTGACTTATATCACTCTATACGCATCATACTAAAAGTTAATTTAAAGGTGAACAACACCTTTAAAGCATGCGCAGAAGCACACTATTTACTCATAATTAAACTGCTTTCTCTCCTCGCCCAACCTGTGGCTGCTTCTCTGTGTCTTCTGCCAGCTCTTATACACAGCAGTAATGGGTGGTGCAAAAAAACTTTCTTGCTTTGGGTGCCATATATCCATGCCCTATCTCTGTTAAGGAGACATGCAGATTCTGCCTCTCATTTTTCATTTCATGAGAGAAAAAACTGATTCTTCTTATTTTTTAGTTTCATTGAGAAACTCACTCTGAATTGTAAATAGTAAAGTACATAGAAGGGTGTTATAATTTCACCAACAAATGATTTTGTTATATCCAAGGTACAGGTAAATATTCAAATGGCATTAGACAATTGGACATGTAAAACTCAAATTATGTCTACACTTCTGTCTCTACATAGTAACATAGTAAGTTGTAACATAGTTATTTTAACTGCCTAACTGCTAGTTGATCCAGAGGACGGCAAAAAAAACCCATCCGAACACACTACACTAAAAATAGATTCAATCACATTTCCTAATTTCACCTGCTGCTATGACTCACTGAGGGAGCCCCTCTTCTGTATCTGTATAGAGCGGACTCCTCACCTGCATGGCACAGAAAGACTGAGACAGAGGAACCCCCTCTTCTCTATCTGTATAGAAATGACTCCTCACCTGCATGGCACTGACAGACTGAGACAGGGGAATCCCCTCTTCTGTATAAAACCGACTCCTCACCTGCATGGCACTGACAGACTGGGGAACCCCCTCTTCTGTATTTGTATAGAGCGGACTCCTCACCTGTATGGCACTGACAGTCAGGGGGAACCCCCTCTTCTGTATTTGTATAGAACTCACTAATCACTTGCATGGCACTGAAAGCCCGAGCTTACATCAACCCCCCACCCTAGTACACGCGGATCTTGCCCCATCCAAAGCATGACAGGATCTCAGCTCCTCCTGCCCTAGACAAACACAGTAACTGATAGAGGATAATCTCCTTACCTGACGCACCTCCTTTGCTCCTGGCTGCTCGCTCCAGCCCCGGATTCCAATATTTCACTATTATTCCTGCTTTTTTCCTCCGTCCCGCTGTCTCACTTTTCTACCAACGATTCGCGCTGTATCCCCTTCTGACAGTCTCCAACTGCAGCTCAGTTTACTCTCCTGTTTTTGTACCTGCTGCTGCTGCACGGACTCATTCAACTTCTTTCCAGCGCTTGTGCGATAGCACCCCATGTGCTGGTCATTAGTTGTATTGCAGCCAGGTGGGTTGAACGCTAGTAGTTCTCACTGTTCAGCGATTAAACGCGTGAAACCCGGACTGCCTGCATTGTCTTCTCATTACCAAACTGCAATCATTTTGGGCAGTGTTTACTCTTTTTAAGGGGGGGGGGAGCAGAAATGAATGTGCCTCTGAACAGTGGCCCCTATGATGGCTGCTCGTTCAGGGCCGTAAATATTGGCTGCCTTGCTGGGTATAAAGAAGGGATTCAGCATTTTTTTTTTAAAAGAACAAAAACGTTTTAGTAATGTAGAGTGATACTGAAACAATATGTAGTTATATTTTGAAAAACGTTAAAATGCATTTGCCTTAGAGAGGCGCTCTTCTATTGCACCGTCACCTTTGGCGCAAGTAATGGGCGCTTCTCTCTAGCTGAGCAGATGAACTGTGGGGATACTGGGCAAGTAATACATTCCCTATATAAAGAAGACACTCCCGGTATATTCAATAAATTGTACTGGATAGTTTGAGGGGTGTGAAGAGATTTTAATGCTTTTCCCTGGGGCATCGCCACCATTTTTTTTTTACCCAGCATGTGCACTTCCGGCCTTTACTTCCTGTTCCTGAATGATATGTCTAAAGTGCAAAAATTGCCCCAGCACCATTGTTTGACCTTTGCCTTTCTCACTAGTTCAATTAGCTTTCAACCCGCTGTCGCTTATTTGTACTGGAAAGTCCCTCTTTTCTCTGCACTGAACAGCCAGAAAAAGAAGCAAAGATTTTAACTTAATTGGCTTTTGGCAGAGAGTCCATAGGTGTAAATAAGATACTTTGTAACACTTTTGAGATAAGAAAATAAGTAATTGTAACAGTTTAGATGAGAAAACATTTTCAAACTTTCATAACCTGTCAAATTTTGTAAAATAAAGATGGTAATTAGGGGGTGTGGGCTAAAAATAGGCGTGGTCACAAACAATTTGCCGTGCTGTGGGCAAAAAGATTTTTACATCCAGAATGTTGGGAGGTATGGTTTTAGGCATTAAAAACAGAACTCCCATGTGCTTGTCAATGTTACTCTCTGCCCTGAATCCATAACTGGCAGGACTTAGGTTTGCCACCTTATCTGGAAAGAAAAATACAGGCCTTCCTATATATTTACCTTTTTCCCTATTAGTAACATTGGGATCAACCATAAGTTTTACCGGCCAGGCTGGTAAACTACCAGCAGGTGGCAACCCTAGCAGGACTATGCACCTAGCCTTATGCATGCCTGTAGCCTTGTTGTTTTAGAAATGGAAGAACATTCACTGACAGCATGTAATCTCTAATCCTACATTCTGACATGCCACCTTAGGGAGAGGCTGGCTCGTCTTCATGTCATGCTTTCAGTTTCTGCCCTTACCTGCACAAATACCACTTATCTGCCAAGATCAAAGTTTGCAGAACACTGTCATAATTTTTTATATTTTCTGTTGAAGTGAAAGGTCAGGTAGTTAGTATTCATGTAGTACATATGCATCTGTGCGCACCAGAAGCTTGTCACAACTCATGGAAGCAAATGTGTTAATTACAGGTATTTCTAGGTCAGTCCAGTCAAGCAGGATTTGCTGCAGATCCCAGTCTGCTTCCCATTCTGAGTTCCTAAATTTCTCTTAGTTGCTGGGGAGAAAGCAGTATAAAGTTAGAAGACAAATGGCAAGTTGTCTTACCATATTAATGCCTACGTCATACTAAAAAAATATACATGTTGTGATCAGCTGACAAGCAAACTCATAGCATGAGGATCCATCACATTCAGCACTTCACACAGACAGTGATGTACCTAAATATTACTGGGCCCTACTACAGCAAATAATTTTTCATTTTTTTTAATTTTACCAGTATTTATTCAAAATGTAAATGAATTAGGGCCTCAAAGGGCCCCTATATCGCCTGGGCCCCCCAGGGTCTGCTTCCTCTGTACTTCCCTGCACACAGATAATTCCTTCCTTCCTGCTATGTAGTTCAAAAAAGGCAACAAATCCAATTTGAAGCTGCGTTTATTCTGCTCACAGGGTAAATAAACTCCAAAATGCCAGTGTAACTAGGCCCTCTAACAATGTTGTAGAAAAAGTAGTGGGCCTCCTTTATTGGGCAACAAGGACACAAAGAGACTGAAGCTTTCCTCCTTTATATCTTATTGTTTATTGTGCAAGTTGTGACTGTGAGTACATAACTGCATTCTGACTCAGAAATCTGCCAAATCATGATTTGGAGCAGAGACTTTTTATTCCCAAGCACTTGAGGAATTATATTAAGATTATTATTTCAAGAGTAGAATCTTGCAAATTTGAGGTTTTCCAGATAAAGGATCTTTCCATAATTTGGATCTCTTTAGATTTAGACATCTTATGTCTAATAGAAAATAATGTAAACATTAAAAAGACCCAATAGGCTGGTTTTTCTTCCAGTAAGGATCAATTATAACTTAGTTGGGATCAAGTATAAGGGACTGTTTATTACAGAGAAAGGGAAAATATTTTTCAAATAGTCAAATTTGGACAAAATGGAGTCTAGGGGAGATGTCCGTTCTGTTATTCAGAGCTTTCTGGATAACAGATTTCCGTATAACAGATCCCATGCTGTGCATTAAGTCTATGATTATTCTTAATAACCCCCATTCTGAAAAAAACCCTCTCTTGACCCCTCCAATTTTGATAACCTCCAGCCTATCTCTGCTACCTTTCATCTCTAAACTACTTGAGCTCCTAGTCTACAACCGACTAACGTCATTCCTCTCTGTCAATAGCCTGCTGGACCCCCTACAATCTGGTTTTAAGCAACAACACTCCACTGAAACTGCCCTAACCCAACTAACTAATGACCTTTGAACAGCTAAAACCAACAATCATTCTCATTACTAATACTGCTTGATCTCTCAGCTGTATTTGACACTGTGGACCATCCTCTTCTTCTTCAGTCCCTCCATTCACTTGGCATTCATGACACGGCCCTGCATTGGTTCTCTTCTTACCTCACTAATCGTTCCTTCAGTGTCTCCTATAATGGAGTAGCATCTTCTCCATTTCCTCTTTCTGTTGGGGTTCCTCAAGGCTCTGTCCTGGGCCTTTTATTATTCTCCCTCTATACTTCTTCCCTCAGCAGACTAATCAACTTGTATAGTTTCCACTACCACCTCTATGCTGATGATACTCAGATCTCCTCTCCTGATGTCAACCCAGAACTCCTAACTCAGATCTCCTCCTGACTGTCCACTATCTCTACATGGATGTGGCAACACTACCTTAAATGAAACCTCTCTAAAATGGAAATGGTTCTCTTTCCCGGAACTAACGGCATTAACATCCCAGAAGTATCCATCATAGCTAATAATTCCTCTATCACCCCACCCCCCCAGGCCTTGGGATTATCCTAGATTCTGCTCTGTCCTTCACTCCTCATATCCAGTCACTTATTAAATCATATCACTTCCACCTAAGGAACATATCCAAAATACGATCATTTATCACCCAAGATGCTGCCAAAATTCTTATTCATTCTCTCGTCATATCACGTCTAGACTATTGTAACTCTCTTCCCCTCCAGAGACTGTCACTTCTCCAGTCCATAATGAACACTGCTGCGAGGCTCATAAACCACAGCAACTGCTCCTCCTCTGCCATGCCACTCTACCAATTCCTACACTGAACTCATCTCTATATACTCACCCAACCGCTTACTACACTCCTCTACTGATCTGCTACTCAAGTCTTCTCTCATTACCTCCTGACTTTCTCGCATCAAGACTTTGCAAGGGCTGCACCCCTTCTCTGGAATTCTCTCCCACAGTCTGCCTGACTTTTTCCCAAACTTTCTGCTTTCAAAAGATCTCTTAAAAAGTACTTCTTTAGAGAAGCCTACCCTCATGCAAGCCTACCAAATGCAATACCACATACAGTACTATATCTCTAACTTAATTGATCTTACCCACTCCCACACCTTGTGTCTTATTCCCTTTAGATCAGGGATGTCCAACCTGCGGCCCGAGGGTCACATGCGGCCCAGGATGGATATGCATACGGCCGAGGATGGATATGCATACGGCCCAGTTTGAAACCTTTGGTTCCCAAGGAAACGTCATGTCGCAAAGGATATAGGAGTAGGCAGTAGGAGGGACGCTGCCCATTGCCCAGTTAGTAGTAATAATAATATAATAAGTCTATTTAATATCCAGGTGGCCCAGGGAAGCCAAAAGGTTGGACACCCCTGCTTTAGATTGTAAGCTCTTTGGCACAAGGCCTTCCTCACCTTTTGTACCAGTATTGGTTGATTAATGTTATTTAGTTGTATAAACACATATTCTTTACAGTGCTGCGAAATATGCTGGTGCTATGTTAATAATAATAATAATAATAATAATAATAATACAGTAAAACAGACAGTCTGTTTTTTAATCAGAATTTAAAATTTTGTAGTGATTCCATTATATTGTAACTAGTTGTATTCATGCATGTTCAGAGTCTCATATTGCGTTAATATTTCATTTAGGTTTTTTTTAGACAAAACATGCTGCATTTTCTTTCTTGTGCTTAACACTTATTCAAATGACAGTAGAATAAAAGTTTGCATTTGTAACTCACAAAAATGCATTTAGTTACATGCAAATACATTAAATATATGTATTTTCATGCTTATCATGAGGTTTTTAAATATTTTAAAAAGCCTTAAAGAACAAGAAGCTGGAACAAAGAGACAAATGTGCCACATACTAGTCCTATAATAGGAAGGGACTTTCTGAAGGATGATTGAAGGTGTAATGGAAGTACTGACTAAGCTTGTCTAGGCTTGTAAAACACCTACATCATAAGGCTAAGGCCAGACGGGGAGATTCGGGGGCATTTTGTCTCCTGGCGACTTCTCGCCGCGACTTGTAGCCCCCGAACCTCCCCGAATAGCCACGTACCCAAGCGCGCCGGCGTTGCTTGAAAATACCGGCGTGTATCCACACGGAGCGGCGCGCTTTTTGAAATTGCTCCAAATTGCCTCACCAGGCAATTTGGAGCGATTTCAAAAAGCGCGCCGCTCCGTGTGGATACGCGCCGGCGTTTTCAAGCAACGCCGGTGCGCTTGGTTACGTGGCTATTCAGGGAGGTTCAGACTAGCCAGGAGACAAAATGCTCCCGAATCTCCCCGTCTGGCCTAGCCCTTAAAAGGGTTGCAAATCCAAAAATTTTTAATTTGCCTTTAAAAAACATACTTATTAACTCTCCTAGTGATAGTCTGAAAAAGAGCCAAACATTTTTTGGGTTACCTCCATCCCCCCCTACATTTCCTAACATATGGCAACTCAACTATACAGTTGGCACCTTTAGGGCAATAGGACAGCTTTATTTTATTTATTAAAGTTTTCCTGGGCTTGTGTAGTGTAATATAATGGCTGTAACATATACTTCTATTATATGCTTAAGTTCGTGCCGTATGCAAATTAGGCATTGCTAGCGTAAATGCGCTTCCCCATGCGAACTAACGGTAGCGCTACTTCGCTAACGTTCGCCGCCCTGAGTGCAAATTCGCATCTTAGTGAACTTGCGTAGTGTTGGTGAAAATTCGCCTGGCGAAGTGCGCCGAACGTTAGTGAAGATAACAGCACAGATGACATATTGTTGGAGAGTCTCCATCTCTTCACATTTGCTAATTGTCGAAGGTTCCAACTGGAGGAGGTGGATCAAGTTGGCAGTTTAATGAAGCTTTTAGCGGTGATTGGATTCCCACTAATGACATAAATATATGTAAATTACATAGAATATAAAAGGAACTTTGTTCCATATTGCATATTAAAGCCTTTAATATTCTGATCACATTTTTTTTAATTGTTTGCAGATTGGCCATAGTGTTAATTATAGTTTTAAAAGAAATAAAATGTTTAAAAAGGTTAAATTCCCACAAGCATGAAAACGAATCGCTTCTAGTGCCAAGGCAGGAGAGGAAGTTTGGGGAGATTAGTCGCCCTGAAGAATTGGAGATTTGTCGCCACGTAACTAATCTCCCCAAATCTGTGAGTCCTGACCCTAAAGTGTAGGGTGAAAACCAACTTGGGTTTGTAGTCCAGCAACATGCAGGCACTAAGTGAATATGTTTCTTCATCAGTTCTACGTTCATGGCTAATTCTGTTTAATTTGAACCAAACTTCCATGCAGTTCTCTGAACGAATACCTGAGTTGAAAGAGCACAGATCAGTTGTGGGTAGGCTGCACATCTCGCTGTAGTTCAGTCACAATATCTTATTGCCAATGTTCTGCACAGATTCCAAGATCTCAAAAATCACACACTTTGTCATGGCTTTTCTTTCCATGCCACCTCTTATCATTATTGTTATCATTGTGTTCCATGGGAGGGCTCATTGTCCCCAGATCTTTTGTGAAGGTGGAGCATGGTTGGAGAACATGAATGGGTCTTTGTGGTTCTCCTGAGAAATGACAATTATTTGAAATCCTGAGCTAAACATAAAGCTGCTGATGTGTGAGCAAAGTTGCCATAGTAATATGACATGCTGAAGTCTTGCAGCTTTAAAAACTACTAGTTATTTTTAAGAAGAGGAATTTGTTTTTTCTCAGCATTCCTGCCACTTATTTTCAAAAACAAATAATAATAAGGCACATCATTAAACCTGTTACCTGCATGTATGATGGCTTAAAGAGCAAGGAAAGTCTAAAATAGAATAAGGCTAGAAATGCTGTATTTTGTACACTAAACATAAACAGGAACTTACTGCACCACAAGCTTAATCAAACAAATGGTTTATGCTTTCAAAGTTGGCCACATGGGGCTGTCATCTTGTAACTTTGTTATACATCTTTGCAAGACTAGACTACATACACATGCTCAGTGTAGTTTGGGCTTCTTAGGGATCATTATAAATGAGTTCTGCATGGCTGGTAAGTAAGGCAGGGGTTCTTCCTGCTGTTCATAAGTATGATTGTTTCCCTGGCAGAAGTTAGGGACCGTCTGACGATTCCTATCCACAGCACTAAATGAAGGGAGAATGTCACTGCATACAGTCAGGTTTCTAATAAAAACAATACACATTTTTTAATTAAGTATATTGGAGATAGATTTGTTTTTCATTAAAGAAAGTAAAATTGGATTTTATTTCTTTGCCTTTCCTTGCCCTTTAAAAAAAGAAAATTATCCATTGTGGTTGGCCGAGCTTAGGTCTGGGGTTTGATTACAGGTAGGCATCTGCATCTTTGTGGCGTTTATACAGTCCTAGTTTGTGGTTTCCTGTGGGTAATGATACGTATATATGTGTGTATGTGTGTGTATTTGTGCCTGTGTTTGCGGAAAATGAGCATTTAAGCTTTACCAAGGCAGTAACTGTGATATGAATTATCAATGTGTTTCTTAATATACAGTATCATTTATATGTAAATAAAGGATAATGATCGACATGGCTTCACAGTTTGTTGTTATTATGTGTTAATAATGCTGGCATGAAGGTGCAATACTGTTGTGTTTGGTAGCTGAGGATGAGGAGAGAATAACAGTGCTTTATTAGCAGGTCATGCAGCCATTACATAACAGCAATAAGTCTTACTTTCACTTTCAAGCTGTACAGAAAGTCCTGTGTATGCACAGTGCCACCTGCAGGCCATTTGTATAAACACCACATATTCCCCCTATAGTAGGAAAGCATTTGGACAAATATATAAACAGTAACAATTAAACTGTATGTATCTTAAAGCAATATATATATTCTTCACATGACATAGTCCTTGGTCCATGCAGGTAGTTTCCTGATTCTCTCAGTATGACTTATAGGTTCACTTTCCTCTGTCCTATTGCAGTTGGCATCAGGAGTAGGGAAATGTCCTTCATCAAATGGAACATTTCCAAAGTCATATCTAGCAGGAGCAAGACGACTTGCATTCCATATGCGTCCATCAGACATTTCATATGTGTATGGTCCACGCTGGCGTCTCACTTCAAGTGGTGTAGTAAATTTAGATTGTTATTGTTTCAGTATTCCCGGTTTCTTAACTCTGACTAAAGATCCAGGCTGAAAGTGCACTTCTCTTGCACCACGGTTTCTATCAGTATAAGCCTTGCATTTGGCTTGGTGACATTTCACAATGTCAGCAGTAGATGATTTTGTAGGAATAGTCTTTGGTGGAAGTTTGACGTCTGCAACATGTAACTTAGTGCGCATCTGTCTGCCATGTAATAATTCAGCTGGAGATGATTGGGTTGTTGCATGGCATGTTGCTCTGTATTTATGTACTTGGTTTACATCTGATCTCAACTTAACTTTATGTACAAAGTTCTTTGCACAACCCAGTGATGTGTTGCTTTGTGGTGAAATTGTAGACACTGGGTGTGTGGCAGGTACTGTGCTGTAGTAATGAGACTACTAGATATACTAACTGTAGGTTTAATGCAGCAAAGAGATTCCTTCCAAGTATAGCAGTACCATTATTCACAATGTAAAAGTCACATTTTGCAGTATTTTATTCAAATTGTACAGTCATTGGCAAGCAACCAAGCACAGGGATTGGATCCTTTAAGTAACTGACCAGTCTCAGGGCAGGTGCAACAAGTGTATCTTTTGCAAAGTATTTCAAGAAAATATCCTTTGGTAGTATAGAAACAGCTGAACCTGTATCAAGCATCAGGTTAATGGAGTGTCCCTTGTCATCAGAAGCAGCACTGACACTGACAGTGCATATAAACTTAACAAGAGACTCAGAGTCAGCGCACATCCTATTTCAAAATATGTCGGGTGCTCATCCCTGGGAGACTCCCCATTTGGATCCCCAAGAAAACAATTTCACACACAATAGCAACCAAGGAGAACACACCAGTTTATCAAGCAATACTTAGATTTAATCCAAAGAAATTCCAAAAAAGTATATAAGAAAAACATATACCAAATTATACAAAAAATACAAAAATTGACAAAAGAAAAAAGGAAAAAAGAAATAATCGCCCAACACGTTTCGACCTTAAGGGTCTTCCTCAGGGGCAAAAAAACAAAAAATAAATAAAAAATAGGCATGTACCAGCTTTATCCACACTTAATACTGTAACATTTGTAGTAGTAAGTTCATGAACATATTTAGTAGAACTACGGCAGACCGTAGCAAAATGACCTGGTTTTAAACATTTGCGGCACTGTATAGCTTTTGCTGGACATTTAGCATAGTTTGCAAGGTGTTAAGTTGAACCACGGCGAAAGCAGTATTTTTTATTTTTATTCGCTGCACGGTTTTGCAGTGAATCCCTTTCCTTAGCACTGTATTGTTCATGTGACTGTTCATTATTAGGCCACAGTCTTGAATTCACAATCTGTACATTCCCAGCAGTTCGCTGACTGAGAGTTTTAGCCTTTGCCACAGCTGTTTCAATTTGGCTAGCAACTGTAATAGCCTTTGCAAGGGTTAAATCTTGCTCTAGGAGCAGTCTCTCTCTAATAAGTGGTGAGTTTGTTTTTTCCACTATTTGGTCTCTTAGCATTTCATCTGTTAGATTCCCAAAGTCACAGGTAACAACCAGCTCTCTCAAAGCTGCTACAAAATGTTCCGTGGATTCGTCATTACGTTGTCCATGTTGGCGGAATTTATATCTTTCAGCAACCACATTTACTTTTGGCACGAAAAAGTTCTTTATAGCAGTAAGTGCAGTTTCATACGTTTCATCAGGTAATGGTAATGTATGGAATATACGCTGTCCCTCTGCTCCCAGGTAATGAATAAGTAAAGCACGCTTTCTAGCTGCAGAAATCTCCCCTTGGTCAGCTGCAATAATGTAATTATCAAACATACGGATCCAAGCAGTAAGAGGTATGGTAGGCTCACCAGGGTTTGGTAGAAAAGGTGCAGGCTGCTGCAGAGGTAGAAAAGACATCTTTGTTGCCATTTGTTGTGTTTGGTAGCCGAGGATGGGGAGAGTATAACAGTGCTTTATTAGCAGGTCATGCAACCATTACATAACAGCAGTAAGTCTTACTTTCACTTTCAAGCTGTACAGAAAGTCCTGTGTATGCACAGTGCCACCTGCAGGCCATTTGTATAAACACCACAAATACTGATTTAACCTTTGGCATACTGTAAAGCCTAAATTCTACAGTGCCTGCCAAGCTACCTTTGGTCTATGCCATACCATGTGTTAGTCTGACAGATGAGGGGTTAAAATACACATACAAAAAAACTTATGCAGCAGAAATTGTTGCCATAGAGTCAGTTTTAAGCAATTCACATTTTGCCAAATGATTTCTCTGTAATAATAAAATAGTAGCTTGTACTTCATGGTAACTAAGCTGCATGAGTTCACATTAGTGGCAAAACAACCCTACTGGGTTTAAATCTCTTTTAGTAAATTTAAGGAATGGAGATTTAAACTATGGAGAATCCACTTATCTGTAAAACCCCAGGTCCTAAGCATTCTGGATAATAGATCCTATACCTGTATAAAAATTTTTGTAAGGGGCCTGCAACTCATGGAAAATATATCTGTGTCCTAAGTTTCTTATTTGTTGCATTTTAATTAGGTATGCACTGAATCCACTATTTTGGATTCGGACGAACCCCCAAATCCTTCCCGAAAGATTTGGCCGAATACCGAACCAAATCCAAACCCTAATTTGCATATTCAAATTATGGGTGGGAAGGGGAAAACATTTTTTTACTTCTTTGTTTTGTTCCAAAAAGTCAAGTGATTTCCCTCCGCAGCCCTAATTTGCATATGCAAATTAGGATTTGGTTCGGCCAGGCAGAAGGATTCGCCCGAATCTGAATCCTGCTGAAAAAGGCCGAATCCTGGCCGAATCCCGAATCAAATCCTGGATTCGGTGCATCCCTAATTTTAATGCATAGTTTCTAGTAAGTTACTTCATGCAGGTTTAGTCTTGCCTGTGCTGCCATTGTCTCCCAGGCTGCTGTTCACAACTTTATTTATAGCCTGTAAACACACATGCCAAATTGAATATTGTGTCCTGTTTAAAATGAGGCATAGCACATCTTATAGGTGGAAGACTCTGTTCAACCACCAACTTTGCTAACTCACCGTTTCCCCTCTCTGATCACAATATGCTCACATTTCAACTCTCACTAACTCCCTCCACACCCCCTGCTAATCCCCAAACACGTACCTACCGCGACTTGCAAACGTGCTAGACCCAAACTACTTCAACCTTGTCACACTGCTCATACTAAAGCGCTCCAAAGACACGCACGCTGCACTTGAGCGTCCCTGGTGCAAATCCCGCTCAGAATCAGACTTTTGGAGCTACAAATCTGCCCTGCGCTCCTATAACACCAGCCTTTCCCAAGCCAAACAAACATACTTTACTTCACTCATTAACTCACCCATTAACTCCAAAAATCCGGCACAACTTTTCTCCACCTATAACACTCTCCTTTCCCCTTCTCCACCCCCTCCATGCACATCCGTCTCTGCTCAAGACATTGCTGAGCATTTCAAAAAATTGACACTTTCAGAGGGGACATTACGCTACTCAAACCCCCTAGGCTTCCACCACTCTCCCCCCACACTCCACAGTCTCTCCTGTGCTCCTTCACCCCTGTTACTGATGAGGAAGT
>CM044445.1:24795007-24806353 GCA_024363595.1 Xenopus borealis | reverse complement strand
TCACCTACTTCGCAAGATTAAACCTACCGGGATCATTCCCTAAGAGTGAATAAGAAAAATTCGATCGATCGCTTAAAATCGTTCGAATATTCGTTCCGAATCGAATTCGATCAAATTTTCCCTATTCGATCATTCGAATTTCGAATTTTTTTTTGCATTCGAAATTCAACCCTTAGTAAATCTGCCCCTTAGTATAGCTATTGTCATATAGGGTTATTGTGAGTTTAACTATGTAACTATGTGGGAGACTGTCACTGTCAGCATTGTGAGACAAAAACTTTCCTACGATTGCTGGGGGGGCAGAACACCAGCTGATCTGTTCTTTTACTACTTTGTTTGATCTGAATGGTCAGTGGCAGGTTGGGAGATGAGGACGTACGATTGTTCGTCCGATATTGCAGGTAGATCTTGCGTCTATGGCCAGCTTTACACGAGTGCCATAGTATGCAACAGGAGCTCCCCCTGCAACAGGTCAGAAAGGATAAGTTTATCTTACTTTAAACAGGAAACATCTCCTGACTCTTCTCTGCTCAGTTCTATCACTGTTATTACATCACGTAATTGAACACAGCATCAAAAATATAAAGGACTAGCATTGCCATAAAGATATTTGTTTACATTTAAAGGAAAGTATAATACATGGGGCTGGTCAGTGTATTTCTAATGCACAAGTCTGGGAAACAAATTGAACGGGTGCTATTTTAAAAATGGCAATGATTAAATAATATGGGAGGTGCCTAACAATGACAGTTCCCAGTTGTATTACCCTTTGCATGTCCTAATATGTTACAGGGTGGTTATATGTATTGTTTCTGTAAATGCAGAGGTACAAAGCTACATGCACAAAACTACAATTCCAAGTTGTGGGTGTTTATTTGTAACACATAATAAACTCAGCCACTCAAAACATTCACCATAATAATTTTTTCTTGTAATTGTGCAGTCTGCACTTAGTTCCAGAATCATCTTTCTGTTTTCTTCCACTTCCACAATCCTTGTTCTTCTTCTTAAGGGACTGGAGATTCTCAGATGGCTCCATGCTATACAAACACTATGGGGCTGATTTACTAATGGTCAGATTAAAATTCAAATAAAATTTGAATGTAAAAAATTCTAATTTCAAATTAATTTTGGGCTACGTCGACTATAGAATAGCTCAAAATTCAAAATTCAATTCAAATCGAAAAATCGAAAAAATGCGAATATTCAAATTTTTAAATTTTGAAGTACTGGCCCTTTAAACATCCTTCCCAGCTTAAAGCTGCCAAATTGCCATTTTAGCAAGAGAATCTTACCAAGTTCTGAGAATTCAAAGGATTTTGGTGAAAATCGTTCAAATCGTTTGATCGAAAGCGGCTATATTCGATCAAAAATGACCCCCCAAAAAAATTCGAGGGTAGAATTTCGAATTATTTTCCACTTCGGAATTCGACCCTTAGTAAATCAGCCCCTAAATGTATATTACACAAGAATAGGTAATTAATTATTTGGAAGCCCGTTATGCAGAAAGCTCAGAATTAGGGAAAGACCGCCTCCCATAGACTCTATTTTATACAAATAATACAATAAATAATTTTTTTAATGATCTACTTTTTCTCTGTAATAACAGAACAGTAACTTGTACAAGTATGGGACCTGTTATCCAGAATGCTCGGGACCTGGGATTTGCCGGATAACAGATCTTTCAGTATGACTTTTAAGACTATCCATATATATACAATGGTGGCTCGGAGTAATACAAGTATGGGGTTTGTTATTCGGAAACCCGTTATCAAAAAAGCTCAGAATTATGGAAAAGCCATTTCCCATAGACTCCATTATAATTAAATCCAATTAAAAAAAAAAAACCTTGTACTTGATGCCAACTAAGATTTCATTAATCCTTAATGGTAGCAAAACCAGCCTATTGGGTATATTTAATGTTTACATGATTTTGTAGTAGACATAAGGTAGGAAGATCTTAATTAAGGAAAGATCAGTTATCTGGAAAACCCCAGGTCCCCAGCATTCTGGATAACAGGTCCCTTAACTGAACTTTGATAAAAAGGTTTGAACAAAACAGCCTTGTAGGAAGGAACCCCCAGTGTACCCGTGCAACTCCCTGCAACTCCCGGTACCTGGTGTTGTTCAGTGCAGCAGGAGATTCAGTCAGACTCAGTTCTTTGCAGCAAACTTGAACTTATTTATTGAACAGACAGCGTAGTAGGATACTTTGATAACCCCTCCAGTGGGATGTTAAAGACAATATGCAAGATAGATAGCACGCAGCAATGATTCACGTTTCAACAGGATAGTTACCCTCTCACTAGGTAATGTCTCCTCTCAGGTGGTTAGCACTAGGCCCTGGATTTCACAGCCTGTTTCTTGGCACCCGATTTGGTCCTCACCTCACCCACTGTAATCAGCCTGGGGTCTTGGCACCCTATCTGGTCCTCAACTCACCCACTGTAATCCCTGATCTAGTGGTGTACATACCACGGGGTCCTAACCCCACTATTTCTCCTTGGTGGAGCCACAGCTGCTCGCTAGCTGCCCTGAGCTGCCTTTCACTCCCAGAGTGACTACTACCACTAGCTAAATCTAACTTTAGAGGAACCAGACCTGGGCCCTGTAACACCTCTTGGGGAGGCACGGTCCCAGGAGTAAGACCCTGAGCACATGGTGCTATCTCCTTTTATATCTTAACTACTGCCCCCTGGTGGCCAAATCCCATGAACTGATATGGACCCAGGAAAAGGGACATAGCTGCCTGAGTTACTTAAGGACCCTTAGATGTCATAATATGGAGGGGAAACTGCCTGATTAAACTACACTCAAATCTCAGGGTCTCTACATGTGTTTATGACTTCTGCTAGTTTCTAATGTAGTTATGTTCTCATAGAAGCTTCAAATACTAAAAGATCTCTGCATTTGATGTGCTTGTTAGAAACCTGGTAAGCTTCTGATGAGCACATGGAAGCAAGATCGGTTGCTGACCTAGTGGTTTAATGTATGAGCTCATTGTTTAGACGCCGGCAAAATTTCGAGGGAGACTCACAAATGTATTCACTGGTGGCGAAACGCAGAAATTCGCAGCTAATTAATGCTAGGTGAATTTATTCACCCATCACTTATAATAAAGTACTTTCCCTTTGTTGGAAAATATGAGGATATTGTTACCTCAGAGTTCCATGATCTGTATAAAAACACTCAGCCTTCGCCCTCGTACTCTTATATAGTCATGGGACTCATCGGTGACATAATATCCTTATATTTTACAATAGGGGGTAATTTATTCACTATATAATACACGAAAGCCATGAATATCTTGTAAATTATATCCTTATAATACACAAAAGCCGTAAATATCTTGTAAATTATATCCTTATAAACGGTGAATTCTGATGTCATCAGTTATAAACGGTGAGTTCTGATGTCACATGACTCACTGAAACTTGTGTATTATAATAAATAAAGTACCCCCAGTTGCAAAATATGAGGATATTAGAAGTTACCTTGGAGTTTCATGACCTGTATAAAAACACGAGGCCGAAGTGGTCATGAAACTCCTTGGTAACTTATAATATCCTTATAATTTACAAGAGAGTATACTTTATTCACTATATGTGGGGAATAATGAAATGTCCAGTAATATGGCTGGAGGCCAGTACTATCTTCCTAAGTACAGAATTTATTTATAAGTTTCAGTGAGTCATGTGACACAAATGACATCGGTAAACACTGTTTATAAATTACCCCCTATTGTACAATATAAAAATATTATAAGTCGCCAAAGTGTTCCATGATCAGAAAAAAGCACACAAGCTGAGTGCTTTTATAAAGTTCCTGTATAATACTTATTCAAATACAGGAGTTTCAGCGAGTCATGTGACTAGGGTTGGCCGTGTTGCAGAGGGACCGTCCGTGACATTGAGAGGTGGCGCAATGATGTGTTGATGGGCCGATCGACATGTCAATCATGGGGAATATCCTTATTTGGAAAACCGGGCAGGAATTTTTGACCCGGGCAGCCCTTCAAAATACCGGGCTGTCCGGGTCAAAACCGGGCAGGTGGCAGCCCTAAATCTGACAGAAATGACATCACTAAGCACTGTTTATAGGGATATAATGTACAGGATTTTCATGGCTCTGTGTATTATAATGATGTAGCTCACAATAAACACCAAATACTTCTACATTTCAGGGGAGAACTTTTTAGATCAGTACTGATTCCTGGCTTTAATCAAGGCTGTAAGATGCCATACTGCTTGCCTCATTAGAGTTGAGGCATTCTCCAGTGACATGGAACTGCACCATGTAACGATCAAAAGTAAAATTATGTCTATCTTGCAATAGAGAAGGTATCTTGCCAAACAGGTTATATGGCAGCTCACATTCTTGTGTATAAATGCCAAAAGCCAACTGTGTGCAATTCAGTCTATGCCCTTAGAATTTACTGTCTGAATCTGAATTTATAAATACAAGTTATATAGTTTATGTAGACAAAACTGTATGGCAATCCCTTCTCATAAATAAGGTACATGTTTAGTTTTAACATATGGAATATTGGACTACACTTATCTGTGTAAAAGGCACCTTAATGGTCCACACACTTGAGATTCACATGCACAGACATGACCAGGGAGAGGGAGGCACCACGTTTTTTCATTAAGGGATGGCAAAGCTGATTCCTACTGTTCCTATTTATTAACTTTCCATGTGTCTATTTATTCTTGTTACTTAAAAAAAAAGGAGGGGAAGATGGGAAAATGCTGTATATACTGTAAGATGAAGACATTACAGTGCATTCTCATGTCACAACATGAAAGGATATAAAGAGACCAAACCCTTGTTTATCAGGGGAATATGAAATAAATGGGGCCACTTCCAGCAGAGCAGAGGAAATGTGAACATAACCAGACACAACTAGTTCAGGTAGCTTCCGGTTCTGTGCACATATCCTGTGCTCTGCTTGAGATTATACACAGATGATCTCTGCTACTAGAAAAAGTAGAGATGTGTAGTCTACACCAGATCAGGGCAAGGAGCTTTGGAGCCCAAGGAAAGAGTGGCACCCTGTGGCCCCTATGGTCCCACCACACCATTACCATCTGACTGGTCTTATAATGAGCCTCTTTATTCTGAGACAATTTGCAATTAGTTTTAATTTTTTATTTGTTGTTTTTGAGTTAGTTTTTTTATTCAGCAGCTCTCTAGTTTGCATTTTCAGCAATATGGGTACTAGGTAAGCTTACTTGTAAGCAGTGTAGTTAAAGGGCTATGATCCCTACATAAGGTAAACTCTCTACCCCATAGGTAGGTTCTCCATTTTCCTGTTGCCCAAACACATGCTAGAGCTTCTTTTTCAACAGTGGCATACTTATGCTCTGTCTCTGTAAGTGTTCTGAATGCAAATTCAACAGTTTTCTCTGAATGATCAGCATGAATCTGTGTGAGAACTGCACCAATGCTATAGTCTAAAGCATCTGTAGTAACCACAGTGGGTAGAACAGGATAAAATAAAGCTAGTGCTGTACTGTTCACAATTAACTGTTTCACTATTTCAAAGCTATGTTGAGCAGTCTCTGAATAAACTAGACTTGAAGTTCCACGTAGTAGTGCTCTAAGTGGTTCAACAACTGAAGCATAGTTTGGAATAAACTTAGAATACCATGAAGTAACTGTAAGACCTAAGAAAGCTCGTAAGGTCTGGAAATCAGATGGAGTAGGTGCTTGTGTAACAGCCTTGACATGGTCAGGGTCAGGCAGTAATCCCTCTTGTGAAATTATATGACCCAGAAATGACAGCTGAGTTTGTCTGAAGTGGCATTTGGAAAGGTTCAGTTTCAGTCCTGCAGAATCAATGCATTTCAGAACCTTTTCTAGCTACTTGCCATGAAGATTCATAGTTGTAACGTAGACAATTATATCATCCAAGTAACATTGTACACCAGGTATGCCATGGAGTATAGAAGACATCAGTCTTTGAAAACAACTTGGTGCTGAAGCCAGTCCATAAGGTACAAGCTTGAACCGAAAAAAACCATCATGGGTGATAAATACAGTGAGGTCTCTGCTTTCCTCATGCAGTAATACTTGATGATAAGCACTCTGAAGATCCAGAGTAAAAAATAATTTTGCTCCTCAGAGTTGTGAAAATATTTCCTCTATGTGTGGCAAGGGATGATTATCCATAACAACTGCTTTTTTAGGTTCACAGAGATCAACACACAATCGTATACCTCCCGTTTTCTTCATTGTTCCAAAAATTGGTGAAACCCATTCGGATTATTCTGATTTTTCAATCACATCTTGCTCTACCAGTTTCTTTAGTTCCTGTGAGACAGTCTCCCTTATAGAGAAGGGCAAACGTCTCAATATCTGGCACACTGGTTTTACATCTGGTAAACTTTGTGCACAAAGACAGTTCTTTGCACAGCCTGGTGAAGTGTTGCTTTGTAGTGACATTCTAGACACAGGCTGTGTGGTAGGCACTGGTGCTGTAGTAATGAGACCATCCACTAATTGTAGGTTTAATGTAGCAAAGAGATCCCTTCCAAGTATAGCAGTACCCTTATTCACATTGTAAAAGTCACATTTTGCAGTACTTGATTCAAATTGTATAGTAAATGGAAAGCAACCACGCACAGTGATTAGGTCCATTAAGTAACTAACTAGTCTCAGGGCAGGTGCAACAAGCATATCTTTTGCAAAGTATTTCAAGAAAATATCCTTTGGTAGTATAGAAACAGCTGAACCTGTATCAAGCATCAGGTTAACTGAGTGTCCCTTGTCAGCAGAAGCAGTTTTGACATTGACAGTGTATATACTGTAAACTTGTCTGGAATAAATGTACTAGCTTTATCCACACTGAATATTGTAACATTTGTAGTAGTGAGTTCATGAACATCTTTAGCAGAACGACGGCAGACATTAGCATTTGCCGCACTGTACCGCTTTTGCAGGACATGTAGCATAGTGTGTTGTGTTGAACCACAGCAGAAGCAGTATTTTTTATTTGCATTTTCTGCATGGTTTTGCAGTGAATCCCTTTCCATGTATTTTGCCTGTGACTGTGCATTATTAGGCCACAGTACTGGATTCATAGTCTGTACATTCACAGCAGTTCCCTGACTGAAAGTTTTAGCTTCTGCCACTGCTGTTTCAGTTTGGCTAGCAACTGTAATAGCCTTTGCAAGGGTTAAATCCTGCTCTAGGAGCAGTCAGTCACTAATGCAATGTGAGTTTGTTTTTTCCATTATTTGGTCTCTTAGCATTTCAGCTGTCTCCAAGCTGCGACCAATTGTTCTGTGGATTCGCCATTACGCTGTCCGTGTTGGCAGAATTTATATCTTTCAGCTACCGCATTTACTCTTGGCACGAAAAAGTTTTTTATAGCAGTAAGAGCAGTTTCATAAGTTTCATGAGGTGATGGTAATGTATAAAATATATGCTGTCCCTCTGCTCCCAGGCAGTGAATAATTAGCAGCAGAAATCTCCCCTTGGTCAGCAGCAATAATGTAATTTTCATACATACGGATCCAAGCAGTAAATGCATTAATACCAGCAGGAAGGCAACCCTACTGGTGGGGCCGTTTGTGCCTCTAGGTACTGTAAATTCCAGGGCCTATTTTGAATCCCAGTCCAGGCCTGCCCTCCCTATCTAGTGTAGGTCACAGGAGAGCTAGTCCTTTATGAACAATATTCCTGCACTCAAAAGAGAAAATCCAGTGGATTCCTTTCTATCTGGTCCAGGCATCCTGTATGCCATAATGAGTTTAATAAACCCAGCTGAATTACAGTGACAGTGTGCTAAAGAATGCAGATAACACTACAAACTGTCAGTCTTTACTTGTTATTCCAATAAGAATTCAGTGCAGCCAAATGCACAGTAATTAGTCTGGATTCATAGTGCGCAGAATCATTTTTTATATATGTATTGATATTACAGAGGTGGATGGGAGTTGCAGTTTAATGGCACTGCATGTTACACCCAGTGTTTGACAGCATACATGAGGAAAGTATATCTCAGTGCCAATACTCCTGCCAGTTAAATAACAGAGAGGTGTAATTGCACCAGCCACAGGGTAACACATTCCTTAAATTCATACACAGCCAAACACATAGGATTTGCCCCTGCTTGTTCCAGATCAGACATGTAACATTTTTCTGTGTGACCATACCTTGTTATATTGGCTGTTCTACATGGGCGATTTAGGTCCGATCCAACACCACGCAACGAAATGCTGGTGTCAAGTCGGATGCGCCACAAATAATGTAAGTTGTAGGAATGTCGAATGTAGTTGCAGTGTGCTGTGTCTGCATCAGACAGTCGTGTCGGATGCATGCTGCGACTTCATCTGACATTTCTATTTCTTACCTTATTTCCAGCATATCTGACTTGATTCCAGCGTTTCGTCACGTGGTGTCGGATCGGACCTAAATCGCCCATGTAGTTCTACCCTTTGGCATTCTGAATAATTGTCTTTTCATTAAAGGGGTTGTTCACCTTTCAGTTAACTATTAGTATGATGTAGAGAGTGATATTCTGAGACAATTTGCAATAGGATTTGATTTCATATTATTTGTGTTCTTTTTTTATTATTTAGCTTTTTGTCAACAGTTCTCCAGATTTGAATGAGAGACTGGAATAAGAAAGATGAGTAAAAACAGTAGCAATAACAATATATGTGTAGCCTTACAGACCCCTTTTGAAAGCTGGAAAGAGTCAGAAGAAGAAGACAAATAATAAGAAAGAAAAAATGAAAGCCAGTTGAGATGTTGGTTAGAAAAAGCCATTCTATAACATACTAAAAGTTAGGTTAAAGGTGAAGACTTAACATGTGCCAATAAAAGCTTTCTACTCGGTTGTGTTTGTGCATTACTGAGTCCAGGTGGGGGGGGGGTTATGATGTCAATCTAATAATATCTAATAGACGCTAATCTTATAGAGTCCTGCCCAGTTTTCCTAACTTTTTTAAAACCAGGAAAGCAGTTTTGTCCCAGACAGCACCCCTGAAAATCAGGCTATCCAGGTCAAACTCGGGTAGGTGGTAACCCTACCTGCAGACAAAGGTGGCAGTTTTTTGGCCCATATAGGGAAGGACCTGTCAGACCAATATCTGGCAAAATGGATTCTGCTTGTAATGAAAGCTTGCATTCATCAGTCTATAAATAAATATCTCAGAAACCACTAAAAACAAAAAAAAATTAATGTAAACTCAGGCCATCAATTTCTTTTTGGATTAAATTCAGCATTTTTACTCTGCTCTAACTATTTGGCAGACTGTTGCAAACAACACAATAACATTTAAGGACTGATTTGTTATGCCCAAGGGGGTTACATTGTAAAATAGAGTTTATAACTATAATAAAACTTGGTCTCTGCAGGAATTGCTCGTAAAAAACTAAATCACAACAAGTTAAAAACTAAAAAGTGTTTGCAAACCTATTTGAACCCATAAACTATTCTTTCATTTTAATGGAGTAACAAACACACAGATGACACTTTCTTCTTTATAATATTTATCACAAACACTGGGCAAATTTGCAACTGGGCAGTAACCCATAGCAACCAATCAGATTATTGCTTCCAATGTTCAAACTACAGCTAAGTATGACTGTGCTGACTGAAAAAAAGCTAATCACTGATTGGTTGCTATGGGTTACTGCCCAGGTGCAAATTTACCCAGTGTTTATAAATAAGCTCCATTAATGTTTTATATGAGACAAAATTTAGAAAATTAGGAAACCATTAAAGGTTGGACTCCTCCACACATATATTTTGTAGCAGCACCGTTTGCAACTTTAATTATTTTGAGGCAAGTTATTGCTTTGTAAATTGAATTTTGCTCATTCTCCCTTGCATATTTGCTCAGGGTTCTTCAAGTTAGTGCACCATAATATTACAGAGGTTCAGTTGGGCTGAGATCAGTTGGATTGACTAGGCCACAGCAGAAGTTTTGCCTCTTTGTTCTTAAATCGGTTGTTCGCCTATAAATTAACTTTTGGTAGAGTGATATTCTAAAACAATTTGCAATTGATTTTAATTTTTTATTAGTTGTGGTTCAGCTTTTTATTCAGCAGCTCTCCAGTTTGCAATTTCAGCAATCTGATTGCTAGGGGCCAAATTACCCTAGAAACTATGCACTGATTTGAATAAGAGACTGGAATATGAATAGGAGAGGCCTGAATAGAAAGATGAGTAATAAAAAGTAGCAATGACAATACATTTGTAGCCTTAAAGAGTATTTCTTTTTAGATGGGGTCAGTGACCCCCATTTGAAAGCTGTAAAGAGTCAGAAGAAGAAGGTAAATAATTAAAAAACTATAAAAAAAATTGAAGACCAATTGAAAAGTTGCTTAACTGGTCATTCTATAATATAATAAAAGTTAATTTAAACATAAACCATCCCTTAAAGGGATAGCAAACTTCTTTTCCATGGTATTTAGAAGGCAAATAGTGAAAAGTCCAACAAATTAACAGTGTGTCCTTGTATAAGCCCATGCTGAGCTTTAGGGACATATATAGGGTTTCATAATTCTGCAAACTAATGTATATAACCCATAGGAAAGAACAGAATTGGACTTCAAGCAGTCGATTCAGGCAGTCGGTTGTGACGGCACAAATATCAAAGCAGGAAACACCCTGGAATAAATGTGTTGAAATTGCTGGAAATCCATCAGGATTCCCCAGTTTTCAATACTGTTTTAAATATCTGCCCCTTAGTAAAAAAAAATTAAATATCAAGACCAGTTGAAAATTGCTTCATTTTCTGGCCATTCTATAACGTGCTAGAAAATCAGCAGAAATCCTGTCTCTCTACATGAAGGATTTGGGCAAAAGGCAGTTATTTTGTTAGATTTTGTTTGTACTAGAATCAAGTTATTTGAGTGAGCTCTAATACATCTGCTAGAAAAGGAAGCCCCTGTATAAGATAAATTGGATCTAACTGACCCAATGAATATCTGACACCCAACTCCAGTATGAAAACAGAATGAAGAGACAGATGCTGAGAGAGGGATAGTGAAGATAAACTTGATTATTTCAGAAGCAGTACAGAATGTTTAATTGATTGTATTTAGAAAGTTTCTTTGGAATGTGGAAGCTTATATAAAATTTTCATTTTCGCAATAATTCCTCTTTAACTTGAAGGTAAAAAAAAGATTAACGATTGCCTAGCGGTCAGGGCACAGTAGAGTTCTTTAGGTGGTAGGTGCAGTTAATAAATGGGTTTAATGACTTTTCCAACCCCAATAACCCAAAAAATCTGGAGCCAATTTTATTTCACTATTATCTGGGTGACACAGTGTAACGGTTGGCACCCTAAACTTAGAACCAGTGTCAAGCACCCTGGTCTCGGCTCG
>CM044445.1:24777057-24790041 GCA_024363595.1 Xenopus borealis | reverse complement strand
AAAACGAGAGGTGCAAGACAAGAGGTTCTGAGCAGGCAAAGGGGCACAACTGTAAGCAAATGTCTTTGAGCAGAAGGTCGAAGTACAGAGGCGTGAGACAAAAATTGTAAGACAGGCTGGGTCGAGGCAGGCAGATAGTAAGCGTAGTCAGTCAGGCAAAAGGGTCAAAACCAGGTAATCAATCAGAAGAGGTTGAGACAGAATCGGTAGTCAGATAACAGGCACGGATCAGGATACAGAAGTCAGGAGTAGTCAAAGCCGGGGGGGGTCAAACACAGGAATCAGAACAAACAGCAACCAGAATCAAGCAAAGGCACCAGGAACAAAAACCTATAACGGGCGATTTGAAAAAAGCCGAACTGGCCTTTTAAACTTTTGAATCTCGCGCCATTGCGCGCTGACGTCATCACGCCTTTAAGACCCGTAAGTGCGCACCTCGCGCGTCTTAGTTACCGGCGCGACAAGGAAGTAGGCGTCCCTGCTGCCCCCCCGCTAGACCACCAGGGTGAGTCTTCACTACACACAGAGAGACAGCAAGACATAATCTAGTAAAATATTTATATTCATTCTAAAGCATTCAGTAAAGGACACGGTCAATCAGCAATTCTTCATTCTGTTTTTAAATAAAACTTGCTTAGACGGGTTCCTCTTTGGCTTACACCCTGTATCACACACCTGCAGGCGGCATCATAAGAAAGTTATGAGGCAGCACCACAGACAATGACAATGAAACTGAGCTGAATTAGTAGGTGTTTTTAAACAAAACTAAGGGGCACATATTTAAAACAAAATTGAAAACTGGGGAATCGTGATGGATTTCCAGCAATCTCATCAGATTTATTCCAGGGTGTTTCCTGCTTTGATATTTTTGTGCCGTCACAACTGAATTCCATTCTTTCCTATGGGTTATATAGATCAGATGACTTTTGATGAATGGACTTGTAAATGAGTAATCTTAGAATTGGCACATTGCCGACATCTACAGGCAAAATCAGGTATTTCCTTGCATATACTATATATACCATATATATATACTATTAGTATGCCTACTAAAAGTAATTTAAACATGAAATATACCCAGTAGGCTGAATAATTTTATCAAAAACTTGATCAATTTGAGCTATTCAAGTTTGTTTTCGATGATCACTCGATCAAATCAAGTCTTCGTGTGTCCTCCCCCATTGCATTCATTCCAGTTTTTTTTCCCATTTGATTTATTTTTATAAATTAGCAAACAGAGTTGCGAGTTGATTCAAGGTAAAAGAAAACCTCACATACCAGATCTTTGATAAATAACCCCCAACATGAATTTCCTGCAAGAGTATTGCTTAACGGAAGGCTTATTTCTAGTATGTAAAGAGCAATGAACTGTATACATTGGCCCTACTGGAGCAACATGGCTGCTTGCATAGTGACAAATGTGCAAGGTAACAGTACCCAATGTATTTTAAGGGCACCCATCACCCAAACATTTTCCCCCACCAGAGTTGCAGGTTAATACAACTTGCTCCTTGGTTGGGGGGAAAAAATGCTCCCAACCCCACCAAAAAAAAAATAGAAGAAAAACCTGTACACATCAAATGATAAGCCACCCTTTAAGATAAATGTCTCAGTTTTCACCCCTTATACTATGCATGCCAGCCAACACCATCCCAGCAGGCAGAATAGTGCTAGCAGGGTTTTTTATTTAGAGGGGGGGGGGACAATAGTACAGACCAGTTATCCAAAATGCTTGGAACCTGTGTTTTTCCAGGTAAGAGGTTTTTGGATCACCATTCCTTAAATCTACTAAAAAAATAATTTAAACATTAACTAAGCCCAATAGGATTGTTTTGTCTCCAATAATGATTAAAAGAGAGTGAAAGGCATCCTACAGCCTGTCGAAATTTACTGCAAAGCTTCGCCATATATTGCAAATTGCACTAATTTCTAGTCCTCAAGTGCAGATTCTGTTACTGTTAGCAACAGCAAATCACATTTCCCGTGCATTTCACCACTAGTGCCATGAAGGTGACCCCAACCTGAGCAAGTCCTCAGGCAATTTCACTGCCGAAATTTACCGCAACACTTCGCCAAATATTGCAGTTAGCACTAATTTCTATTCCTCATGTACAGAATTCTGTTACTCATAGCAACAGCAAATCACATTTTCCATCCATTCCACCACTAGTGTCATGAAGCTGACCCCAACCTGAGTAAGTCCACTTAGTTTGGTGCAATTTCACTGTCGAAATTTACCACAAAGCTGCGCCAAATATCGCAAGTCACACTAATATCTCCTCCCCATGTGAATATTTCGGTTACTCATAGCAAAAGCAAATCACATTTCATGTGCATTCCACCACTAGTGCCATGAAGCTGACCCAACCTGAGTAAGTCCACTTAGTTTGGTGCAATTTCACTGTCGAAAATTTACTGCAAAGCTGCACCAAATATTGCAAGTCACACTAATATGAACATATGCCATGAAGGTCACCACCACCTTACTCAGTCCATTTAGTTTGATGAAATTCCACTGTTGAAATTTATTGCGATGCTTTGCCAAATATTGCAAGTCACACTAATATCTCCTCCTCATGTGCGGATTTCTGTTACTCATAGCAACAGCAAATAACATTTCCTGTGCATTCCACCATTAGTGCAATGAAGTATGCCACCACCTTATTCAGTCCACTTAGTTTGGTGAAATTTCACTGTCAAACTTTACCGCAACACTTCCAAATATTGCAAGTAGCAATAATTTCTAGTTCAAATGCAAAACCCATAGCAACAGCAAATCACATTTACTGTGCATTCCACCACTAGTGCCATGAATTTCACCACCAATTTACTCAGGTCACTTAGTTTGGTGCAGTTTCACTGTCAAAATTTACCACAGAGCTGTGCCAAATATTGCAAATCGAACTAATGTCTCCTCCTCATGCAGATTTATGCTACTCATAGCAATAGCAAATCACATTCTCCGTGCATTCCACCACTGGTACCATGAAGCTGAGTACGTCCACTTAGGGCAATTGCAACAAGCGCATCTTTTGCAAAGTATTTCAAGAAAATATCCTTTGGTAGTATAGAAACAGCTTAACCTGTATCAAGCATCAGGTTAATAGAGTATCCTTTGTCAGCAGAAGCAGTATTGACATTGACAGTGCATATAAACTTGGAACTGGAATAAATGTATCAGCTTTATCCACACTTAATACTGTAACATTTGAAGCAGTAACTTCATGAACATTTTTACATCTTAGGGAAATGTCCTACTTTTTTGCATTTGCAACACTGTTCAGCTTTTGCAGGTCATGGAACATAATTTGCAGTATGTTGTGTTGAACCACAGCAGAAGCAGTATTTTTTATTTATATTTGCTGCACGGTTTTGCAGTGTAGGTGAATCCCTTTCCTTAGCACTGTACAGTATTTTGCCTGTGACTGTGCATTATTAGGCACCAGTGCTGGATTCACAGTCTGTACATTCCCAACAGTTCCCTGACTGAGAGTTTTAGCCTCTGCCACAGCTGTTTGAATTTGGAGCCGAAAGTCCCCCTCACCATGTTGGCAGAATTTATATCTTTCAGCAACCACATTTACTATTGGCACGAAAAAGTACTTTATAGCAGTAAGAGCAGTTTTATAAGTCTTTATCAGGTAATGGTAATGTATAGAATATACACTGTCCCTCTGCTCCCAGGCACTGAATAAGTAAAGCATGCTTTCTAGCAGCAGAAATCTCCCCTTGGTCAGCAGCAATAATGTAATTTTCAAGCATACTGATACAAGCAGTAAAAGATATGGTAGGCTCACCTGGGTTTGGAAGAAAAGCTGCAAGCTGTTGCAGAGGTAGAAGAGACATCTCGTCGCCAATTTGTTATGTTTTGGTAGCCGAGGATGAGCAGGTTCATGCAAACATTACACTTCAACTGTAACTTGAACTCTAACCCTTTTAAGCAGTATAGAAAGTACAGTGTGCACAGTGACTCCTATAGGCACCTTGCACAAACACCACAAAAACCTCTATCATTATATGCAAGACTATTCTTCATAAAATGATGGATCAGATATGTGGCATTTTGGTTTTAAAATTAGAGATGCACCTCATGCAGATTATGGTGTAGCTAGCCCTAGTTGTTAATAGGAGTTGGGGAAATAAAAAAAACCCTCTAAATGAATGGATGCTTGAACAACTCTATAGATGATGAATATACCAGCTAATTACTAAATAAAGTATTAAGTAAATGTGCATTGTTCTGAAACAGCAACTCAACAACCTTTGTGGCATGTGTATTGTTTTATGTTTGATGTGTTATAAAACAATAAAAATTAGGGATGTACCTAATCCCCTATTTTGGGCTGAATAATTAAGATTCGGCTGAATACCGAACCAAACACTAATTTACATGAGTAAATTAGGGAAAATAGTGAGAAAGAGAACCACATGTGCAGTGCGTGGCTAAGGGTAGAACCACAAATAATAAAAAATGAAAACCAATTGCAAATATCACACTCTACATAATACTAAAGGTTAACTCAAAGGTGAATAACCCCTTTAAAAAGGAAAACCCAACTGTTTCTTTTGTACAACAAACATGGGGGCTGCAAACAATAATAGGACTAGGAAGAATTAATTGCAGTGCAGGCGAAAAGTAACCCTAAAAAGTTTTTAAAATATATTAAGAGTAAAAAGATGCATGTTGAGAGTTGCATTGGTTTCTGTGCTGCCATGAAGTAATTATCCATTTTAATTACTAATCAGCCTTATATTGTGACATTTCTATTCTATGTGCACTGTAAATTGTGAGTGGGTCCCTAAGATCAGTTTGAAGATCCAAATTACAGACAACCCCAGATCCCAGATCCCGAGCATTCTGGATAACAGGCCCCATACCTGTACCTACATTGCAAAGTGAAAATGTAATTAAAAAATAAAAGATGGCAGCACTCACAAACAATATACACAAAGGTTGTCATAGCTGTTCAGGTTCCCTTTTGCGCATCACCATATACTGAGAGGCCCCTTTATGACTGTGTGTGTGTCAGAACTGCTTATATTAATATACACTCAGAACTTTGCAAACGTATCAGGATCCTTTAGTAATTATCTCATTGTACTCAATCACAAGTCCTACACTACTCTGGACATTTTTATTTCAAAGAACTGAAACTTAATATTAGATCAATTAGATCCAAAAGCACCAAATTCCACCTTCTGGAGATACATCCCAGACCCAGTATTTTTTTTACAGTGGATGGCTTGTGATCACTGGGACAAGAGGAGGCAAATAAAACTGAAATAATGCTCATAAAATGTTTGAATATATTATCAGGCAAAAAGTAAATAAAAGTATCATAAAAAATAAAACTTGAATATATGAACATGTTTTGCAATCTGAACCATTTTACATTAAAGGGAATATCGACCCAAATAACAGAAAGATGACATTTTGCAAGAGAAAATATAATTGTAATATACATTTATTTAGAATCGTTCACTGGTTTTACAGTTATTTATAAATGTAATTGTGCTGCTGCTCTACCCAAGAGTCCACTTCCCACAATGCCTTGCATGATCTGCTGTTAGCAGACTTGTGAAGAAGCAGGAAGATCAATTTGGGAACTGATGTCTTGGCAGGAGAATAGCTGAGCACTGCTGCATTGTTTCCTCATTCGGATAAGCCATGCAAAGAACTGAAATGGCCAGACAGATATAGATTTCAATGGAGATTTACAAATATCTATGAACATAATAATGTTTATTGGGAAGGTTTTTTACATTTGCTTTAATTTTTTCCCATTTCATAGTTGTAGTTTTCCTTTAACAGAATTAGAAAACGCGATATACTGAACTGACAGCCTAGCACAGAAGAGATGGGGGCATGGCACACATATGCTGACAGGCTAAGACTATTAAAGACCTTCTTTAGTCTGTGACACTGGCATGCAAAAGCATGGAACACTATTCAATGACTGTATTAGAAACAGCTCAGATGAACTGAATGCACAGTTCCCACAGCAACAAGACCTTAATCCGAAGCTGTTGTACCAGCACAGGAGACAAAAGTAGAAAGTAGTGCTGCAATATAGATGATCAAGCATATGTACTGTATGCATTACTCTTGCTCTGTTCCTTCAAGATCACATGTTCTAGATGTCGCTTAGTTAATTTCATTAAGTACAAGTACATAGAATGCCGCAGTGCATTCTCCTGAAATATGGCTTCCCATCAAGATGGGTACATGTTGAAGGGCACGGTGATGGCAAATACATTTCCAGGACATCAGCTTGTTCCTGCTTCTAATTCTTTGTTTGCCATACTATATACATTGTCATTTTCATTAAGACTTGGGGAGGCTAAGCCTTCCCAAAACTGTTTGCATAAAAAATTTTAAGAAAATGTCAAAGAAAAAAAATGTAAATCCTCTGACTGACCAATGTGTCTATTTGAGTTTGTCTGGGGGAGGGGCAAAAGGTGCTGCTGGGGTCAGGGCCAAGAGACAAAGCAGCTGCTAATCCTCCATCTGCTTGTTTGGTATGTGGGGATTGTTTCATACTTACGGTACACAAAAAAATAAATACCATCAATGGTCAATGGTAGTTCCATTTATCTATTCAGGTAGGTGTTATCTGAAACTGGAAAAGGTATGAAGATGTGATGCAGCCATTATATGACCACTGTGACCAGATCTCATTTTCACACCTATTTGAATAGTTCAATGGAACCATTGTGATTGGATATTGGTGACTGTTTCCTTAAAGGGGATGTTCACCTTCCAGATTGTTCAACAGAAATCTTTTTTTTCAATTGCTTTCTTTCTTTGAAGTTTAAAATGTAATGTTCCTGTATCTGGGGTTTCAGTCTGGCAGCTCAGTGATCCAGGAGCATCGGAACTGTAACAATTTGCTACAATTAGTTGATACAATTAGTTACAATATTTATTAGCAGTATATGAGGAATATTAGCAACTATTGTATTGATTCAATTCACTTTTCTCTGAATCAGCTAACAGATCAGTTCTACTGCCAAAATTGCACAGGTGCTTCCAGCTTCACTAGACTATTAAATTATTCTCTGGTTTGACTTGCTTCAAATCCCTTATACCCTTCACTTTAAAAAGGCGATCGCCAGGAACTAGCCGTGGTTCGAGTACCACTTCCCCGAACCCTCCGCTTATTAAAACTTAAGCTTTTAAAATTCAGAGGGACTGAATCAGTTCAGCTACTTTCATTTACACACAAATGTTGTGTTGATGCAGTGGCATAACTACCAGGGGAGCAGGGGGTGCAATTGCACCAGGGCCCGCTCCCTCTTGGGGCCCACCAATTCATAAGGGGAGATGTGAAATTCATAGGGAGAGAGCCTGATGGGGGGGCCTTGGTGCCAATCCTTTACCAGGGCCCACCGGCAAGTAGTTACGCCACTGTGTTGATGGTTGAATGCAAGTTTTTTCTCAACCTCATCTACTTTTATATTGTGTTACTTTGAAACTGCAGTAAAAGGGCAGCTACTGGTTTTTGTGAGGGGACCAAAATACATCTGCATTATACTTTCTATGTATACAATCTCCCATAAATGACAATTAACACATCCCTTGTGTTTTAGAAAGTAGACCAATAAACATGCTTTAATGTTAAACAACTCAATCATTAGCCCTAATTTCCAGTAATGTGGATGAACTGAACTTTTTCTATAATTTTGATAATAAGAGAGTGCTATGCATATTATTTTCAAAATAGTCTGGGCTTCATATGCAGCGTGTGGGCCCATCAGTTAGAAGCTCTTAAGTCAGACCATGTATGGGACAGATTTCAGATTGTAGTGCATTTTAGACAAAAATCCTCCCTGTGTGCTCAGACATGTGAATTACAACTGTTGCCAATGCTTATAATATGGGATTGAATCAGCTGTTTCTGCCAGCGGAAAATCACTGTTGAAAAAAACGTTGAAGTAACATTAGACTTAAGGTCCCCATAGATGCAAAGATCCAATCGTACGAATCAAGGATTCATACGATTTTTAGACCTTTGTCCATCTCCCGACCTGCCACTAACCTTCAGATTAAATAAAGTAGTAAAAACACAGATCAGCCGATGTTCTGCCCCTACAGGAATCATATGAAAGTTGTGTCCGACAAAACCTAGTGACAGTCTCCCTCTGAAAATCGTACAATCGGCAATACACGCAGAGATATTATCGGCAGCCGACAGAAATTTTCTAACCTGTTTGATCGACCATACGATCGATCTCTGCCGGAAGAAAAATGTCGGGACTATTCTATTCGTACAATCAGATTGTTGTGTCTATGGCCAGCTTTAACTTACCCAAACAAAAAATATTCACCCTCTGCCTATGGTGATGGTCATACAGGTGACTGAAGCTTTTGTATACTCTGTGTTATGTAACCAACTGCATTATATTACAGACATACAGGAGTGGTATGAAGTCATGCTGCATTGTGTCTGAGGCCACTGAGCACTCACAAATGGAGCCCTACCAAAGCAAAAGCCTGCAGGTAATGGAACACACAGGGTTGTGTAGCCTACATTTCTGATGAGAAATTTCTGATGAGAAAGGGATTTTCCATATATAAAAACATACAAGGCCTAAAATGTCAGTTATGGACAGCTGCAGATAATAATTATATTATAATTTTAATAAACATAATAAAAAAATAGACATGTAAATAACCTACTTCTGGTTTAGTACTTCCAAATTAAACATCACAGTAGACCTCTTTAGACTCCTTGTCCTTGGGACTGATGTCTTAATTTATGTACAGGCATGGCCGGATTTGTGGAGAGGTCACCAAGGGCCTAGGGTGGCAGGATTTTATAGGGCGGCACCTGCTGTGTAAATCTGGCCCTGTGTACAGGTATGGAATCCGATATCCGTAAACAGATTGTCCAGAAAGCTCCAAATTATGGGAAGGCTATCTCCCATAGACTTCATTTTAAACAAATAAATCAAATTTTAAAAAATGAACCTTTTACTTGATACAAACTAAGATTTTTTTTTAGAGAAGCCTACCCTCACTCTTAACTACCCAATTCAATACCACTTACAGTACTACATCTCATCCACCTAACTCTGATCTTGCCCACTCCCACACCTTGTGTATCATTCCATTCCCTTTAGATTATAAGGTCTTTCTGCACAGAGCCTTCCTCACCTTCTTGTGAGGTATGTAACGCCTTATGTTCTATGTATGTAATTTATATGATTTAGTTGTATAATCACATTCACTTTACAGCGCTACGAAATAAGTTGGTGCTATAGAAATACATGTTAATAATAATATAATTAACTCTTATTGAAAGTGAAACCAGCTTATTGGGTTTATTTAATCATTACATGATTTTCTAGTAGATTTACAGTACAGGTACAGTATGACGATTCAAATTATGGAAAGATAAATTATCTGAAAACCCCAGGTCCCAAGCATATAAGATATAATTAATGCTTATGGGAAGCAAAGCAACCCTGTTGGATTTATATAAAGTTTACATTCTTTTTAGTAAGCTCAAGGTTTGGAGATCCAAATTACAGAAAGATCCCTTAGCCAGAAAACCTCAGGTCCCGAACATTCTGCATAATAGGTCCTAAGATGACATGCTTCATTGATGCATCTGGTACATTCAATCCCATTCTTTTCCCACTGGTCCAGAAGGAGAGCTGAGCATTCTATAGGTTGTTTACAAGCAGGAAGTCAGTGAGAAAAAAAAAAATCTACCATTTTATTTTTTGGAATTTTGCACACTGCCTTACTGTAACATCTGCATGCGGGGTGGGGGGAGCGAATTAGAGATCATTCCTTTCCCTCTACCCATCCCTCTAACTTGTGCTTCAGTCATTGAGTGGTGATGGACACCAGATTCAATAGGGTCCTTTACTCACCACCTGCCATAAGGACAGGGCTGGTCTGTGCCCACTGGTGTTGCTTTCTGTCCCTAGTACTAATTGTTTTACTCTGGTGCAAGGTTCAGAGCACTGCCAGACCTGGGGAAGAATTGCTCCCTGACTGAGCACTAAGTACTAGTGAACACTCTTGTGCCCCTTTTCCACTTCTTCCCCAGGCCACCATCATCATTTATTTGTATAGCATCAGCAAGTCAGCTCTATTATAATTAACATTATTTATAATGAACAGGGGTCTTACAATAATACTGGTTTACAGAGTAATAGAATCCAAGGGTCCTACTCTCAAGAGCTTACAATCAAAATGGTCCTGGTAAATTACCATTATTATGTGTGCCAGAAGTTTTCTCTGTCTGGTATAAATCTGAGGCTATGTAAATAGCTTTTGCTGCAAAGTTGCACTTGAACTGAAAAGCAATGATTTGGAACAATGTAAGCTATTCTACGCCAAGTCTATTTTCCTTGTAGGATCTTGAGAATCCCCAGACAAACGGAGAGATGCCAAGTGGCCTAGAGATTGTGTGTACGTGAAATGGCAAAAGGAGAGAGCCCTCGCTCTGCTGAGCCCATTGCACACAACCCTACCAAAGGTCAGAAAGTATTTCTGTATGATATTTCTGAGTTTCTTTGGAAAAGGCCAGACATGGCGTTTTTATGTTGCGTTTTTAAAAATGCTCCATCGGCCGTAAATACGCCACTGAAACCACATGTGTTTATGAGTTTTTCAGCACATAGATTTCTTATTCCAACATGCACTTCTCATTGTTCTCATTCCCCATAATTTCACTGGCTAGAAATAGAAAATAGAAAAGCTATGTACATGTAAAATAGAGCAGGAATGAACAGCAATTTGCAACGTAATTACATCACAGGCCTAATACGACATAAAACCGTATATGCGTCATTTCCCCCGCGAGGATTTGGAGGCCATGAGTCTATTGATTTGGTAGTTTCTTGACGTATTGGCATTTATCTTAAAAAACTCCAGTTTTGGCGTTGCGTGGCAGATTTGGCTTGCAAGCGCCACGTGAGAATTGCTATAGTGCGTTCTCCATTAGTTTTCAATGGTAGTGCAGTTTATGCGTATTTACGCCCAACTGAGCTTTTTTAAAAATGCAGCATAAAAATGCAGCATAAAAACGCAACGTCTGGCCTTGCCCTTCGTGAGTCATGGAAGGAACAAACAACAGTTGGAAAAGTGTATGTTGGTCGGCTTTTACATTTTCTGGGGTTTTTTTAAGTTGTGGGTCATAATACAGAAATTGGTTTCGACGTTCCTTAATAGAGGAGAAGAAAAGGTTGGTAAATTCCCACCAACAGGGCTCAAACTAGGGGTAGGTAGGAAAGGCACCTGCTTAGGGTGCAGTGAGTAACAAAAAAAAAACCAGTTCAGTAGTTACTATTCACTATCCCCCTGTTAGCTATCAGTCTTTACATGCAGTTTTGTGTCAGAGTCATTTTTGTTACAGACACAGAAAGAAAACTCCATCACCAAGCTGCAAGCAAAGAAAAAAATTTCCAAGAGGGGGGTAGGTCAGATTAACTTTATTACTAGCAACTTTTCAGCTGATTTTATTTACAAACATTAGATTTCTGTTCTCTGTTCCCCTTTAAAATTTACAACTTCACAAAAAGTGAGTATGCGTGTCACAGTAGGGAGACTGGTAATGTACAATGTACCAGCACATTCACATTTTGTCACTTTCACACATCAGCGCATAATCTCGGTCTCACATCCAGCTGCCAGAAGACTGTAGGTTCTTCTGTTCTTTTACAGTAAATCAAATGTATAGAGATGGACTGAAGGTTGAATATGATTATATCATCTCTTGTTTCAACCTCATGTAATTATTTAAGTATGATGTGGCACAATTCCTTTATCTCTGGGGCCAGGGCCCGCACCCCCGCAGGGCCCCCCGGCAGTCTCGCGCCGCTTCAGCCGGCTGGAAACGGCTGCAGTGGTGCGTAAATCAAACACAGACTGGGGGGGTGGCCCGGCCGCACGGCCCGCCCCACCTGGTTCCATTACTGTTTACACTAGTGCTGCTAACTTAGCCTTAGCCTTCATTTGTGCAACATATTCCCATCACCTCTCTGATGCGGCCAGTCTCTCCTGCTAACTGCCAGCCCTCAAGCACACATAGGCAGTGGTCTAACTTGAAGAGCTGGATTTACATAGCAGGCACCTCTAGGACTACTGTGGTTCTTTGCCTGGTCCCGTGCCCTTTATTCACGTAAATTTTCAAGGCAATGGGGATTGGCGCACGGTAAGTTTAAAAACACTGTTGTATATCCTCATCCCCAGTATTTCTAAACCAATGTAAATAATAATAAAATCCTGCCGCTTTAGGCCCGGGCCTTGGTGGTCTTTCCACAAATCCGAGCCTGATAACTTGATGTTACTGAGCCCCACAGCAAATTATTTTTCAGGCCCCCGAAATGTCTAGAGATTGACCTGTTTTCCCAATATTTGTTGACATTGTACATGAATTAGTGCCTCATGGGGCCCCTATATGTTCTGGGCCTCCCAGCAGCCGCAAGGTCTGCTTCCTCCATAGTTATGCCCCTGCACATGGGCATACACCAACATTTGAAAAATGGGCTCACAATTCAATTTATCATTTCCTAATGTTACTGCCACCAATCACTGTGTATTAAGTTCAGTGATATTTGGATATGCAACTAGTTGAAACTAGTCAATAGAAAGGGTTTATAACATGCAAGATCTTGTCTTGCTATATGTACTAATATTCTTTAGTAGATAAAAATGATTCAATGTGTCCAGGTTATGATACAATAATTAGTATCTACAGACGTATAGTCATCCTATACTAGACATGAAGGACTCATTTATTTTGGCAACCTCTTACCCTCATCAATTGTAAATGATCCATCCTCAAAACAGCCACCTTTACGTAAATAGGGGATACTGTATTAATATCTTCTTCATCCTTTAAAACTCATTCTAGATGGGAATAAGCCTGTATGGTCTTTTTCATGCCAAGAGTAAACGTGGTTGCTGAAAGATATAAATTCCACCAACAACATAACGGCGAATCCACAGAACAATTTGTAGCAGCT
>CM044445.1:24763537-24775829 GCA_024363595.1 Xenopus borealis | reverse complement strand
AAACATGAACAGCATATATAATAGTGTAACTAACTATTGCATGCCAAGCTAGATTTGAATAACAAAATAGATATTTTTGACAGAAAGCAAGATTTTGTAGTATATGATTCATTCTTTCAACAAAATGAAAGTTTTATTCACAAAACAGATAAAGTAACCATTCTGTGAAGCAATACTGTCAGTCACTAACATTGGAGAAAAACATCTGGAGATGTTGCCCATAGTAACCAATAACTTATAAGTGGTTGTTTAAATCTAATTGCTGATTGGTTACCATGGGCAACATCTCCAGAAATCTCTGCAGATATTTATTGCATGGTTATTTTATCTGTTTTGTGAAACAAAACTTTCATTTTGTTGAAACAATGAATCCTATACTATAAAATCTTGTTTTCTGTAACACTTATCTATTTTTTCATTTAAAGAGGACCTGTCACCTCGAGACATGAGTAAAATATTTCTTTTCCCTCCTTAGTTAAACCCTTTAGTCAGCTGTTTTTGTCTATATCTGAAACGGATTAGAAAATATCCTACATGTAAAAAGGGCTTCATAGGTGCTGCCATGTTTAAACAGGACCCCTTTGCTTTCAGTGTGTGGGCTGTGCCAAACTGCCAAATCTCATTCATGCTTAGTCAGAGTATACTCTATGAAAGACAGGCTCTGTATAACTCATGTCACACCAGGACTTGATATTCTATGAGAATTATTTGAAACACCTTCTATTGTTCTGTTAAGATTGTGTGGGCTACTCCAGCCACTGACAACTGCACAAACCGGTGATATCGCGAGATGCTTTGTCTCATGGACATTTTGAAAGTAGATATAAATTGAGATTTAGTGAGATTTGAGCATAATAAATAGGGGTATGTGGTTTGGTTTAAAAGTTTTATTTCCTTCCTAGTGTTAACTCAATCATGACAGGTTCCCTTTAAATCTAATATATATTTTTCATGATTTTTTTTACATAATTCATTCTGTAAGTAACTTTGCACATAAGTGCATCTGTTACACGGAGGTTATATATTTGTGAGACAAATGTACAGAATGGAGTTTGTAATATAATGCACTAACCATATTTTGTTCACATTCTTTAATAGTAATAAGTATTTTGTATATTTTTTGTCTGCGTATATGGACACAAATAGTTATATACAATGGCAGACATTTATTCTGTGTATTAGGGATACTTTTGTATACAGAATATATTTGGGACAAAACGCACCCTATATGAGAGAGCTGGTTGTTATCTGGGAGTTTTGAAATCTAAAAGATGAAATGCTAAGATACCAAATAGTGGAAAAAAACAAATTCACCTCACATTAGAGAGAGACAATTTAACTCTTGGCTATTACAGTTGCTAGCCAAATTGAAACAGCAGTGGCAGAGGCTAAAACTCTCAGTCAGTGAACTGCTGGGAATGTACAGATTCCAGTACTGGCTTAATAATGCACAGTCAATATGCCATGCAACAACCCAAGCATCTCCAGCTGAATTATTACATGGCAGATAGATGTGCACTAAGTTACATGTTGCAGACATCAAACTTCCACAAAATGTGCCGACAAAATTGTCCACTGTTGACATTGTCAAACGTCAACGAGCCAAATGCAAGGTTTAAACTGACAGAAAAATGTGGTGCAAGAAAAGTGCACTTGCACAGCCTGGATCTTTAGTCAGAATTAAGAAACCAGGAATACTGAAACAAGGACAATCTAAATTTACTACACTGCTTGAAGTGAGACGCCAGCAAGGAACATACACATATGAACTGTCAGATGGATGCTTTTGGAATGCAAGTTTGATGCCAATAGGCCTGAAGAAAGTGAACCCATTAGGCGTACTGAGAGAATCAGAAAACTACCTGCATGGACCAAGGACTATGTCATGTGAAAAATGTATATTATTGCTTTAAGATGCATTGTTGTTGTTTATTACATTTGCCCAAATGCTTTCCAACTAAAGGGGGAATATGTAATGTTTATACAAATGGCCTGTAGATGTCACTGTGCACATGAGTTATACTGTGCATACACAGTACTTTCTATATGTTACTGTTGTGCAATGGCCCATAGACAAACAGTCAACTAGCACTCACCAATTTTGTTCTCTTATTGATCAGCCAGGTGCATGTCAAATGGTGTCCACCTCCACCAACTTTAAATATCAAGAAGTAGCAGTAGACAGCACCATTCAAGAATATATTTAAAAAGCCTTTATTGTTACTTCATGGCTTTATAATCTGGACACACAATTTTTCAAGCCCCATGGCCCTTTATCAAGCTAATACTGATTTGTATAGCGCCATCTTGTGGCTTAATACTTAAACACACTTAAAAATACAGATCAAAAGTTTTAATCACATCTACATTTTGGTGGTAGAACCCTTCCATCCAAATGTATATTGATGCTTCCTTGTTCCAATATCTGTAAAGTTAAAAACATAAATAAAACCCAGTTAAAAACATAATTCATGAAACATAGAATGCAAATCATAATCCTGGTTGAGACCATGGGGTTCCATTGCTTCTAAATGACGTATCCACCAGGCTTCCTTCTTTAACAATTCCTTGTTTCTATCCCCTCCTCGTCTAAATATGGGTACATTATCTATAACCTGGAATTTTTGGACCCCCATGGAATGCAACTGATTGATCCATCTTCTTTAACCTTATGGCAGATTTGTGTTCACGTATTCTATCTCTTATCATTCGGGTAGTCTACCCCACATATAAGTATCAAGAAGGGCCTTTAATAATGTAAACTACAAAGGTAGATGTACAAGTATAATATCCCCTAATCTTAATGGGATTACCTTTGCGTGGATGGTATAATATATATCTCCATTTTGGCAATTGGAACAGCAATTACAAGACAGGCAGGGAAAAGTCCCATTATTTCTTGGGCAACACAGAACTAATTTCTTACCAACATAGAACTAATTGTCCTGTTCTTTTTATATGACATAAGGGGTAATCGTTGGAAAGCCTCCACAGTGGGTATACCACAGTGCCTATTAATGACCTTGGAGACATCTTTACTTAGGGATGTAAATTTAGAAATAAATGGAATTCTTTTAATTTTCTGATTATGTTTACCATCACTATATCTTATTCTTGTCTCTGAGTTTAACGAAAAGATCTTTTTCTATTTTTTGTTCATGAACATGAACTGCAAATTTTACATGGGGCAATACCGAACTGAGCTGTCAATCAAATGTTGTCTGCCCCTCCTCTATGCCTTAGGCATAGAGGCGGGGCAGACAATTACTTTCACTTTCCATTCAGCTGGCTAATGTGATAAAATGTGATAATGTGCTTGGCTAATGTGATAAAACAGGATTTTGAATAATTTTCTCGAGTGACGGGTCCCCTTTAAATTCCTTCAGCGTCTTCATTTTGGCTTTTCACATAAAATATGGCAAAGCTACCCAATACTTATTTTAATAGGGACAAAACCTTTTTGCCAGGCAATACTGCAATAGCTATTTACTGAACCCACTGGACTCAGCTATCACCTCACTACTGGTATAAAGGAATTACAGCTTGGTGGCCCTTTCTCTGGACCATGGATAGACATCTCTCCATACGATTCATTAGTACAAAAGGAAGACATATAACAGCACCTGCTTGAACTCTACCTCTTTTTCTAGTTTTCTAGTTCATCACAATCGTTTATATAATTACATGATTTCTAAATCAATTATCCATCATCTTGGCTTCTTTCTTTCCCTTATTTATTCATCAGTTTCTAACTACCCTCCATCTCGTAATTTCCCTCTAAGCCATCCCTCCCTCTCATTGCTCATTCTCAGCCTGTATCGCTGCTTGCACTCCCTCCTTCCCTTTCCTCTGTATTGTGAGCAGCTGTTGTGCCTCTCTTCTGCATATTGAACTGAGCTCCCCTCTTTGGATATAAATAGTTCCCCTGGGGGAGTAGACTCACAGTAATGCCCACAGGAGGCTTCTAAGTAGGCTAGAGTCACTAATGTCCTTCCTATCACGCTCCAGCTGTCCTATGCTCAGAGAGGATGCTGGGATTTGCAGTCCTCTGTAGCAATGAAGCTGTAGTACACTGTGAACCTGTGGGAGCGGTATGTAAAGTGACATTGCTAAGGATTTGCACGTGTGATTTATGAAGACAGGTGAGATATACGCGCTCTAGGCATTTGCTCCACTACAGGGACACACATGATTTTTCACAACTCTTGCGATTGGCCAGAGTTCAGCCAGCACTATTTTAATAAGGGGCAGTATTTTTTTTTTTTTTATTTCATGGGAAGCGGTGGCTGTTTGCTGATTGGTTGAAACATGTCACGTGTGCTGGGGGAAGCGAGGTGACCGTTCAAGGATAGTGGATGAATGGTAGAACAACCTGTAATGCAGCCCACACAGTATTTATAATAGAAGACAGTGTATGACTGTATGGGCGCCCCTACTAATCGCTGGGGAGGAGGGGGAAGGAGAACCAAACCCCCTAATTTGTATCCCCCTTCCCCAATCCCCCCTATTTAGGGTAGGGGAGAAGGGGGATACAAATTAGGGGGTTTGGTTCTCCTTTTAAGATGGCAAAGTCATGCCTTGTATTGTGAAAGCAGGAGTAGGGGGTTATGTCAGTTCTGGAGTGGGATTTCAAATGGGCATTTCAAGTACACAGAAGCCCAAACAGCCCCCCTCCACCCAATAAATAGTGACTGTCTATGGCATCTTACAGCTGCCCCTCACAGATTGTCTGTCCAGACCTGAGGAGGGTTACAGATCTCTCAGGGACATGCTAATACGTGCCTGTTTCAAGGCTGCAGTCATTAACCTGCAGCCTGAATTTGTTATGTAGTAAAGCTAGAATAAGGCTGTGCTGCAGAGCTGCTATGTTTTATTGGGGCCTGGGGGGTCCAGTAGAAGCAGAACATTTGGGGCCCATACATAGCAGGATAGGAGAATGGAGCATTGGGAAGTCAGAAGTGGGGATATAACTGCTGAGGAACACTGGCTGATAAGCAGATTCCATATTCAATAATTTTAATTCTTTTGCATGTTCAGGGCCTACATAACTGAATAAAATAAACTGTATGAGCTAGGTATAGATTCTATGGGACAAATTCACAAGCGCAAAGCGTCTAACGTTAGCGCAAATTCACCAGTGTGACGTCAAATCGTAATAAGCAGCAGAGCACACCTTCCAACCACTGAAAACCAGAAAGCAGGACATGCAGTAAAAATGATTGTTACGCTCACTTTCTGGCCAAATACCCTTTTTGCATGGCTGAAATTGCAGCATTAGAACGAAGCACACATTGCAGTGGCATTTAAAGATACATACAGTGGCCCCCACCAATTTATGGCATATTGTGGCCATAAGCATTGCACAACACACTGTGACACCTGCATGTTGTGTGAGGCGTACTGAGAGCATCCCCCACACATTTCACAAACCTCATAGTGTTACCCAGCATCCCATGTTACATAAAACCACAGTACATAGTCTATAACAGCAGTAGCACCAGTGCCCAACTATTCTGAAAGATAATTGTTGCAGCAGCACTCTGATCATTGGTTTCAGCTTTTAATTTGTGCAAATAACACAGCAACGTTTCAGACTATACCAGGCCTTTATCAAGTTCATGTTGATAAAGATTATACCTTTTTAACATGGAATCCTGACTTTGGTGGCTTCTTGTGAGATCAGGAGTGCGCTGCCAGACAGACTGATTATTGGCTATATCGTTCTCTTCTTGGCAACGGACACTGGGTTGCTGCACCGGGGTCAAAGCAATAATCTGGTAAGAACATAATTAACTGTATGAACAAAGTTGCAGCAGCAGAGGTTGCGGTGCGCATCCGAGCCAGCTGGTGTACGTTTTTAAGATTTTCTAAGCAATCTTTTTCATACTGGGTTTCTTTACTATTAATAATTGTGAAGATAAGCCTATCGTTTAGCCCTTGTGTAGGGTGAGGGATAGAAGCTAAATACTAGTACGAAACATTGCCATGATATTTGCACAAATAAAAAGCCGAAACCAACGATCAGTCCTGCTGCAACAATTATTTTCATATGGATTTGACCTCAGCAGAGAGGATTACAGCGTGCACCTGATGGAACAGTGTAAGTGTAGCACTTTACTTTGACTTTGTTGCCAACTATTCTGAAAAACTGCAGATTTGTCTTACACTTAACTGTAATGCATCTTGTAGCAAAGGTTCTTTGTTGGTCTGAATCAAAAAGTTCCAGGGCCCGAAATGCAATAAAATCACTCCTATTAATTAAAAAAAAACAAAAAAATATAATTGGTATTCACGTTATAGAACTTTGTTATGCAAAATTATTAGACAAGAAGTCAAGAACCGAGAAGTTATGGATTGAGGAGCATAAAATACCCAAATAAAATAGGTACATGCTTGTTATTTAAAAATCAGACGTTTCAAGGACCTACCAGGTGTACGTATTAGATTTAAAGAGATTTTTCTTAAATCATTACTTTTCGTTCATCTAACATGTTGATTGATCACCCCCTGGAATAAGGGTTCTCCATTAATCAATTAAAGGAAAGTTATTAATGTGCACCCCTCTCTGTATTATGCACAAATCCCCACTAATCAAAACTGGATTGAGAGCTGTCTGCATGTACTTGGCTTTGACAAATGCCTAATAAGTATTGACAGTCTGTCATGAATATATGGAATGAATTCCCAAGGATCATAACTCCTGCTGTGAGTGAAAAGTGCACTGTTGATATGAATACCTTGTAAAACTAAGTAGGTTTTAAGTGTATCGTTCTGTGTTGTCAAATCTGTGTTGAATATACTTGTTCGCTTTTAAGTAATTAAAATGTAATGTACTGTTGCATTGCACTGGTAATTCAACTGCTATAGTTTATATAAATAAGCACCCCTTGACTATTTAAAAAGCAATAGGTTGAGTTACTTTCCATAATCTTATTTTAAGAATAAAGAAACCTTCATTCACTGTGGGAGGGCAATTTGTGAGACCCCTCAGTGACTCATCGCTTAGCCAGGGTAGTTTTCTTCAGGGTGGGCTGCTGTTGTTCCCCATCTTAAAATTAACCCAACTCTGGCACCAGCCGAGGGTGCTTCTGTGCAGATTGTCTGCCGTCATCTGTCCCCTTCTTCCCAGGTATCCCCTGCACCTTCATAGCGAACGCACAGTACAGAGCCTTTCTGAATAGGCACAGGAGAGACTTGGGAAGAAGGGGAAAGTTGGTGGTGGCCAAACTGCAGAAAGTAACTAGTCATTTAAAAAGTATGCAACATCACTACTAAACAATTATTTTAAAGACATGACATCAATCAGTCAGTGCCAGGTTTATCTGGATTCTATTTTCCAGTTACCAAGCATAGTAACTGATACTTGAAGTCAGCACTTCTATATCCAAAGTAAAAACCATGTGGCCCAGTCCCTCGTGGACCCTGCCATCCCAGAACCGCACCAGGCTCAGAGTAGGGCTGTGGCCGGGGGCCTCTAAGGGGTGGTAGGGGGCATGGATTGGGGGTGGAAACACCCAGTGGGCCTCCGTGCCTCCAGTCCCACATTGTCCATATTAGTACTAAATTGCGAATGTCCCAGCGGTCACTCAGCAACAAATAAATAGGCAGAACTCCTAATATTTTACATAGAAAAAGCTTTTATTAGATACATTGGCTGGGACCATGATTACAAGTCTGAAGAAACATGTCATGCTGTTTCTTGTAGTGGAATTCACCAAAACGTATTCTGATTGATCCAGGTCGTGTGATGTTCTATGTTTTAAGCTGGTCATACACATACCATCAAATGCTATGTGTATGGTGCCCAGCTGAGTCTATACAAACTACGGATAGCAGTTGGTTCCAGAATAATGCAGGTTTGACCATTTTGTTTGTCATGCACCATGTTGGGCAGTTCATGGTGTATCTGGAAGTGAACAAAAGTCATAGCTCATCTGCATTTACTGCTCTGCCAATTGTTTGTGTTCTTTTTGTGAAGAATCATAACAATAAAAAGGCGGCCAAACAATGGGTGGTCCCTCGTGCTCACTCTGTTTGTTCTGACCATGGACCCATCAGGAAGAGATACAGTACATACCATTTATGACTGCTGTAAACTGATTCCCCAATATCAAATAATACCATACAAATCTTTTAACAATACCTATGTGTCTTATTAATCTACCATTAACATCTCATTCATCTTATACAAATGAAAGCATTGGAATTGGAGCAGAATTAAATTTTTTGCTTTTAACTGCTGTCTTGAAGATCAAAATCTACATTCGAGGCCACTGGACCTGGAAAGAATTGTTATCAACCAAAGCATTAAATGTAACTTTATCCTACATATTTTATTCCCCATACTGTGTCCGTCACATAAATTAAGAAAAAAACAATGCTTGCCCAGGTACAGAATCCCTTATCCACAAACCCGTTATCCAGAAAGCTCCAAATTACAGGAAGGCCATCTCCCATAGGGGCAGATTCACTAAGATCCAAAAATTCGCCAGTGTAGGCTTCGCTAGCGTTCGCCGCACTTCACCAGGCGAATTTTCGCCAGCGCTACACAAATCCACTAAAGTGCGAATTTACGCTGAGGTGGGCGAATGGTGGCATAGTTGCGCTAGTTTTACTTCACTAGGCAGAGCGCTGTTACGCTAGTGAAGCCTTATTTGCATACGGCGGGAACTTTAAATTATAATAGAAGTATATGTTACAGCCACTACATTCCACTACACAAGCCCAGGAAACCTTTAATAAATTATATAAAGTTGTCCTGTTGCCCTACATGTGCCCCCTGTATAGCTGAGTTGCCATATGTTAGGAAATGTAGGGGGGAAGAAGGGTAACCCCCCCCAAAAAAATTATCGATCTTTTTCAGACTATCACCCTCCTATGCTAAAATACGCCAGGGTTTTTTTTTGGACTTAGAAAAAATTTTACATTTTTTTTTCAACCTCCTATCTATTGTATTGAACTTCGCCTGGTCTGACCAGGCAAAGTAACGTCTAGCGTAAGTGCTAATGTTTAGGAAAATGTTAATCTTATTGAATTTGAAAATTTACGATCCTTCGTCAGTGCGCAACTTCGCCTGACGTAAGGGTGCGAAGTTGCGCACGTCTACTTCGCTAAAGAAAATTAGCCAGAGTCAGTGTTAGTGAATTTGCGAAGTTACGAAATGACGTCACGCTGGCGAATTAGCGCTAGCGTTAGACGCTTTGCGCTTTAGTGAATCTGCCCCATAGACTCTAGTTTAAGCAAATAATTCTAATCTTTAAAAAATTAGTTTTTATTGTCTGTAATAATAAAACAGTGCTTTGTATATTAGGTATCTAAACTGCACAAATCCATATTCATGGCAAAACAATACTATTGGGTTTATTTAATGTTTAAATATTTTTTTTTTTTTAGCAGAAATTAGGTATGGTTATCCAAATTACGGAAATACTCCTTATACGGAAAACCCCAGGTCTGGAGCATAATAGATCCAATATTACATTCTCATTTGCTTTATAGTCATTTGCCATCTATGAGACCTGATTAGTTTCGCTTAGTCCCCAGAAAAAAATGAGCATTGCATTAATTTTATCACATGTGATTTTTATGGAGGATTTAAGTAAATCTGTAAATTGTCCCACCAGGAATCAGTAATAACATGTTAAAAGACTTGAAATTCTGAAAACATGGGTCATTGGTTTTTCGTCAGTAACATCCATCATTCAGTAATCTGCCCCTCAGTCAATGCAGATAATGCAGGGCAATTAGGGTGGCTTTTTTGGGCAAACAGTTTCTTACAACTATTGCAATATGACTTGGGCAACATTTTCCTTTTTACAGTAAGCTCAAGAGGGGCCTTAACCATTTTTCATACTCCAAGAAATGCCTTAACCAGGAAAGTCTGAAACTGTCTGCTTTAGTTCTTCATTTGCAAATCTTGCTTTTGGCTCTTCAAGATTAATGGTCTGAACACAGGTGCCTGTACTGCAAAGAAACACTGCTTTACAGTATCTGAAAGATCAACCCACCTCTGAAGGGACAGGTTCCATATGAGGGGCCATACATATTATGGGAACATTTCTGTTGTTTTGCCAAAATGATCAGCACAGCAGCAGGTTGTGTGGAACAGTGGTTCTTATTTGCTTCTTCATCTGCTGATTCATGGTCAGCCTCTGGAAGTGAAATATTCAAACCTACCAAACTAATATCCATATCAATTTTATCAGTACGGTTATGGGACCTGTTATGCAGATTGCTCAGGACCTGGGGTTTTATGTCTAAAAAACAATGTAATAAATAATTAAACCCAATAGGATTAATTATATCTTATTTGTGATCAAGTACAAAGCACTGTTTTATTAATGAATAATGAATAAATATGTGAATTATTTGATTAAAATGGAGCATATGGGAGATGGACTTCCCATAATTCAGAACTTTCTGGATAATGGGAGTCTGGATAACAGATCAAGTAAATATTTCGAAAACTATCTAAAGGAAAAAACCAAGGTCGATTAAATGGCATTTAACATACTAAAAGTTGACTTAACGGGCAAGGAAAGTCTAAAATAGAATAAGGCTAGAAATGCTGTATTTTGTATATTAAACATAAACATGAACTTACTGCACCTACATCTAATTTGTTCACTGGAAATAGGATATAATTGGTTTTAGGTCGTAAGGGATTATTTCAATGTATATCTTAACAGAAGTATTCCGTCATAAAAACCAAGAAACTCTTTTGGGCAGGTCTCTCTTTACTTCTTGTATCGGTTGTGCTTGTGTGTTAATCTGTATGTGATACATGGGATACAACCATTTATTTTACAGCATTGTGGAATATGCTAGAGCTTTATAAATATCTGTTATTATTATTAATAATAATAATATAACAAAGCATTGCATTTTCATAATCTATATTGGTACCAACAGTAATGATAGGGGGTGCTCCTTACCCTTGTGGAACCCCCAGGATTCACTAGGGCAGTTATCCTGAGCCAGTGGCTCATGAGAAACATCTTGCTCCCCAAGCCCTTGAATGTTGCTCCCAGTGACCTCAAAGCAGGTGCTTCTTTTTGAATTCCTGACTTGGAGGCAATTTTTGGTTGCATAAAAGCTAAGTGTAGACTGTCAGTCCAAACAGGGGCTACCAAATAGCCAATCACAGCCCTTATGTGGCATCCCCATAGACATTTTTCCTGCTTGTTTTGCTCTCCAACTCTTTTTACATTAGACTGTGGCTCATGGGTAAAAAAGGATTAAGGTGTGGTAGTTATTGTTGATAGTGAAGTATCTGCCTAATTCCTTTGATTTTCCTCAGTCACAGAGTATGGCAGCTGTTTGAACGATGAACTACCGGCAGCAGAATATGTGGCACTACAGCTGAGCAAAAATATGATTTCAGGTATTCCGATGGGAGTAGGAATTACAGTATCAGCTCCTGATGCTGTTACAAGGCTTTTCATCTATGGGTATATTTGCAAACCCAAATCTAAAAATACTACTGTATTCTAGAAAAGTATTGTCTACAAACTGTCAAATAATAAGGGCAACAACCTATAAGAACTTGTAGAATCCCCCACTCATTACTCACCATCAATGCCAAGAACAACACAACTGAAGTACCTTATTTGTCTCCAGTAAAACACTATTGTACAGACAACGTGCCCTTCAATCAGTCCATTCTTTCACATAACTGTGAAGGAATGGACTAACTCCTCCCATTTAACATTTATTGAAAATAGCTTAATATATTATAATAATTATTTTGTTTCCCCCCAAAAAAATCAGACACATGCTAATTTGTTGTGACAACTTGAGTAAATGTAGCATTTTCCCAGGTATTATAGATATTGTTTTCCATGCAGTGCTGAACATTTTACAAAGTATTAAAGTGGAATAGAGAAACTTAATTGAAGCCAAATCAGGGAGCTACACCCAATCATCTCAGCAAACTCAAATCCATCATTTCAGTGAGTGTCAAAACTAAATCTGAACCCTTGTTTGTATCTTCATATATTGTGAAGAAGGTTTCTGTGGTTGCATAATTGAGCATATATCCTTGTGACGGCCCATGTTTTCTTTTTGGTATAAAAACAGCAGTGTTGACTTTCTTTATGGCAGGAAGATATACACTCAGTATTAGACGGAAGGTATTGGAGCTATTTCTTGTGGAGTTGCTTAGAGAGGTGTCTGCATGTGTTGATGGTAAAGTACATTATAAACAATAGCTATATTAGAGCTTTATTAAAAGATATATTAGAACTTGTTTAAATAATTCAGTGGCTTGATTGAAGGGGTCCCGGGGGGAGCT
>CM044445.1:24737083-24763399 GCA_024363595.1 Xenopus borealis | reverse complement strand
GGCATCAAGCAATATTTTTACTGATAGATAAAGAGGGCCTTGTCCAAAAAAGCTCAAAACATAAAAGCTATTCCTTGGTGATTTATAATATCCTTCCCAACAGTGGGAAATACATATAATATAAATAACAGTGTAACCCATTGATTTAAATTGTGGATCCCTCCCCCACTTTCCTGTCCCTTCCTTCTGATCTATCTTGCAGTCACAGGTCCAAATCTACTGTTATACTCCTTTGTGTCAAGGGCCTTATTTCATGTGCTGTTATAAAACTTAGCTTTACAGTGTCATATGTTCTATACAAGCAAGTTATATTAACAGAACAAGGCTCCTAATTTATGTCACAATGTTCGTCTAATAGCTGCCTGCACAGGCCCACTCTCCAGCACATTCCACACTTGAATGAACATATTCTGTTCTCTGCATATTCCATATATGCCAACATGTGCACAGAAGGCACTCTCTCAGCTCAGCCCATAAGTATTACAGCATCTCCAGTTCATTAGACACATTCTGCTTTACATGAGCCAGACACTTTATTACTTACATGCCACCATTATGGCTTATAAGAACCTCACTGTTCCCCATTTTTCATACACTTAAAAGTGACAAATATACAATGCAGTGTACATTACAAAAAACCCTGCAATGGTCATTGTGTAAATGCACACATTTCCAAGTACAGGTATGGGATCTGTTATCTGGAAATCCATTATCTAGAAAGCTCCGAATTAAATGAAAACTAGAGCCTAATTAAAGAAATAGGCTAGAACTGCTGTACATTATGTTTTGGGATTCTGTTCTAGCCCAAGGCAACCACAGCCCTTTAACAGGGAAGATCTGTGTCTCCAAAGATGCCCCAGTAGCTCCCCATCTTCTTTTCTGCTGATTCACTGATTCACATGCTCTGTGCTGTTGTGACTTACTGAGCTTAGGGACCCACTCACAATATACTGTATATATAGAATAGAAATGTCACAATGTAAGGATGATGTAGATAATTACTACATGGCAGTGCAATTAGCATCATAATATAATAATCAGCCTTGTAGCATCAGTTTATATTACAGACCAACCTCATTTTCTGCTTGATAATTAGTGACGACCCCTAAGCTTAACTTCTGGAAAATTGCTCAGAGCCCACTGAGCATATGAGTGTCGCAGACACTTTCCAAGATGGTGATCACTTGTAACTAGTGATGGGTAAATTTGCTGCAAATTTCCACATTTTGCCGCCAGCATTTTTTAGCCATATTTAGTTTTAGGGTTTACTTTTCCTATAAGGGAAGGCTCATCTCCCTCCGATTAAATTTTAATCAGATAATTCAGATTTTTAAAAATGATTTCTATTATCTGTGTAAGAATAAAACAATACTTGTGCTTGATCCCAACTAAGATATAATTAATCCTTATTGGAGGCAAAACAATCCTGTTGGGTTTAATTTGTTTGAATTATTTTTGGGAGACTTACAGTATGGAGATCCAAATTATGGAAAGATCTCTTATCTGGAAAACCCAGATCCTGAGTTTTCTGAATAACAAGTCCTATAATTGGACAGGTATGGGATCCATTATCAGGAAACCCGTTATCCATAAAGTTCTGAATGGCAGTCTCCCATTATAATCAAAATACTCCAAATATTTAAAAATTTCCTTTTTACTGTAATTATGAAACAGTACCTTGTACTTAATCCAAACTAAGATATAATTAATCCTTACTGGAAGCAAAACCTGCCTATTGGGTTTATTTAATGTTTATGGCCTATTGGGTTTATTTAATGTTTACATGATTTTCTAGTAGTTGTAAAGTATGAAGATCCAAATTACAGAAAGACCCATTATCTGGAAAACCACAGGTCCCAAGCATTCTGGATAATAGGTCCCATACCTGTACTGATTCCATATAGGCACATAGTGCTGTACAAAAAAAACACCCATAAATGAAACATAACTCTGAATGTTTCATATACAAGTCATCTTATTACAATTACTCATTGCTATTTGTTTCACGTACTGTACATATATTCTACAGAATACAGATACAGCAATTGCATTGGACAGGTATTGGATCTATTATCCAGGATGCTTGCGGACCTGAAGTTTTCCGGATAAGGGGTCTTCTATATTTCCCTCTTTATTGATTGGGTGCTGAAGGCCCTTGTTTTGAGAACAGCTCAGGGCCCAAGGTGCACTTACTCGTTTACTGTTGCTATGAACAACACTAATACCCTCTGCTCTATATAATACTGATACATTCTGCTACTCTTAACATGCACTCTGCTTTAAATAATACTGATGTTCTCTGCTCTGCACAATAATGGTAAATGCGTAGAAATGAATTCTCCAATGTGACGATTCACTCTTCACCATCTGGCAACCTGATGGAGGTTTGGTGGATGCCTGGAGAATACTACCTGCATGAATGAGTAATGCCAAGGCAGAATATCCTAGGGCTGTTTTTAATGGTTTGGGTTAGGGCCACTATTCCAAGGCAAGCAAACCTTAATTAGCCAAATTATAATATGTTTCTTAACAATACAATGCTTCCTACTATAAGATAAAAGTTTGGGAAAGGTCCTCCCTGTATAAATATTGCAGAGATGGCAGTGGAGGAACTTGACCAACAGAGCCTTGGCCTGAACCCAACCTAACAACTGGGATTTAGTGGAAATCCAGCTAGGAGCCATGTCTGATCCTAGTGCCAAACCTTGCTGATGCTCTTGTGGCTAAAATGAAAATCCCATCAACAATTTTCCAACATCTGGTGGCATGCCATAGTATGGTAGAAACTACTGCAAAGGGGCGCCAGCTTTAAATATAAAGATATTGGACAGGCAGCTTTCACAATACTTTTGGTAATATAATGGATATGCACCCTATTCTGCAAAGTATCAATATACTCTGCTCTGCACAATTCTCATATTTTCTGTTCCTCTTAGTTTAGGTGCACCCTGCTTTTGTGCAAAATCCTTTGTTTTATATACACATTACTCTGCACATCCGATGTTCCATCAGACTCACAGACCTTATTGCCTATCAAGGATATAAGGGCAGATGGCCTCTGCATGCTTCTTACGTGATGGGTCTCTAGGTCTGCCTACCAATGTAGCATATCCAACATAATGTTATCATTAAAATGAAGACTCAAAAATCAAGTAAAACCTCCACAATTAGCCCTTTTATGATGACTGACTGAACTGCCATCTACACCCAGCCCTGTCCAGCTGCATCCTCATAACAACTGGCTTCACGAGGTTCTAGGAGCTTGGGCAAAGTATCAAGTATAAATATCACAGCCTTGGGGCAAACGTGAACACATAAATCTGCCAGTTGCTTTATTTCAAATTTAACTATGCTTCACCTTGATCATGAAGGGGAAGTCCATATATTGAACTTAAACTTATCCCGACAGTCTTCTAGCATCAGTGACTTCCATGTTATATAGTCAGCTAACAAAGGAGAGGGTTGGAAACAAAAAAAGGTTATAGCTGATTGAGATGGCAGGGCAGCAGGATATAAAACTTCAAGCAACTTATTTTTTCACTGCCCAATATACTCCATTCCTGCCATCCCTTCCTCTAGCACACCTGGGATTCTGCCTCTTATTTACACTAACTGATGTGTGCTATGTATGTAAAGTAAAGGTGAGGCCACTTTATTATTTTACAACACTTAACCCAAAGAGACTCACAAGCTTCACATATAGCCCTCCCTCTCAGCAGCCCATTCATGTCCATCTGCTGGCCTTTTAACATCCCAACATAATGATAGCTTCAAGAGTTTCCCGTATCTGGTTGTTAAATAGGTCTAGGCCTTTGTTGGAGATATGAAGACCATCTTCCCTAGACGCACTCGTGTTTTGTCTGTTGCTTCTGGGACTGATGCAGCACCTATCCTAAATGAATGTGTCCTCGAACTTGCAGAGAGCAAGTCAACTGCTTTGATGTACTTCAACCCAACTGTCCCATTGGCTTAAATCCAAATGACCCAGGGCCAGGCACGTTCTGCTGAAAATGTGTTGAAAATGATTGCATTGCTATAGATAAGACCTGATTTTATCTTGTACTTAATTTCTGCTACCAGTTTGCCTACCCGGAGACCCCACAAAAAGTTGTTATAAAAACCACAGAACGCAAACTTACTTTAAATAAATTGTAGCTTGTGAATTACTGCATGTAGCTGTTCTTCAGTAATTGGCCACTTTTGGACATTCGGTTGGTGCCCCAGCCTTGCGCAACTTTTAAGGATTCTGTGACCTAATTAGTAATTTTTAGTTGCATCTGAGTATAAAAGCAAAAAATATAACCCTGCTAAACTGACCCTCCTTTTGCCCTGGGTGCCCCCTGTCTGTGTCTTTCCATGAAGGCTAGTATGGTGTCTGGTTTTGTTTCTGTGGCTTTGAAAATTGCTTATTTGTGAATTCTATCCATTTTACCCAGGCCTGGCGATAAGCTTCCTGTCTGTTTGAAGTTACAGATTTGCTTGTCCAGTGTGGAAAAAGCACCTGGGGAAAAAGTTAAGGCAAGGTTAAGTTTATACACTGGCAGCTTCCTTCCAGGACACAGGACACCTTCCTGCAGACCACTCGACCTTCAATTAAGCCCTAAATCCTAATGACTCTGATGCATCTGTGACTATAGCCAGGCTCTGCACCTGACCTTACATTGATGGGTCATCAAATGATCATCTGATCCTTCGGCCTAAACAATTGGATCACAGCATGATAGAATACAGGCCGTTGGGGCAAGGAAAATGCAGTCACGAGCTAATGCAGTTATTGTCCCAATTAGATTTTTCAACCTGTCCACTTGCTATCTGGCTAGTTGAGGGTATAAATGGGCTGATAAGCTGCCAACTCAGACTGAAGGAGCTGAATCAGCAGCTTAAATCTGCCTGTGTATGCTCACCTTTATGTGGTGCTGAAAGCAAACCTATACTTTTCTCCTTTGTAATGTGTTGACCCCTCAAGCCTCCGATTGAGGACTATGCCCACAGGGAACACCCTCATGTGAAGTTCAATATACCTAGCAAAGCTTGCACTTTCTTGAGCTTGAAGGGATAATCTACAAACACCAAGTTTGCTGCAGTCAGTTGCACAAAAAATGTAATTCTTTAATTGTACTTGCATCCAAAGCCACTTCCATATAATTGCACTCAGTGTTTCTTCTTTTGTCCCACATCCTGTTATGAATTTTGTGCAAGTGAGTCCATCGATGCAGGGCTCCATGGAAGTCATTGATCTCCAAAGGTGGAGGTAGTCCCAGATTCCCCACCAACTGAGGAAGAGAACTAGTGCCTAAAGTATTGGACGAAGATGCAATTTCAATGGCTAATGCTAGAAGCGACACCAAACAAAATTTTCAGTGTAATAGCCATTCCTGTTTTGAAGAACACATGCAACTTCACTTGTTTGAATGCATCGGCCATCGTTATGCTCCCTAAAGGCCCCAATGGCACTGGAATAATGGGAAAAGACGTGAAAACTTTTGCATGAAATGGCACTTTGCTGTTTGGGAAGTAAATGATCCCTTCAGTCTTTTACACATTAATATGTAGCTGATTTTCTCTCTCTCTTGCACTTTCTATTTAATTGATAAAAAAAATGTGCCCCACATCAGCCTCCAGGAAGGAGATCCGGTGGGCTTGAATAACTTTTCTCCAACTATAGGGACCCCTAATTCAGTAATGATTTCCAGCATTGACCTTATTAGTTTGTTGCAAGGAGCTCCAGTCGACCTGGAGAAGGTGCTTATAAAAGGACCTGCAAATCTCTGCCTATGTTTTCTCTTTATTTTTTTCCTCCTCTGTTTGAATCTCTAAATTTGCCTGAAAATCTTATTTTAAACATCTGTGTCCCTTGACACGTGAACCTTGTCGCTTTAATTTAATTTATTCATAAACTTAATTCTGCTAGCTTTAGAGCCCCCAGCTAAAGCTTTTTGTTTTAATTAAAAAAAACCTTTTTAAAAAGCCAGTAAGTCCTGATGCCAGTTTTACATCCTGAATATCATTGGGTATTGCTAGACAACAATACAATTGCATGAGAGGTAAAAGACTTACATGAGCCCACAGCTCTTCAGATGCTATGACGGCTCTGAAAATGGCTGGATTCTTCAGTGCAGATCAGGTGTTTGCTCTGGTGAGTCTGTTCCAAATATATATATTTTTGATATGCTTTGCTTCTTTTCTCGTGGTGATCTCCAGCCTTGGCAGAATCCTTCCGCTTCATGGCTGCCCTGTGCTTGAAGATGAACAGCAGGCATTACCACTGAAGTGAATTGATAGCTCTCTGCTGGTTGCAAGAGGTGGCCATCGAAGATTTCAGTGAATTTAGATGGACTGTTCTGTCTGAGTAAAGAGGGTGTTGAAGTAGCTGTTTGTCTGTAAGGGCTGTCCCTGAATGATCATTGTACCCTCTATGACAGGGAGCTTTGTGAGGTATGGAGATGCCTGTGGTAGTATATATAGAATCACCTGAGGTCATGTCACAATGGGGGTTAAAGAGAATTGATATACTAGGTAATGAGGGTTTTTAGAAGGTCCACAGTGCAGCCCTGTGCCATGACCTGCCTTTTAGTTTTTCAGGTTCTGCCATGCTCCCATGTGGCCCAGTGGTGCCTGCTATAAAAATGCTTGGATCTAATCCTGGGTGGGCCTCCTAGGGACAGATTCTGCTCCATTTGGTTAGATCATCAGCAGTATCTAAAACAACCTCTCCCTTATTTTCACTCTCTGGCCACTTTAGACCATCCTTCCTTTGTTCTGGGCTAGTGTCCTGGGGAGGGTGGGGCACTGCCCAACCCCCTCCACCCCCCAGCCATGCCTGCCCTACCTTCCTCCAGCACCCCAGGCACCCTGACCCTTATTCAGAATCACTGCTATGTGCCTTTGCTCAGCATTTTTCTGTATATTCCAAATCCATGTTATCTGTTAATCTAATGTACAGCGTTCTGTGCATTTCACAGACATGCTTGTACTCCAAGGACATTGCATATATGTATTGCTCATGCTCTGCACTGTACAGGCTCTGATTTACCACATATATATATTGTCATAGGCATTACAGATGACATCTGTGTTGCACATCCTATAACAGCACAAACTATACATGTTACAGACAAACCCGGCTCTAGAGAAGAAACAGTTCCCTTACACTGTGTAGCAATATACTATGGTGCAGCTATAAAGCTAGGAGCTCTGCATTGCTTTCTGTTTGCTATGAACACTGTACATCTCTGCAACCAGCATCAAGGGCTTCACATCATGAACACATTGCAGACACTGGTTGCCATTTTTAATGGTAGGGGAAAGTACATCAAGCACACTACTATGTGCAGCAGGGGGGGAGAACCTGGCAAAGGACCCTGTATGGAGCATCTTGTCTCACACTCCACTAATGCTAAGATAAGGAGGACTGAGTCCCCTCCCCTCTGCTCTCATTCTGTAGCCCTCCCTCAATCCTCTCCTAGCTGCAGATCCCGGTTCCGTTAAGCCTCTGCTAGTTAACCATTAACAGTCTTGGCGAGCTCTAGCCCCTGTCAAGAGTTCAATGCATCGCAGGCCCCGTTCTGGCACAACAAGGGTTACAGATACAGGTGGTGCTGGAGCTGATTGGCTGCAGCCAGGAGATGCAGCATCCAGAGGCAAGAGGCAAGAGCTCCTTGAGGGACCAGCAGCAGCAGCACAGGCTCTAGTGCAGGCAGCCTCAGGTACCCACAGCAAGACACGGGGCACCCCCACAGCAGGCGGCACCAATACCGCCATCTTTAGAAGCAAGGAACTGAACGCAGGAGCTGGGTACTCTCTCTCCCCCCTCCCCATCAAGGCCCCGTATCAGAAAAAAGGGGAGGAAGGAAATTTTGGAGAATTAATGCTCCAGCAATCTGAGCCTTTAAAGGGAATCTGAGCTGCATCTGACAATTTCCTCTTTTTATTGCCTTCAGCAACATTGGATTGTGATAAACACTGTGCTTCTGCCTATTGATTTTGTGGCATTTGGGTATTATTCTGTTGGCAGTGCCTAGGTACCAAGACCCATTTCTATGGCATCCATGGTAGGCACTGCCTAGTCACTAAGCCTGCCAGCTGCTATTGTTCTGAGGTTCCTGCCCGGCTAACTTGCCCCAGGGCTTACCATGCACAAACACCATCACTGCTGCAAGTGCCCGGAGTGTTACGAGGCGTCCCGCATGTCTGCCCTAAGAAGGATGGAGCCCCCCACTTACGGGGAATGGCAGCACGAGCAGTATGGGGGAAGCTATGGGGGTTACAGCTCCCAGACCCTGCCATCTCAGCCTGCTGTCACCCCCACAGCCAGGGGCAAATCAAAGCTTGTGCCTGCTACACGAGAAAACCTCACCCCCACCCTTAAGGCCCCCCCAAAGAGTGCAACCCCCAAAATGAATGGCAACAGTCAAAACTGGTGGCCGGAGTGCACCTGTACCAATCGGGATTGGTATGAGCAGGTGAGTGAGCCATCCCCTCCTTTGACAGGGCTCCCCAAAATGCCTCCAAACTATGAAGGCATTTATACATCAAAAAAACTTCTTTATATGCCAATATTTTTTTATGAACAGTCAATATTTGCTGATTTTTTATGAATAGTCAATATTTGTTTTTTTTATACAGGAATTTTTGGTTTACATCTAAAGGCCTAAACTACAGATCCCAGTACCCCTAGACATCCTTAGTACAGTGAAGAGGCTGAGAGATGTAGTTCTGGGTCTAGATCATCTTTGTACACACCTGTATAGCAGCACCAATATTCAATAGTGATCTCAGGAATTTTGTTATGTAATATACATGTGTGTACATGGTGGCAGTGGGAGGTCTGTATAGGTCTCTATATTATATATATTTAATATTTCTGTTTTCCTTGACAACCACACACACATTTACAGGTTCAGAAGAAAAATTATTTTATCAAGGTGTATGTTTAGTATTGTGTGTGTGTGTGTGTGTACCCCAAGATGATCTTTCATGCTGTGTGACCATTGAGTGTGGGTCTACTTGTGTTGGCTGTCTCTGCATACACACACAAACATCTGCAGTACATGTTAAATGATACACAAGGGTTTCTGCATTGTGTGTGGGTGGATGTACATATGTGTGTTCACAGATTATTCAATAGGCTACCATAAAGGTGGAAGGGGCACCATATTTGTGCAGACACAAACAGATCGGGCCTACAGGAGATGATAGTAAGGCTTTCCTTCTACACTTGAAAAATGGAGATGGCTGTTCGACGGGGTTCTCTCTGTGGGAGAGCCGACTATATACAGATGCCGAGTGCCCCATTTAGAGAAGTAGGTGACAGAGAGACAGGAGAAGTTCCTATGTCTGAAGTGGCTGGATTAGTAGCTGGGTGATGCTTACATTAAAGCGTCACTTGGGCTGTTTTCCACTTCCCAAATGAATGAAATGTAAATTCTGCCATGCCCAATAGGTAACCTGAAATAATAGATAAAGCAGCTCATTGATTGCAAGCTCTACTGTCATTGAGGTATCATCTCTGTAAAGCAAAGTGAAATGTGTTGGTGCTCTATGTAGAATAATTTCTTTCTCATAGAAAATCCCCCTGCTTTTTTTTTAATAATTGTGACTACTACTCATAAGAGACTCCCTCCAGTAAATAAGTACAAGTCGAGACAACTATCCCAGAGACACCTTCCTTCAAAGGGTACCCACAGTCCGCCATGCTGGCCTCCCTTGGTATCAGTCCACCCCATACCCCAAAATATATGGAATAAATTCCATTGCTCAAAGGCAAACCATATTTGCAGCTTTCTCCTGAAATCTTCCTATTCCAGCATAGCACTTTGGCTATTATACACATATTATCTTGCTTGTATATGTGTGTGTTCATATAGGCTTCCTGCATCTGTGGGGGTAGCACCACCCCCCCCATGTTACAGCCTTAGTCAGCGTAGAAAATGGATGGAGAATTCTGAGGGATGTAAAATGGAGGCTATGTGCTGGGATGGAAACCCAGGGAGACATTGAAATGGCTGTTCACCCCCACATTCACACTCCAATTGGGAAATGAGCTCATATGTGTAGACAGGTATATTCTAGGGCATTTTCACATAAGAATTTGTGTGTGCAGTGTGCCAATACATCGTAAAGGCGTTCCACTGTAAATCTTTGCACGTAATTATGTGTACAGATGCATTAACATCTAGATGCGTCTTTTTAACACACTCATAGGGAAACGGACGGAGTTGTGATGGAATTGGTTAAGATGAGGCAGCCATTCAAGTATTTTAATATACTATATGTCATGGAATATATTTGTCCAGTGAATGAGAGCCTGTGGCTTTGTCCATGACAAACCATCAAAATATGCCTATCGGTGGGCTTGCAGTAAGTACAAATTCTGTGCACACTCTATATATGAATGTACATCACTGTTTAGGCTTTTTGCTCTCTCTGTGTGTGTGGTTTATGCATGTGCTAGCCATGCACACAATGCTGCCTGACAGCTGGTGACTCCCCTGAGGCAGGTTTCTGGCAACAGAAGGGTTAATTACCCTGACATGGAGGGGGGGGAGAGAAGGAATTTAGTTACCATGGAAACCTCCTCCTCCTGCACAGATCACCATGTACCAGCATCCTGCACACTCCCACCCCTCCACCATGGTTCTCTCACTCCCTCGCTTCCTCTCCATCTCCATTGAATCTACCCTCCTTTCCTCTTCATCTCCTGGTTTAGTACTCACACATTTTTGCTCTACAATGAGGCACTGGCTTGAAATAGGAAAGACAGATCTCTTACCTATGTCAGAAGGTTCAAATGCATTGCCATGACTAGATGAAGGGGGCGACGTCCTTAGAATTAATGAGAATGTGTCATGTGGAGTAAGATTTAAAAAAGCACTTTCAATAGGCAGAATATAGGACCATTGCATGGAAGGAATGTCTTCAGCATGGAGGTGACTGCAGGTTTATATAGCAGTAACTGAGAGAGAGAGACTTCTTAAGGCGAGACTGTATTCATACGAGAGGTCACCTTACCATGATGAAGACTGTCATGCGTAAACCCATTCAAATATGGTAAAAAAAACAAGAAAAGCAGCCATATTTAATCAAGGCCAAGATGGAGAAAAACACAGGCAAGGTTTCATATTAATCACTGATTGTAAAGATCAATAGATATAGGGACATGGCCAGAGTTTGAGAACCCATTAGGGAAAGACTACATAAATTAGACATGTCCATCTAATAACTCTCAACCCCACCATAACATCCAAACCTACCCACTTTTGGTAGGATATTGAGAGTTTTAGCTTGGCATGAGTTGGAGGTTCAAAGAATGCATATTCTGGTGTAGGTAGTAAGTAAAATGTAACAAACATTAATGATATATGATCTGAATTATTGTCCAGGCCATTCTCCATCCACAGGGCCAACCGGTGAGTCTCAGGGTTTCCGGTAGTTACTTCATAGACCTTTTATTATGTCATCATGCAGTATGCAGCTCGTGAATGTGTTCCTGTCTATCTAACTAAAGCAATAGAAGGCTATTGGGTACACAAAATGTAGGGATCTGGTATAAAACTAAACATATAGACGAGGGACTAACAACTGGAGGCTCTCTCATAACATACAGTACTACACCACATAGTATCTGCCTGGTGACAATTGGAGGTGAAGATGTTGAAGTTGAACCTCATCAGGAGGACTTAAAGGAAAACTATACCCCCAAAATGAATACTTAAGCAACAGATTTATATCAAATTAAGTTGCATATTAAAGAATCATATCAAACTGGTATATATATTTTAGTAAATATTGCCCTTTTACGTCTCTTGCCTTGAACCACCATTTTGTGATGGTCTGTGTGCTGCCTCAGAGATCACCTGACCAGAAATATTTCAACTCTAACTGTAACAGGAAGTAGTGAGGAAGCAACAGACATAACTCTGCCTGTTAATTGGCTTGTGTGATCTAACATGTATGGTTTATTTGTGTGCACCGTGAATCACACAATTCCAGGGGGCAGCCCTTATTTTTTAAAGTGGCAATTTTCTATTTATGATTACCCAATGTCACATGCAACTAAAAAAAAGTATATTATTATGGAAATGGTGTATTTACATGAAACAGGGTTTTACATATGAGTTGTTTTATGCAATATCTTTTTTATAGAGACCTACATTGTTTGAGGGGTATAGTTTTCCTTTAAGTTGCCCATTTCTGGTACATGCATTCATAATAGAAAAGTATCAGCATGGAATATGTCATGGCTGAAGTTCCTCCTTGCTAGTACATGAGTGATATTCTAATACATGACAAAGACACAAACTGATTGCTTCAGAAAGATAAATACCTATTTGGAGCATGGAATCATATTTTAAGACAGCACCTGCACTGGAGGTTGGTATGGTAGGCAACAAATTAGGCTTCTATGTGCTTAGCAGGAAGCTACATTGGCAGCACATTGGGGGGCTGATAAAGGGATCTGTGCTGGACTGAGAGTCCCAAACAGGCCCAGTACAATGTTTTATATATGGCACCATAAAGCAGCCCCTGTGGCATTTGCAAGACAATCCAAACTGTCAGTCTGGATCCTCAGTAGGATTGACTCTTTTTCAATAATGCTCATCTGCCTACTACAACTGTTAAATGAGGGCATAGCCCTTGTGTAACATATTCTACTAATAGCCATGGGACCAGCACAGTGGTCTGAGGTAAGAGACATATGTGGCTCACCACAAGTATGGGGGAATTGGTGGCACACACTGCAGGAACACGATGCTACTTGGTAAATTGGCTGAGTCATAGTTGCAGAGGAGGAAAGCAAGCTTGTTGCAAGAACAATTTAGATTCTACAAAATACTTCAGGCCTGCCTCAAAGCACAACAAACCCCAATTTCACTGGGAGGTACACTTTCCATAGAGCCCTGCACCACCGTCGTCTTTTATTTTCTATGCGAAAACAGACCCAGGGACCCAGATTAGCGAGTAGAATAGAGTTTACAAGCTAAGTGTGAACTTCACCTTTTTCACGAATAATGGAATTCCATATAATATACATAGATTCTATAGCTGTAAAGATGTTTTCTGAGGTATCAATACCGGGTAGATTTGGCCTTCACACTTTTCATGTCCTATAATTGATATAAACAGTTAGCTTCCATAGATATGTTGTATAGACTGACCTAATGCTCTGCAGTTATTTCTGGCCTACAAATACAGGTATGGAATCTGTTGTCTGGAAAGCTCCAAATTACGGTAAGGCCATCTCCCATAGACTCCATTTTAATCAACTAATTAAATTTTAAAAAAAAAATGATTTCCTTTTTCCTCTGTAATAATGAAACAGTACCTTGATCCCAAAAAAAAGACAGAATTAATCCTTATTGAGGGCAAACCCATACTATTAAATTTTAAAATATAGTGATCCAAATTATGGAAAGACCCCTTATCTGGAAAACTCCAGGTTCTGAGCATTCTGGAAAGAAAGCAACTGAAAATGCCCACTTATGTATGAGAAATGTTGACTTTATAGGACCTTCAGTAAGAAAAAAAGGGACTGGGGGTTGCTTATGCTTTGGCAATATCAGACACCAGCTCATAGACTTGAGTTGACTTGTAAATTACTCCCACTGTCTTTATGTGAAAAGCTGCTCTATGCTGTGAGGGAGAGAGTCAAAAAGGCCATATTAATATAGGAGGGAATGGCTTCTGCCATATGGGAAACTGAAGGAGTCTACCTATAAGCTCAAGACAGCATACTAATATACAGCACTCTGGGCTTCATTCTGCTATGGAGTGATAATCTCGGGAAATAGAAGGTCCATTCATGTCTTTTGAATGTATGGCATGGTTAAGCTACAGTTCAGAATTTAAATATAAAGGTGCAACCCCTGCAGGGCATCATTATGGCCTGGAGCTGGAAAATTATGGAATAACAATGTTTAAATTGTGTTCAGGACTGAAATCCCTGAGTATTTTAATTTGCCAAATATTTTCATTTTAGCTATCCCAGGTAATCAGGACAATATCTGCAGTAAATATAATGGCTCCTAGTAATATAAACCCATCTGTACATGCAATTCCAAGCACTCACTGAGCCTCTGGAACACCAAAGGTAGTTGGACACAGAACCTGTGTCACATACCTACAGGGCCGGGCCAAGGTAGTTTAGCACCCTAGGCAAGGGGTACAATCAGCGCCCCCCATCCCCGTTCTGTATGACCATTTCCCACCTATTCACTTTTTCTTAAATAAAGAAACCTTATTAATGAATCAAACTGTACGTGTGCAAGTCTGTAACTGTGTCACCAGCATTGCCCCCCAAATCTGTACCTGTGCCACCAGCATTGCCCCCCAAGTCTGTACCTGTGCCATCAACCATGACTCCCCAAGTATGTACCTGTGCCACCAGCCATTGCCTCCCAAGTCTGTACCTGTGCCATCAACCATGACTCCCCAAGTATGTAACTCTGCCACCAGCCATTGCCTCCCAAGTATGTACCTGTGCCACCAGCTGGCCCCCTAAGTCTGTACCTGTGCCACAATTCTGTACCAGCCATTGCCCCCCAAGTCTGTACCTGTGCGATCAGCCATTGAGCCCCAAGTCTGTACCTGTGCCACCAGCCTTTGCCAAAGCAGCAGCAAAAATATTGCCCCAGATCTGTGCCAGGCAAAGGGCAAGTAAGAGGGAGGTGGGGACTGAAGTAGAGCTTAACGCTGCTGCTGGAGACAGGGGCGAAGTTAAAACTTAAAGAAATAAAAAACATTATTTCCCTTCTAAAGTGCGCCCCCCTATGACTGCGCCCTAGGCGGCCCGCCTACTCTACCTACCCCTAGTTCCGGCCCTGCATACCTAGAGTTATTGGGCCTTGTTCAATGGGCTGAACATTTAATGCAAATGGCTGCTGTACCTGTAGGTTCATAAAGCTGCACTCTGTACTGGTTTTAATTTCCTCTTAAGGCAGTATAGTGATAAGGCAGTCTAGGGACAACAGTGCCAGCTTAGGACAAGTACCTCTTGTGCCTGTACCACTCACCTATTGTCTGCTGCTTCTGGTCCTCCCTCATACCTCCCAACTGTCCCATTTTTAGAGGGACAGTCCCTCTTTTGACAGCTCAAACCGGACTCCCTCATTTGTATTGGAAAGTCCCATTTTTCTCTAAACTGAACAGCCAGAAAAAGAAACAAATTTTCTAATTTAATTGGCATTGGCAGAGCCCAAAACTGCCAGGAGGTTCAGATAAGATACATTGTAACAATTTCTAGATAAGAAAATAAGTAATTTTAACAAGATAAGATAACAGGTCCCTTGGGAGAAGTTAGACTCACAGCTTAAAGGGCAATTCACCTTCATTAGCAAAATTATAACAACTGAAAAAAAAAATCACAGAAATATGTTCAAAATGTCATAACCTACCAAATTTTGTAAAATGAACATGGTAATTAGGGGGTGTGGCCACAAAACCGGCGTGGTCAAAAATATTTTTGTCCATCTTTATATTTCCGAAATGTTGGGAGGCATGCTCCTCTGCTTTCCCACTTGCTATTTCAGAAAGTTAGAATAAACCAGAGCAGGCAAGAGCAGAGATTATGATGAATATTTTGTTTTGGGAGGAATTGCATCCACCCATCAGCTCCACCTAAAAAATAGAAGCTGCTTTCAAAAGTATAGCAATGCTGCCCATAGGCTGAAATGTCAGACACCTGAAAGTCTGCTTTAGTTAAGGGAAAATAACAAAGTTTGAATTTTATATCAGAAGTTTCATAGCATTACAGACATTTATTATTTGAAGTAATTTATTTATATGTTTATATGCATTTCTAGAATTCTAATGAACATGTAGACAAGTGTATACAAGTGTATTAAAAGTATAGGACCTGTTATACAGAATGCTCAGGGCCTGAGGTTTTCTGATCTTTCTGTAATTTGAATGTCCATTCATTAAGTCTACTAAAAATAATTTAAATAATAATTAAAAACAATAGGCTGGTTTTGTCTCCAAAAATGATTAATTATATCTTAGTTTGGATTAAGTACAAGGAACTATTTCATTATTACAGAGAAAAAGGAAATCATCTTTAACTTTCAGAACTAATCATCAGAACTTTCTGGATAAGGAGTTTCCGGATAACCACTCCTATACCTGTACAGGTGACAATCCCAAAAGAGGGTAACAAAAAAAATTAACCTACTGTATCGTTTTTATACTACCTATTTATATAAATATATATTAAATATATGATTATATATGAGATAAGTAAGAATGCATTGTTCTTATCTACACTGATATTGCTGCTTGATAACATAGTCTAAGGCTAATCCAAGACTGTAAGTATGCATTTTGGCACCGAACTCTGCTCAGTCTATCTGCACCTGGGCAGACTAGTGGCTTCAGGTGCTGTTCTAAGCACAGGTTGAGAAACAGTCCAGTTTGGCATTAGCTTATGGCCAAGGGAAGACAGAGTGTTGGCCATGGGAAGATGGAGCAATGGCCCCGTTGTTATTTTTTTTAGGCCAAGAGAAGCGGATCCCCTCCATGCCCTAGTTCCATTCATCTGAACCACTTCCACTTGTGTGCAGTCACATGCAATGGAGCTGAGGTTGCCCTGAAAATACCTGCTTTTGTGTATTTAGCCAGACCTCCACTCCACTGTGGGTGACTGCAAGCAAGTGGTTCCGTTGTATGGAGCTGGGGCATGGAGCATATCCTCTTCTCTCTGAATAAAATATGCAGGCTGAGAGCAACAGAGCCAACTCCATCTGCCTTTAGCCTAAGGCCCATTTTTAAAATCCATTACTACTGTTCTGTGTTGAAAATATACCCAAACAATTTTTTAATTCTTGCAAATGAAATAATTACCACCATGTTCACCATACTTTATGATAACCTGACTGGAAACAACCCCAAAAGTGATGGAGAAGCTTTTCCTCTTCATCACTTTGCACCCTGTCCTCCTCATTGCTTTTCTGACTAATGCCTTCCTTACCCAGTCACTCAGTTTTGGTGGATGCCTTCTCTAGGTAGTATGGTTGTGCCATATTCTGTGGTCCATTCATGATAGCAGTTTGGGATATTTTATTTTTAATGACTGAATACTGATCTCCAGATTTGTGTCCAAGGCTTGTATTGATAACCCCTTGGTCTTTATGTTCCTGTTTGTTTAGCTGGGGACTCTAATAAACCCAAAGGCCTTCCAAAAAACAGGGAGAGTTTTTACTCTAACATCATGTGATACTTTTGTTGGATATCAGTGGACTCCATTCAATATATTTGGTGACTTTTGAAGGCAGTTGACTACACTAGAGCATACAGCAAAGGGGGTGAATAATTCTAAATAAACATGCAATCAATGGTGTTGACACCCCTTTAAGAGGATTGTACCAAAGGGAGACCTACAGCCTATAAGTTATTGCCCACACGGGCATGAAACGAGTTAGGCTCATGTATATCCTAATAAAGTATTTTTAACTTATCAAGACTTGAGCTACTGTTTACTAAAACATGGGCCTCATCCCACTTGGAATCAAGACCTTTTTAGTTTTTTTTATATACTTTTTTGTACTTTGATATTATGGAGTATCTTAAATCAGCAACATTTGGAGGCAGATTTATCAAAATGTGAGTGCTCAGCACAGAAATTCACCCACTTTCTCTTGTTTCCTATGGGATTTTTAGAAGTGCATGGCAAATTCTAGCTTAATCCATTAATAAATATTATTCTAAAAATCCCATAGGACTGAATAGAGAATGGGTGAGCTCACATTTTGATAAATCTTCACCTAAATGCCCCAAAAATCTGCTTATATTTATGCTTTACAGGAAGATGCATGTGGATGTTTGTCAGAAAGTGGTTCATATATTAACTGGCAAACAGTAATTGAACTTATCTACGTTCCCAAATATCTTTTCTTTCTGTGAGTATTTACACACACTTAGAATAAATGAGTCTCACTTGTCTGCCTGTGTGTAAACACTGCTGATCCAGAAACTAAACATGGTACAATCTTTAGTAGCACTAAACTTGTTCCTTGTCGCCTGTACTTCTATTATCAGTTATTTCATTGGCTTTGCACTCCTGTACTACTGTGCACTTATGACAGCTTATGGTGAATTATGTCCATGGTCTTCAGACTTTTCTTTTTTTGTTCATGCCCTATTTGAGTTCAAACTTCTGGTCATGGCCCCCTTTAATTTATAACCATGTGACATATACAGGTATGGGATGCGTTATCCGGCAACCCGTTATCCAGAAAGATCCTAATTAAGGAAAAGCCATCTTACATATACTCCATTTTAATAAGATAATTCAGATTTGTAAAAGTGGTTTCCTTTTTGTAATAATGTAATAATAAAACAGGACCTTGTATTTAATCCCAACTGAGATATAAGTGAACCTTATAGGAGGCAAAACAATCCTTTTGGGTTTATTTAATGTTAAAGTGATTTATTAGTAGACATATCAGGAAAATCACATGTCCTAAGCAGTCTGGATAACAGGTCCTATACCTGTATGATATTTTTCCTGTTATAGATATTCAACCTTAGTATCCAAGGAAGCAAACATTCAAGCTGGGTTTTTTAGAGAATATCCGCAAAAATTAATTCTGACCCAACGCTTACCCTTATACCCCCTCCCCCCCAGCCACTGCTCTAGACCACACTAAAGCGGTCTGCACAAGTGTGGTAAGCAATTGTAGTTGAGCTAAAATAGATAGGAGTTGAGTAAATTGAAACTTGCGTTCAAAGCTGCTACTTGCATTCGCACATATTGACCCCAAAGTGCCAATTCACCCCACCATTCAAGTTAGATGAATTGTTTACCAACTGGCTTGAAGGTGATTTCCACTGCAGCAGAAATGTGCCTAAATAAGTGGAGAGACATCATATTGATGAATGATGCAATTTCTACTACAATCACGTCAGATTAGGAGCAATTGCACACATTTTGACACATCAGAAGCAATTGTTCCAAGAACAAACCCCCCCCCCCCGTACCCACAATTATAGAAAAACATTTTTACTTTTTGCTATTGGTGAACATTACAGATTGTTTTAACTTAACATGGTGGTGGGCCTTGTGGTTCTTCATGTGTATGTTTTCCTGTAAATCCAGCCGATTGCTATAGAAATTAACAGAGAACTATTATGGGTCATTTGATAGTCAGCAATGCTACTAAATTCTTGGTCAACAAAACACTCATAATCGCTTTGTGTGCCATTGGCTTCCTCTTTTCTTAAGCTTCAAACTGCAGTGTAGACAAATCATTTGTACAGTGGATACATCAGGACACAGGAGGACGTAGATATGTACAGTATATCAGCTGCTCACAGTTGTGGCTTACACAAATACTGCAAAGACGGAAGGCCAACACAATCCATTTAATTCACTGTTTCTCTGATCATCTAGTGCACTGATCCCCAACCAGTGGCTTGCGAGCAATATGTTGCTCACCAACCCCATGGATGTTGCTCTCAGCAGCCTCAACAGGTACTTAGTTTTAAATTCCAGGTTTGGAGGAAAGAGTTGCTAACATAAAAGCTAGGTGTACTGCCAACAAGAGCACAGAGAGTGCACCTAGGAGCTACCAAATAAAAGCCCTTATTTGGCACCCTCAGCACATTATTCCTGCTTCTGTTGCCCCTCAACTCTTTTTACATTTGAATGTGGCTCAGGGGTATAAAAGGTTGGGGACCACTGTTGTAGTGTTTGGTACTAAAGCATTTACATGGCTTATGAAAAGATGTGATATACTGGTTAAAAATAACTGCACTTTGGGACAAATCTGAATAGCTGGACGGATTTTGTAAGATAAATTTGAATGGCAACTCAATGATAAATCCACTATCTTAGCTTATTTGGTTCAAGATTCTTGCGGGCAGGAATGATTGCTTTGCTTTATTAGATTGGATTTGAATGTTATGCAAGAGGCTTTATCCTAAGCCTTGTGCATAAACAAGAATACATTTGTGGCTTCCTACTATGGAAGGATAGGAAAACCTTCTTTTTTAGGGCATTGTTATAAAATATTTGTAAGTGTTACAGATAGAGTGCATATTCATATGAGAAGTGCTACTCCCTTTCTAGACATGGTGTACACCAGGGGTCCCCAACCATTTTTACCAATGAGCAGCATTCAAATGTAAAAAGAGTTGGGGAGCAACACAAGCATGAAAAAGTCCCTGGGGTTCTAAATAAGAGCTGTGATTTGCTATTTGGCAGCCCTATGTGGACTGGCAGCTTACAGGAGACTCTGTTTGGCAGTACACCTGGTTTTTATGCAAACAAAGAAGACACAATGGGCCATATGGAACTGACAGAGAAGGGGATACCCTTCATAGAGTAACAATTGATGTTTATGAAATAACTGTGCAGTCAGTTTGCTATGCTGGAGATCACAAAATGCAGCTAGATCTACCTGCACAGTAGCAAAATATTACGGTTTTTTATTGCAATCCATGTATTAAGGAAACAATGTTATGTGGATATATTAGATCTCTACTATATTTATTCACAGTGAGGAAGGTGGTGGACACAGACACATTGTATGTGTATAGCAATACAGAGTGTATAGAAACACACTTGGAGGGGTCAGATTATATGGATAGTTCTATGCAGCAGGGGATCCTCTGTATGAACATATACTGGTGGCACTGGATAGAATGTATATGGTAGCTGCACACGTTTTGCCCAATGGTTATATTCCAGGGTGCTGGTGACCCCAAAACTATCCAAATAAAATTGTTATTGCCCCCAGACATCAATTAACTAGCTGAGCTTAGAAAAAGAGTTGGAGTTGTTACACACCTGCAGGTTTGGAAAAACCATATACAAAACAAAAGATTACTGTGGTCTAGTGGATGGTGGTCCTGTCCAGTCAAGGCCCATAATCAACAAACTCATGCAAACCAGTTGAGGTGGACCACCAATTTAAAGCTAAAGAACTAAACCCCAGTAAAGGTACTAGTCATACATATGCAGAGAAAAGCTGCCACGTTTGACCCCTCTGGACATATTCATTAGCTTATTGACCTGGGTATGGGGGCCTCTTATTGGCTTGACAACAGATATCCAACCAAACATTTCTCCAATATCTTTGGACAGGTCTGACAAGGACTGCATTGTGCATTTAATTGGTTCTCTTCTGTCTATAAGTCTACATTTGTTAGTATTAGGAACAGGTTCCTGATTTCCAAACTAGAAGATCTAAGGCCAGTTTTTAATTACAACACCATAGCGTTGTAAGATAATAAAATTGGCAACATTATTTCCCCCTGAATAAAACAGGAAAGTGTGAAGGCATAGCTCATTGTGTCTAAAGTATTCTCTTTGTGCATGTTTCTACATATGTGTGGGACTTCCCAAATAATTTGCTACATCTAAAATAACCTACCTATCTACCTAGCAGTAGCACCATATATTTAAATCCAGTAGGGGTGCCATTCTATTGATTCTATTGAAAGTGCTGAGGCAAGCAACAAGGCAGCTCCCACTCAGATATATAAATGGAAATAGGAATATCTTCATTGTGAACATGCAATACCTTGTGCTCTCGCTATGTCTAGTTAAGGGGAATGAATAGAACGTAAATCCTAATTATAAACAGGGTATGAATTCATTTTAACAACTTCAGGTGGGAGTAAAGCATTCAACATGTCCTTTGCACCTCCTGCTGTGAGTTACCATAGTAATCCTTATTAATCAGACCCATATAGTAACATTAGAGAGTTGCTATTCTTTTAGAGCATATAGATTGTATTGAGCACTTCACAGGAGGAAGGAAAGCACAATAATGGGCTGCAATGGGGATTGGTGGAAGGTAGTATGTCAGAGAATAAAAGAAACTTTAAAGAAAATGCAATATTATCTAGAAGAAAAAATAAAGATATATGTTAACATGAGGTTAGAGTTGAAATGGCTACTATATTCATTTTTATTTTCAGTCTTTATGTATATTTCCCTTTTGCTTCTTTCCCCAAAGCTTCTATCAAGGTAATTCTGGCTCACCTTATGTCTCTAGCCTTGTGTAGGGTTGCCACCTTTTCTGTAGAAAAATACCGGCCTTCCTATATATTTATCTTTTTTTATTTATCATTGGGATCAATCATCAAAAATACCGGACGTATGGCAACCCTAGCCTTGTGTAAGTGCCAATTGTCTCTCCTGTTTCATATCACCCCCATAGACCTCTTATTGTGTTAAGAGTCATCTGATAAGAACTATGATAATCTACTAGTATTTGGTGCATGGCCACTTAGACAGGGCAGTATATAAAACCACCTAACTTTAGTTCATAGCCTATATTGAGAGCCAGTACAGTTCTTTCTGTGTACTAACAATAGGGTTAATTTATTTTGATGTGTACTAATAATAGGGTTAATATATTTTGATGGGCAGGCAGGTTGCAAAAAGTTAAAGATTTTTTTTTTTTGTGGCAATGTACCTGCTGCCCTGGGTTTTGCTCTACGAACGGATCATAAATATTTGCTCTTCTCTGTTTGCAGTATTACTTGGGGTGGAGGGCACAATGGCCAGACAGGGGTTCCCCTCAGGCAGGTAATGCAAGGAACTCCAGAAACCTGTGATAACTCCTCGTCAGGTTTATGCGTTTACATTTTGCCACTTTTTTATTGGGTCTGTGGGGCTTCAAGAAATTTACAATCTTGTAAAACCAGACAAGAACACCCTCCTCTTCAACAACACAGGTCTCTTCTCCTATAGTAACTTCTAAAGATAAAGCCCAGGGCCTGTTCAACAATTTCCTCTTCCAATTGAACCGGGATATTTCTTTTCTAGTAGGGTGGTTGATGGAGCTGGCACACTTATGAATATAATCTTGGAATATTGCGAGATATTTTCCCTGGGACTTTTTTCAGGACATTACAGGAAATCAGTAGTCACAGAATGCCAAGGTGACCTTTAATCCATTTTTAATCTACTGTTGGGATTATATTATTCCCAGGGATTCAGACACACAGTGCTCATCTTATAGGAGCACAGGTGGCTCAGTGAGAGGGTCAATCATGTTGACAGATGCAGTTTTGCTAATGATAGAAGCAGCTGTTCTCCTGTTGGGGATCAATAGAACATGCAATGGGTTGATTGCATCATGGCTGTCCACACTGTCATGCATTGTACCACTCTGAACAACATTCTGTGTTGCTCAAACAAATAATATTTTATACAGAAATAATTGCTATATAATACACAAGAACCATGAATATCCTGTGCATGATATCCTTTTGTGATATGCTAAGTGATGTCAATGATTATAATCAGAGCTTAGTGATGTCATTTCTTTCACATGACTCACTGAAACTTGTGTATTATAATAAATAAAGTACCCCCCTGTTTCACAATATTAGGGTATTAGAAGTCACCTTGTTGTTCTGTGACCTGTATATGATCATGGAATGTCTTGGTAACTTATATCCATGTGTTTTATTTATTTATTTATATTATATTCTATATATATTTTACAAGAGGGGGTACTTTATTCACTATATAGCCTCTTCTAGCCTAAAGTGTGGGAGCAAGTGTTTCTGTACATATATTTTTGTGTGCAGACACATATCTCACAGAAACATTATATTTTCTTTGATTTGTCAGCTGCAGAAGCAGAATTTTGGCTGGTAAAAGAATAGCGTTAGATTTGTTCGTAGAATGGATTGGGCTTTTGGAGGACCCCTTGAATTATAAGCATACAGCACATAATTTACAGGACTCTATAATCTGTTTGTAGCAACTATGCTTATTAAGCTTACATTGACCTATTACACCACATAATGGAGGTTATTTATTACAGTCTGAATAAAGAAAACTTGAAAAAGGTTTTTTTTTTAACTAGAAAGCTTGAATTTTTTCTGAAAAAAAAAAACTAAACTTTTTTGAGAGTTATTATACCCCTGAGGCTGCTAAAAGACAGAATCTGAAAATACTCTATCTCCAACCTGTCAAGATCTTGTAAAAGTCACTGGCAAAGGTCCCATTTCAAATGTGAAATTTCAAGGGCTTTGGGCATAAAACACAAAAAAATCAGTTGATTTCATCGAGTTTGTTTTAATGATAAATAAGGTCAAATAGTGGATGGGAGGTTGGACTGGCTTTTTTTATTGAGCTGATGATGTACTGGAGTTCCCTATAAACATGTGCACATACCTATATTTACCTATATTTATCCAAAGGCCATGAATAACATGTCAGGAACAGTGTCAGACTGGCCCACCGGGATACCAGGAAAGCTCCCAGTGGGCCCTCTTGCTTCTAACCATTTGATCTGTTTCATGGTCATTCCCTATTTCTTTAAGGGGCTTAATAATGTAAGAATAGAGTATAGTAAGAAGATATAAAAGACTAGGAGAATAAAGAGTTAGAGTGAGGAGAGAAGGAATAATAGTTTGGAAAGTAGGCACACAATCTAAGGTTTTCTGGTGGGCCCCTGGCATCACAGTCCAACACTGGTCAGGAATAATATGTATAGGGATTAATGTATCCCCTATTGCTATATATAAAGATGTGTGAAGTCACAGAGGAGTTCCATGAACAAGGCCAAGTCCTTTTATATAGGACATGGAACTCCGATTGCTTTGTTTCTAATGGCTCTTGTGTGTTAAAGCCTTATACCAGTAAATGATCGTTCATGAACTTATGTTTCCTATGAACATATCATGAGTTTGCCAATGCAGTGTCTACCATGGAAAATAACATTACATTCCACCAAAAAGCATTGGGTAACAACAGCGCTGAGATCTACTCATAAACCAGTTAAACTTCATTTTAAATTCAAGTGGCATAACTATTGTGAAAGTGGAGGGCCCAGCAACTTGTTATCCAGAATACTTAGTACCTGGTGTTTTCTGGGCAAGGTGTCTTTCCGTAGTTTGGATCTTCGTGCCTTAAATCTTCTACAAAAATCATTAAAACCCAATAGGCTGGTTTTGCCTATAATAAATAATCATATCTTAGTTTGAATCAAATACAAGCTACTGTTTTGTTGTTACATAGAAAAAGGAAATATTTTTTAATAAAATTTTAATTAAAAGTTTAACTGAAAGGGATAATTTGGAGCTTTCTGGATCAATGGCTTTTGGATAATGGATCCCTACCTGTAGTTGTAAAGAAATCCCCTCTCCCTAACCACTCTCCTATCTGTGGATGGGGAGCAGGGGGCTGGGGCCAGGTTAGAGTTGCCAAGCCCCTCCAAAGATTTTTTTACAGGAGCTTGGTTATTTTTTTGCAGGAGCTTGGTTACCAACTAGTTACACCTCTATTAGAAGTCACATTGAACATGTATGACCATATCATAATACAATACCATATCTTTATAATTTACAAAAGGCAAATTTTCCATATATACAGATAAGGGATCTCCTATCTAGAAACCTGTTATCCAGAAAGTGCTGAATTACAGGAAGGCCATTCCCATAGAATCCATTTTGAGCAAATAATTACAATTTTTAAAAACTATGGATAAATCCCTTCCCAATGTTAATACAGGTATAGGAATTCCTGTATGTCCTGAGTTTTTTTTTTTTAATAAGGGTTATTTCCATAATTTGGATCACCGTAATATAAACTACAATAAAATCATTTAAATATTATATAAATTCAATAGGATTGTTTTGTCTCTTTTAAGAATTCATCATACAGTATATGTGTTGTGATGTAGTACAAGGTACTGTTTTTTTATTACATAGCAAAAGAAAAAGGTTTATAAAGATTTTAATAATTTAATTAAAATGGAGTCTATGGGGGGTTGCCCCTAATTTGTTCAACTCTTTATTTTGTTATTTTGTTTAGTCATAATCAAATCATAGAGGGATACAGAAAAGAAATGGGGAGGGAACACATTAAAAACAAAACAGACAGTATTATGGAAGTGTTCTGTCCAATCACAGTGGAATTTTAGCATTAGTTCAAAATGTCTAAAGTACAATAGTACGGTTTCTTTTTTTTTCAATGTGGAATGGGGGGAACACAAGGTGGCTTTACCCGCTATCAATAATAATTTTGTATGTTTAAGGTTGCTATGATTTAGTGTAGGTGTGTGAGGCCTTTGGCCAGGGGGTATTTATTGTATTCTTCTGTTCGTAATCCTACATAGGTCATGGGATACAAGCTGGAGTTTCAGATGGTTACAGTACAGGAGTGTTAGGGAAGTGGTAGATCCAGTTCATCCATGTCTTATCATAAGCCGGCATATTGTTGTTATGTATAGCTGATATGTATGCCATTCTTCGTACTTCCTCTACTTTGTCTTGGACTTCACTCGTCGTGAGGGCTATTCAGGGCCGCCATCAGGGGGGGACTGGGGGGACAAGTGTCCCGGGCCCGGGGCTGAA
>CM044445.1:24686754-24723530 GCA_024363595.1 Xenopus borealis | reverse complement strand
ATTGGGTTTATTTAATGTTTACATGATTTTCTAGTAGACTTAAGGTATGAAGATCTAAACCCCAGGTCTCGATGGATAACAGGTCCCATACCTTCCACCGCTACTGTAAAATATAAGAATATTATAAGTCACCAAGGAGTTCCATGGCCATATAAAAGAACAAGGCAGAGTACTTTCATAAAGGTCGTGGAACTTCAAGGGGACTTCTACTATCCTCATATTTTACAGCAGGGTTTACTTTATACTTTATAAGTTCCAAGGAGTTATTGGATAAAAATGTAATCAGTAAATACCAATTCTAACTAACGACATCATTAAGTACAGTTTATAGGGATATCATTAACATGATATTCATGGCTTGTGTATTATATGAACATGTACAGACTTTACATGATATTAACAATTTACATGTAATAAAAATGAGTCTTTCACCTGGCTTTTACCTGAGCCAAGCTAAGTAGTATATATGCTTAAGCAATACTACTTTGTCAGGAACCCTTTTTGTACCCCCCAACTGCTCACTCATCATTCCACCCCAACAATGGTGCTTGGTCTACAGCATCTCCAACACTTGCCTACTGCAGGTTTCTACTTTCTTCTTACTTCCCCTCTCACTTTCCATTTGAGCCCCCCACATGCCTAGTCTACTTTTACTAGTTCTGGTCTCATTTATACATTTTGCCAAGTGGCATCACAGATCAAGTGTTTTTTTAAATGAATTCCCCCTGTCTGTGCGTGCCAGTGGTGAGCTCCCTGTCCTACCAGCCATGCTGTGGCAAAGAATATGCACATTGAGCAAACCAGTCATTATGTGGGTGGCCTAGCACAGGCACATACCTCACAAGTGTTCTGTTTTCTGTGGGACATTCTCTATTTTGACAGCTCAGCCTGCAGTCCCAGGTTTCTTACTGAAATGTCCAAAGTTTAATTAAAGAATTACTCTTTTGCTATAGATCAGCTGTGGATAGTGTGTAGGAAATGAAATGTCAGGAGTGAAATATAGAATAGAATTATGGGGTTTCTAGATGTCAAATACTTTGGGTACCCATTGGATATGTGTTAACATGTTGGATCAGGAAGTTTTCTGGCATATATATTTTTTAAGTTTGCCTTTGTACACAGCAACTTGTGTGAGATACTGTATATTACTGTATGGGATCCCTTATACATCCAAAAACCTATTATAGAGAAAGCTCTAAATTACCAGATGGCCATCGCCTATTTGAAGCAAATAATAAAATTTTTAAAAAATGCTATCCTTTTTCTCTGTAATAATGACATAATACCTTGTACGTGATGGTAACCAAGCTGCACGAATCCATATTGATGCCTACTGGGTTTATTTAATATTTAAATGTTTTAATCTAAATTATAGAAAGATCTCTTATTTGGAAAACCTCAGGTCGAACGAATTCTGAATTATAGGTCCTTGTATTATTTTTTATTTGTGCTCTTATATTTAAAGCCATGCATCTTCTTACAAAAGTGAAATTAACCACTAACAGTCATATTTAGAAAGCTTATGACCCTAAGCCCCATATGCTGAATATGTGCTTGGTAACCAGAGTGTATGTATGCAGAAAAATCTGAAAAGGTTAAATAAAATGTTTATCTAAATTAGAATATTTTGCCATTGATATGATTTACAGTTGGTGAACTCAAAGTATGCACTCAGGTTAATATTACAGAGAAACGGTAAAACGTTTTTTTTTTTCAAAAATGAAATAGCATGTGGAGGACCTTCTGCATAATGGGTTTCCTGGAGAATAGATACTACAAACTTTAGTGAAAATGTGGTTCAAGTTGTGTTGTCTGCAAAAATTAGCATTTTCGAGTTGTTTTTTTTTTTTTGGTCTAAACTCACATTTCGAGATTTAGTATACCCCGACCTCAAAATATACACCATCTCAAACCTTTTGGGAGTTGTGTAGGAATCAATGGCAGGGGTCCCTTGAACCAATTGAAAAGGTTACTAGCCTTAATGATATTTGAGGTTTTTTTGGAGGGTTTTGCCCAAAAACTTGAATGATTCGAGCAATTTGAGATTTGAGTTTCTCAACTCGAACTCGGAAATTTTTACATTCAAGTTTTTACTTAAATAAGATACCATTCGAGTTGTGAGTTCAGTCAAGATTTTAAAAACCTCATAAAAACTCTAAGACTGGACCTTTGATAAATAAGCCCTAAATGTTTATATTATTTTCTAGTAGATATGAATATATAAATTACAAAAATATCTGTTATCCAGAAAATCCCAGGTCTCAAGAATTCTGTAGTACCTTTAGGGCTTATTGTGCATAACAGATGTTGCAACTGTAACCAGTGTCAGTCAGTGTCTGCTATAGCTAATTAAATACTGTCTTATATGAAAAAGGGCATTGACTGGAGGCATTAGAGCATAATGTTGCTTCTTTATATATCCCTGGTAAGGTCTCTTCATTTTGAGCTGGAGAGTGCACAGATGGGCAATAAACTGATTAGAGCAACAGAAAATGTACCACTAAAAGGAAAGACTGTCAAATGTGGTGTTGTCTGTGCTGAAGAAGAGGGGGACAGATTTACTAAGGGTCGAATTCGAGGGTTAAATAACCCTCGAATTCGACCATCGAATTTTAAGGGGATAAAAATCCATTGAATTCAAATGATTTAACCGCAATTCGATTGGTCGAACGAACGGTCGAATAGGAAATATTCGATGGAACGATAAAATCGCTCCAATCGAACGATTCCAACGATTTTAACCATTCCATCATATTTTTTTATTCGATCAAAAATAATGAAAACAAATTCGGTAGGTTGAAACTAGGCAGTTGAATAAAAATTTGGGGGACCTCCTTGAAGCGTTAATTCAAAATAAAAATAAAAATTCCTGGAAAAATCTAATTTTTTTAAAATCATTCAAATTGAACGATTCTAATTCAATTGAAAATGACCCCCCCAAAAATTTGATGGTCGAGTTTTTAATTATTTTTAATTTGAAATTTGACCAATATTAAATCTGCCCCATAGTGTTGTATATGTATATGAATATATATAGATGTGCATGTTGGTATGTACTGGTATAGGACCTGTTATCCAGAATCCAGGACCTGGAGTTTTCTGGATATGGGATATTTCTGAAATTTGGAAAATCATTTAAACATTAAACTTTAATTACAATTACAACCTTGGCATCAAGAACAAGGTACTATTTTATTATCACAGGAAAAAGTAAAATGTAAATTATTTGATTAAAATGAAGTCTATGGGAGATGGCCTTCCCGTAATTCCAAACTTTCTGGATAACAGGTTTCCCAAATCCTATACCTTTATGTGTTAATATATGTGAAGAGTTGCCGAGTTGGCTAGTTCTTTCCCTTCCATGTGTCAGTGATCCTGGGGGATACAGGAAAGGGCTGAATTTCATGAACCTGTCTTTCAATTCAAATTTACACCGTAAGCCCTCGAAGTGCTGAAGCACCATGATATTACCATGTGTAGCTAATAAATACACAGTGCTGCCACAAAGATCAAAGTGCTAACCAGACACGGGAAATCTTCACTGATGGCACACTGCTACTTTTGTTCCAGTATTATTAGGGATGCACCAAATCCAGGATTCGGTTTGGGATTCGTCCCTTTTCAGCAGGATTTGCATTCGGCTGAATCCTTCTGCCCAGCCAAACCAAATCCAACCCCTAATTTGCATATGCAAATTAGGGGTGGGGAGGGGAATTGCATGACTTTTTGTCACAAAACAAGGAAGTGAAAAATGCTCTCCCCTTCCCACCCCTAATTTGCATATGCAAATCAGGATTCGGATTCTGTTCGGTATTCGTCAGAATCTTTCTCGAAGGATTCGGGGGTTCGGCCGAATCCAAAATAGTGGGGCATCCCTAAGTATTATAGACTTTAGTATCCCATGTACCTAAAGGTTAAAGTCAAGAAAAAGCTGTGGTTACAAAATGGTTTCAGGAAAGGATTGGGTGTCTTTTTTTTATTTGCAAAACAGGACACAAACTAAAATTAAATGTATGAATATGAAGTGTTGAAAGTTAAAGGGGACCTGTCACCCAGAAATAAAAATCTCTATAATAAAAGACATTTTCAAATGAAACGAGACCCATTTTCTTTTCTTGTCCCTGCTTCTCATCTCTGCTTGCTCCCCTCTGACGTGTCTAGGGCACCCAAATGTTTAGTGCTAGTTTCCTTTTGTCCATGTTTTGTTCTTATCTGTCATCCTAATCTGCCAGTCACTTGCTACTCTCAACATTTTAAATACATCTAAACAACTATCAGTTGTGCATCAGTAATGTGCCAAACCGCACCCAATTTAGAACCTAATAAGCCAGACACAATTCAGGCAGAAATCGGTTGCCCCCTCCATTTTATTTATTCAAATTTTCATAATCGGAACAGAGCCATGGGAACTGGTACACAGGAAATTTTAATTTCTGAACCAATGTGGGTGTTGTTGGGCAGCATGCCGCCCCCTAAAATTGTGCCGCCCTAGGCCCGGGCCTAGGTGGCCTCTCCACAAATCCGGGCCTGGAAATCGGTATCATGTCTATGGTTTTATCCAGTGAAAACTCAAGTGAAATCCATGGAGCATCTGTAGTTAAATTATATGATCATTTGTTCTTATCACACTGAATCTGGTATATTGTAAATGCATGTGCACATGGGTCTGGTTATTGCCCTTGCTTCTACAGGTACAGGGGCATTTCAGGGGCTGCTGCCGGCTGAGGCAGCAGCCCCAATGCCGCCACCCCTCCCGCTCCGTGCTTCTAACGTCTAGCGTTGGAGCAGGTGGAGGAGGGGCTGCATCGCTAGTGCAGTGAGCGATATTGCTGCGGCTTTTTGCCGCCTGAAGCAAGGGTCTCACCTTGTCTCATGGCCAGAGCGGCCCTGGTTATCCAGAAAGTTACAGAACACCACTTTTTTCGATTCGATTCGGATTCGATTCGGTATTTGGCTGAATCTTTCGGGAAGGATTCGGGGGTTCGGCCAAATCCAAAATAGTGAATTCGGTGCATACCTAATTCGAAGGATTTTGCTGAGAATCGTTTGATCCAATCGAATCATTCGAACGATTTGTTATTCGATTGAAAATTTACCTATTCAATAGAAATAGGTCCATTTCCAGAACATCGAGGGCTTACGATCGAAAAAAACGTTTAAAAATACTTTGAGGGTTTTTTCACTTCAAAAATTTGGCCCTTAGTAAACCTGCCCCTATGTGATCCAAATTACTTAAAGATTCCTTATCCATAAAACTAAAAAAAACTCAAAAAACCTGTGCATTCTAGATAACAGATCTGTATGAATATTTAACTGTATAACCTGTATGAATATTTAACTCATTATGTTTCACATTAGTTCAAGGCAATTCAAGAGCTGCAGCCTTTCCTCTAGAATCTGCTGGAAATTCCTTTAGTTATTTAATTAGTCTTAGCTTTAAGTGATATCACAAATAGCAAAGAAGATAAACATACTCTGGGGTTTGGCAGCATAGCCTTCTCCTCCATCAACCTCACCCTCTACTAAGCAACAGGCTGCTACCAGAAATGTTTCTGATCAACAAGTGTTCAGACTACTTGTGTTGAAATATATTTGTTGAATGAGTAATAGGAACAAATTTGGAAAACCTCACGTTGTATTTATGTTTGGACTTCCATTCGATGAATTCTCTTCTTCTTACAGGTCAATGGCAGCGACACGTTGTATAAGTATGAAGAAATAATACTAGAAAGGGTGAGTGTGACCTAAAATCTAAATGACCACATTACTGTTTGCTTTCTTACATGCCCTACAGGTTGTCAGCCCACAAATTCAATTATCTTGGTTCACCCAGCTTTCTCCATGTAAGCACCCCAATGATGCACAAACCTTAACCATGAAGAGGACTAATTACCTTTGTACTTTGCTATTGGTTTATTATACATCTCCTCCTATTTTCAGGGCAATTCCGGTCTAGGCTTCAGCATTGCCGGAGGAATTGATAATCCGCATGTTCCAGATGACCCAGGAATATTTATTACCAAGATCATTCCAGGAGGAGCTGCAGCAATGGATGGTAGACTCAGGTGAGTGCTTCACTATGCTCATCCAAGGTAACATTCTATATTGCTTGTCTGTAGGTGCCATCCAATTACCTGCCATTGGAATGATGCCACTCACAATATGTTTTCATTGTGCAGTGTTTCAGACTGTGTCCTGCGTGTAAATGATGTGGATGTGACGGAGGTTGTACATAGTAAGGCAGTCGAGGCCTTAAAGGAAGCTGGTCCTGTGGTGAGACTTTTGGTGCGACGCAGACAGAGCCCCCCAGAATCCATTATGGAGGTCAATCTGCTAAAAGGACCTAAAGGTGAGATTGACATAAGTTGGGAGGAAAACTGGAGTGAATTGAAATTGGGGTAGAGGGAGGTGAAGGCAAACCTGCTTATTGTGTTGGGAGCACATTACAAAACCGGATGCTACTTAAGTTGGGACCAAAAAAATACTGTTGCTGTCCTTAGATATACATTTATATGTTCATGCTTGTCATGTTGGCTTTCAAGGTCACCGCACCATTATTTTCCATTAAAAAAAAATTGCATCCATGCTCTGCAGGACTGGGATTCAGCATCGCTGGGGGTATTGGAAACCAGCACATCCCAGGGGACAACAGCATCTATATTACCAAGATCATTGAAGGGGGAGCAGCTCAGAAAGATGGAAGGCTTCAAATTGGGGACAGACTTCTAGCGGTGCGTATGCAAGATACTGTACAGGCGTGTTCTTGTTTACACTGAAGATGCTGTTTCACCAACAACAGTTTATCTCAGTCTAGCCCCTCCTTAACTCCCTTATAATATTCTCCTTTGTTTGTACAGGTCAATAACACTAATCTACAGGATGTCAGACACGAGACGGCAGTAGCTTCTTTGAAGAATACCTCAGATATGGTTTATCTTAAAGTTGCCAAACCTGGCCCTGTTCACCTCAATGAGATATATGCGCCACCTGACTATGCCAGCAGTAAGTGGTTCTGTCTAACCTAAAGTTCTGCTTTAAAGTTGGCATTCTTTGTTCTCCAATACATCATGGGGTTTTTATTTTCAGCTAAAACATCTCATTAACTCAATACACTTTAGACTCCTGCTATTCTTTTATTTTTTACTGATGGAAACATTAAGCCAAAAATATATAAATAGAGTCATTTTTAGCTCATAGATGTAAAATGCCAGGTATCCTGGGTCTCTTGACAGCATTTTGGAACACTAATCTCTTGTGGGGATCATCTTGGGGTACTACCTATTCAGCACACTACTTGTGCCACAGCAATTAGATCATACTTATCCACGATACTGCCAATAAGTCCTGAAATAGTGAATTATATGTATCATGTTGTACAATTCTTTTGGCAGTGTCCACACATAGGGGCAGATTCACTAAAGCGTGAAGCGTCTAACGCTAGCGCTAATTCGCCAGCGTGACGTAATTTCGCAATTTCGCAAATTAACGAACACGGACTCTGGCGAATTTAAGTTGCGCACTGACGAAGGAACGTAACTTCGCAAATTCACTAAGATGAACATTTTCCTCAACGTTAGCACTTACGCTAGACGTTACTTCACCTGGTCAGACCAGGCGAAGTTCAATACAATAGATAGGAGGTTAAAAAAAAAATGTCAAATTTTTTCTAAGTACCAAAAAAAATGCTGGCGTATTTTAGCATAGGAGGGTGATAGTCTGAAAAAGATATTTTTGGGGGGTTACCCTCCTTCCCCCCTACATTTCAACTATACAGGGGGCACATGTAGGGTAATAGGACAACTTTATTTAATTCATTAAAGGTTTCCTGGGCTTGTGTAGTGGAATGTAGTGGCTTTAACATATACTTCTATTTTACGATTAAGTTCCCGCCGTATGCAAATTAGGCATCGCTAGCGTAACTGCACTCTGCCTTGCGAATGAACGGTAGCGCTACTTCACTAACGTTCGCCACCCTGAGCGCAAATTCGCACTGAATTTGCACAGCGAAGTGCGGCGAACGCTAGCGAAGCTAATGCTAGCGACTTTTCGGATCTTAGTGATTTATTGGCACAGCAGATGAGAGCAGATAGACCTTTTCTACACCAGTGATAGACAATGCAATGTGTTACCTTGCTCTTAGCCTAAGTGCACAATAAGGGGCAGATTTATCCAACATTCCCAGTAGTATGACCAATGTCATTTGCCCCCCACTCCTGCTCTGCACTTTGAACTTTTAGATTCTCACCTGGAGTAGCCCTGGTTCCACGACATGCCATTTGACTACATCACAGCCTGTTTCTTTTTCTACATTAACTTTCCTGCCGTTTTCCCTTTGTATGCCTTTGTCATTCTTTAAAGTTCTTACTCTTTTTGTATTATTTTTTTTTTTCAGCTTTCACAGTAGATAATCACATAAGCCATAACTCCAATCTGGGGGGATACCTGAGCAGTATGGAAAGCAAGTCACCTTATCCACCTTCCCAAGTTACCCCATCCAGATTCTCCCCAGTTCCTCGACATATGCTTGGAGAAGAAGACTTTACCAGGTAACAATTGTTTATGAGTGAGCTACTGTACATATATATATATGAAAAACTTACCAGCAACACCAGGTATTTCATCAATCAAAGGTGTTATTGTTTGTACAATGTTTAGTCCCCATTGGACCCTCCCCATGACCTTTCATATATATATATATATATATATATATATATATATAATACACAAGAGCCATGAATATCCTGTAAATTATATCTTTATAAATGGTGCTTACTGATGTCATCAATCTGAGCTTAGTGATGTCACAGCGTGTCTGGCCCGCACATCTCAAATGTAGTTGAGACCAGGGTGCTCATGCATCAAAAGAGTAAACAGAAAGTCCATAGTGATGGCTCTCACAGGATCAATATGTATAAAGAGAAAAAAGGTTTATTAATCCAACGTTTCAGTCCCACACAGGAACTTTTTCCAAGGAACAGTGAAAGAATTAGCAATATATAGCCAAAGAGAGGCTAAGTGTTCACAGATCCCACCCACTTTGATGACATCATAGTGTAACAAACCACAGTGAAACAAAGTGAAATAAAACCCCTCTCTGGTTATAACACTGGGTGCCTGTATGTTGTCGTCCATAAATAGGCCAACTCAGGCATCGTGATACATAGAAAAATGCTGAAACACTGAAAGGGGGTACCCGCGTACCTTCGCATCAAGGAATGGTTGCAATAGAGGTGGATGGGCTACCATTAAGTAAACCCCAGACAACACACACATGGCTCACCACTCCTAACCGGAGTAGTATTGGACCAGACTCCCAGACCACAAGTCATAATAATGTCTCAACTAATACTGTTGGGTATTATGGCTAAACTTCTCTTAAAGGAACAGTAACACCAAAAAATTAAAGTGTTTTAAAGTAAAAAAAATATAATGTAGTGTTGCCCTGCCCTGTTAAAACTGATCTGTTTGCTTCAGAAACAGTACTAGAGTTCCTATAAACAAGCTGCTGAGTAGCAATGGTGGAAATTGAAAAAAGGCTATATGGCACAGGATAAGAATGGATAACAGATAACATTATATTCTACATAGTTTATCTGCTATCTGCTGTGTAACTTGAGCCTTTTCTCCTTTGAATGGCTGCCCCCATGGCTACACAAGAGCTTATTTATATAAACAATAGTAGTGCTTCTGAAGCAAAGACTGCACTTTTACCAGTGCAGGGCAACACTGTATTATATTTTTATTACTTTAAAACAATTTCATTTTTTGATGTTACTGGTCCTTTAAGGTTTACTATCAGATGGAAGTAATGCCAAAGTATCCATAAAGGACATGAACAAGGGAGAAAATTGGTTGTAGAAACAAAATGTGCTTGTCATTTGTCTATGCCCACATATCTGCATCCTTGGACAATCAAATGTACCCACAACATTGTATCAGATGCATAGAGTGCCTTGTCCCAATATCAACACCCAGGGCCACTTATGTGTGTCCTAAACCAGTAAGGAGTAAGAACAGTAGTGAGGGGCAGAACCTAAAAAATAGGTAAAAGTACATGAGAACAGCAGGGCTGGAAGGGATATATAGCATACAGGTAATTAGTCAAAAATGTCAAGAACCAACAATATACATAGGAGAGCACAATAGTCCGGCAGTTGCAACAATGGATTAGCAGGATCAGCCATATACATAGAGTCCTTGCAAACCACCAAAGCAACAAGAAAAATACATTTACACAGAGGAACTAGATAAAGCAGCCCACCGGTAGCGATTCATTGAGACCCCTGGGTGTCACAGTATCCAATTTGAAGATCCAGCATGTTTCTCTACGTAGTAATGCATTGTCCCTGTCGCCCTCCCTTCCAAGTGGCGGCTGATGGTCTCTGGCCATACACTGAAAAGTTATGGCCATGGGCAAGAAACCGCTCTTTGAGTGTAGTGATAGTTTTGCCAACGTATAAGCCACACGGACAGGTGATAATATATACTACATAAGTAGAGGTACAGCTCAGCCTGTGTTTGATTTTGAATCTTTTATCAGTATACGGATGGAGAAAGTCTGGCCCACTCTGCAAGCACTGACAGGTAATACAGTCAGGACAACTGTAACATTTTCGTTTTTATATAACCAATTAGTTTGGCAAGCCACATGTCCTTTGAAGTTTTGGAGCTGTAGCAAAAATTCACACGGTACTTGACCCTCAGTTCTAGTCAATAATGCTCTCCTGCACACCTCAATGCCATGATCATGCGGAATCACTGTGTAAAGGCTTTTCAAATCCATGGTAACAAGGAAACAATCTGTAGGTATGTCTCCTAGATCATATAGTTTCTTGATCACATACTATATAGGGGCTATATACAGAATCTTTTGGATATTCAACTAAACAGGGTCATGCTGCATACACAGGCCTCCATACTTGAAAGCCATGCCCAAAGGACCAGAGCCAGTGATTTTTACCACTACATACTCATCAGCTACTAATAACCTTTCTAAAGCAGTCATTGTCAATTGTCCTGTGATCTCAATGGATGAGTCATTGTCTCTCTTCCATCCAGGTGCCCACATCAATCATGGGGTACAGACATGACAGAAATTTAAATGACTTTTTTATGGTCATGGACTTCAAAGGACATGTGACTTGCCAAACGAATTGTTTATCTGAAAACAAAAAACAAGGAAGTTACAGGTGTCCTGACTGTATTACCTGTCAGTGCTTGCTGAGTGGGCCAGACTTCCTCTATCTGTATACTGGTAAAAGCACAGGTTGAGCTGCACCTCTACTTATATAGTATTTACTCTATTATCACCTGTCCGTGTGGCCTAAACTATGTCAGCAAAACTATCACTACACTCAGAGAGTGGATCAGCAATTATTGCTCAGCAATTAGTAAAGCCCTGAAGGATGGTCACGCCACACGACTGGTTGCTAGGCACTTACTCGCCCATGGCCATAACTTACCCACATTTAAGTGTATGGCCAGAGACCATCAGCCACCACTTGGTAGAGGGGGCGACAGGGACAATGCATTACTACGTAGAGAAACACGCTGGATCTTCAAATTGGATGCTTTGACACCCAGGGGTCTCAATGAATTGCTTCCGTTGGGCTGCTTTACCTAGTTCCTCTGTGTACATGTATTTTTCTTGTTGCTTTGGTGGTTTGCGAGGACTCTATGTATATTGCTGATCCTGCTGATCCATTGTTGCAACTGCTGGACTATTGTGCTCTCCTATGTATATTATTGGTCGGTGACATTTTTGACTACTTACCTGTATGCTATATATACCTTCCAGCCCTGCTAGTCACATGTACTTCTACCTATTTTTTAGGTTCTGCCCCACACTACTGTTCTTACTCCTTACTGGTTTAGGACACACATAAGTGGCCCTTGGTGTTGATATTGGGACAAGGCACTCTATGCATCTGATACAATGCTGTGGGTCGTGTTTCCTTGAAAAAGGTTCCTGTGTGGGACCGAAACGTCGGATTAGTAAACTTTTTTTCTCTTGCTACATATTGAGTTTGTTGTGTAAATCCTGTGAGTGCCATCACTATGGATTTTCTATATAGAATATCATGGAAAACAAGCAACTCTCAGGTCTTGCTTGAGATCATTGTCTTCGAAGGAAGAAATCTGACTTATGGGGGCAAATTCACTTATTCGCTAGTGTTGGCTACGCTAGTGTTTCGCCGCACTTCGCCAGGCGAATTTTCGCCAGCACTATGCAAATTCACTAAGATGCGAATTTGCGCTCAGGGCGGCGAACGTTAGCGAAGTAGCGCTACCGTCCGTTCGCCAGGCAAAGCACATATACGCTAGCAATGCCTAATTTGCATACGGCGCCAATTTCAAAGTATAATAGAAGTGTATGTTACAGCCACTACGTGCACTACACAAGCCCAGGAAACCTACATGTGCCCCCTATATAGTTGTGTTGCCATATGTTAGGAAATGTAGGGGGGAAGGAGGGTAACCCCCCCAAAAAATCACTCTTTTTCACACTATCACCCTAAAGTGGTAAAAGACGCCAGCGTTTTTTTGGGACTTAGAAAAATTTTTTAATTTTTTTTTTTTTCAAACCTATCTATTGTATACATTTTCCTGAACGTTACCACTTACGTTAGACGTTACTTCGCCTGGTCAGACCAGGCGAAGTAACGTCTAACGTAAGTGGTAACGTTCAGGAAAATGTTCATCTTAGTGAATTTGCGAATTTACGATCCTTTGTCAGTGCACAACTTCGCCTGGCGTAAGGGTGCAAAGTTGCGCAAGTCTATCTACTTTGCTAGCGAAAATTCGCCAGAGGCGGTGTTAGTGAATTTCTAAAGTTACGAATTGACGTTGCACTGGCGAATTAGGGCTAGCATTAGACGCTTCACGCTTAATTGAATTTGGGCCATGGTTCTTTGAGAGCTACCTGCCACAATTTTTCCTACTCTGGCCCTCTGACACTTTTTTATCTGCAGTTATATTGAGCTCAGCATTTCAATTGTTATGTTTTCCTGGTTTTAGTGACTTGTTATGCTATTAAAAATGTCTTCTGGTGGTTTTATTTAGAATTATGGATAAGTGTGCTGGTGTGAATGAGTAGGTTGCGGTTAATATCAATTAATATGATATATATGAAGTCTATCAAGAAGAATCAAAAACTGACTAAAGGGGTAGATAAACATTTGTAGAATAGGTATGGGATATATTATCCTTAATCCATTATCCATAAAGCTCAATACTGCAACACTGACATTTCCCATAATATCCTAATTACACAAACTGATCTACTCACTAGCATAAATCCGGTTTATAAAGGCAGTATACCTTTTCTTCTTAAAGGGGTGGTTCACCTTCAAGTTAACTTTTAGTATATTGTAGAAGGGCCAATTCTAAGAAACTTTTCAATTGGTCTTCATTATTTATTTTTTATAGTTTTTTAGTGATTTACAATGTTCTTCTGTTTCTTTGCAGCTTTCAAATGGGGGTCACTGACACCCATATTCCAGTCTCTTATTCAAATCAATGCAGGGTTGCTAGGGTAATTTGTACCCTAGAAACCAAATTGCTGACACTGCAAACTAACTGCTGAATAAAAAGCTAAATAACTATAAAACCACAAACAATAAAAAATAAAAACCAATTGCAAATTGTCTCATAATATCACTCTCTACATTATACTAAAAGTTAACTCAAAGGCGAACAACCTCTTTAACATGAGTTCAATGAATAGGACTTGAGCTCGACATATGTTCTGACTACTGTTTTAATTCCAAAATTTGTATGTTTTTTTTATTCTTGCAACTGCAAAAAATCTGCAGAATTGAAAGTAAAGTCATAGTCTACTTCCTGTTCATATGAGCACAAGCAATTTAAATCATTGGTCCTCTGAGTAGCCTCTGTATAAAATGTCTGAGTAGCCTTAAGGAATGGTGCTGAACATAAGAGAAAGTCACCTTATCCCATATCTCTAGAATTCTGGATTTTTCTGTACAGAAACAGGCAGCATGTATGCAATTGGTATGCATTACACTCTCAATGCCAGACTGAATTTAAAGTACAATAGTTCCAGTGACAAGTTTCCAGGTTTATCACTTTTATACATGGGATTTAGGCTATTTCTTTCTATATAGGCATCTGAGGGCCACTTCATAGGTTGGCATTTTAGGGGAAAGGCCCTCAAGTACCTATATAGAATTGTTTTTCTCTAAAAATTTCTGAAGCCTTCAGTTTTAGGCAGATATTTAAAGGGTTTTTCACCTTTGAGATAACTTTTAGTATGATGTAGAGAGTGATATTCTGAGACAATTTGCAATTGGTTTTCATTTTTTATTATTGGTGGTTTTTGAGTTATTTAGCTTTTTTATTCAGAAGCTCTTTTTAAGCAATCTGGTAACTAGGGCCCAAATTACCATAGCAACCATGCATTGATTTGAATAAGATTGAAATACGAATAGGAGAGAGTCTGAATAGAAGGATCAGCAATAAAAAATAGCAATAACTATACATTTGTAGCTTTACAGAGCATTTGCTTTTTAGAAGGGGATGGCGATGCCCATTTGAAAGCTGCAAAGAACCAGAGGAAAAAGACAAATTGCTATAAAACTATAAAAAATAAATAATGAAAACCAATTGAAAAGTTGCTTAGAATTGGTTGTTCTATAACATAATACAAGTTACCCTAAAGGTGAACCACCCCTTTAACTTTATTGGCTAATTCCAATTCACTGCCATAGAAAGCTTTTTTTGGCCACTTTGTCACCCATGGGGAGCATAATTACCTATATTAGACAAAGCACCTTGTGTGCTCTCACTTCAACAGAACACTTTATTTGGCGGACAGGGAGTTGGCAGATGTTCCAATATGTGTTATAATGGGGTTGCACCTGCCAGGCCTACTCACATGATTTCTCACTGGGCCCTACCTGCTGTACTTGGGTATTTTACAGTTCTGACATCAGCTGAAATGGGATGAGGAGGCTGGTGACAGAAGAAGATTGCAGGTATTATCTAGAAACCATGAATCTCAGCATGACTTGATATTCTACAATGTTTACTTAAGTATAATGCCCTGAGGTAAAGCACAGTCACTGTGTAGATACATATTTATCAACAAGCCTTAAAGGAAGAGTTCAACTTCACAAAGCTCACTATTTAAATATTACATTACAAAAAATTAATTTTCTAAATAGCTTTGTTTGTAACCCCTTTTTGGCCACCCCCCTGCGCCAAAGGTTATACATCACATTTTCCTCCCAAATTCAGGTCCTGAGTCCCCTTTGCTAAGTGAAAGTGTACTGGGAATTAACTCTCATGGCAGTGCCTCCACCTAATGGGCAAAGACAAGAGGTCCTCTGCACCTAATGGGATCAGGGAATACCCCATTAGGAAAGCATTCAAACACACAAAGTACTGTGTAACAATTAACTTTATGTAGGAAAAAGTAGAAGTAAAATACATTTACATATTAACTGACCCACTACCCTGGGAATATATGCAGTCCAAATCCTGGCCTTCCATGCCAGGCAAAGTCCTGCAACTCCTTTGGCAGACAAAGATTCTGAGTCCCTTTTCCCCAAAAGAGCACAATTGTCCCCAGGTACTACCTGCCCAAATACCTTTCCCATGGGACAAGGTATTTGCTCATACGTGGCAGGCACACAAAAAGCCTGTTTCACAAACAGGAGATACACTGGATCCTTATTCTTTTTCTACCCTCCTTCAGACACAACTCACATGGGGGATTCACTCAGATGAGGCTCCTCCAGAGCTGGAACAGGCATCCACAGCGATGAAATTCAATCAGTGAAGCATATGCAACTTGCTTTATCCTCATGACATAGCACCCAGCACTGTCCATAGTGCGAGTACATAAAGTCCTCCTCTGCTGAACTACAGCTCCCAGCACTCTGCATCCAAGCTCTAAACCTGCATGGTTGAGCTTACCAGGCATTCGAGTATCGTGCCTCAGGCTTAGCAGGCCTATCAAATTGCACTTAAGTCTACATCTTGCCAGCTCAAAATCACTCTTTCCTCAGTGAAGTAGCATTCAACAATAATGGCCGTGTGAGCACATGGCTCTCCTATATGAAATATATGAAAACATATTTTTACACTGATCTGTTCCTTTAACACACTGTTACTCACAGTTCATAGGTCAACTCTGTCAGTCAAGCCACACAGCCTGCTTCAAAGTCAGCTTCACTGCTGCACTTTCTCCAAAAGCCTAAGCCTCTCTCCAGGCACAGTCACAGGCCCCTTGACATTCGCTTTCTCTCCCTCTCAAGCTCAGGCACTCTCTCTCTCTCTCTCTCTCTTTGTCAGTTGTCAGACATGTGGTGTTTGTGCAAGATGCCTGTAGGTGTCACTGTGCATACACAGTACATTCTATACTGCTTAAAAATGGTAGAGTTCAACTTACTGTTGATCAGGGTTGCCAGGTTGGCGGGTTTTACACCACATTTGGCTACTTTTCAAATGTAGTGGCTGGTTTTAAAAGTCAAAAACCGCCAATGGCTAGATGTGGGCTAGTTTTGATGCTAGTTAGGTGCTGCGGGTTTATACTTTCAAAAGCCACCGACATGTTATGCACATTTTAGTAAAAACAGTTCAATATTGATGACTATACTCCTGGAAAAAGAAGCTGCTGCTGTTCTGCCCAGCCCCTGCAGCTTCGCTACTTGAGTTTGTGAGTAATTCAGTACTAGTAAGTTCCCTCAAGTGTGGGAAGGGTTCTTTTTGTGGGGACTGGAGGAGGTAAATATTGAGTTCCCATCGCAGCAAGGTAATAGTGGACTGGGCAGCCGACGTTGTTTTTGCATTACTGGCCACAATAGTTTTGCACTTTTTCATCTCTGGTAAAATTTGTCCCAACTTACAGGGAAAATTGTCTTCTTTAATGTAGAAATGTTATTGGAAAATTATAGGCATTTAATTGATTGGATACCCTTGTTGTTTTACTTTATTTTACTAAGATTGTTCAGTTTAAGAATTTGGCTATTTTGGGGTTACTTTTAGAATGGCTTCTGGCTATTTTTTGGCTAGTTTTTTTATAGTCTTTGGGTAGTTTTGAAATGAAAAACTGGCAACCCTGCTGTTGATGTTTATGGCTGCATGAACCTGTTAATAAAGCAATGTTATACTCTGCTCATCCTCGGCTAACAAAACATAGCAAATTGGCGATGAGATGTCTCTTCTACCTCTGCAGCAGCCTGCAGCTTTTCTTCCAAACCCTGGTGAGTCTACAATACCTTTTACTGCTTGGATCTGTATGTTTGAAAATTACATTATTGCTGCAAGAAAGCATGCTTTACATATTCACTGCCTGGCAGGACTGGACTGAGAATCAAAATAGGCCCTGGCATTTCAGGTACACAGAGGCCCAATCAGCCCACAAAGAGGCCCAAACAGTCCCCACCAGCCCACTAAATACTCACTTTCTATGGCACCTTATAGCAGCCCATCTGGCATTTGCCCTAACCCACAGATTGCCAGTCCGGGCCTGCTGCCTTGTAGCAGAGGGACAGCGTATATTCTATACATTACCATTACCTGATGACACTTATGAAACTGATCTTACTGTTATAAAGAACTTTTTTATGCCAAGAGTAAATGTGGTTGCTGAAAGATATAAATTCCGCCATTGTGGACAACGTAATGGCTAATCCATAGAACAATTTGTAGCAGCTTTGAGAGAGCTGGTTGTTACCTGTGAATAGGAAATATTTTCACAACTCTGAGGAGCAAAATTCTTTTCCAGCCTGGATCTTCAGAGTGCTTCTCATCAAGTATTACTGCATGAGGAAAGCAAAGACTTCACTGCATTTTTCACCTTTGATGGTTTCAGTTCAAGCGTGTACCTTATGCACTGGCACCGAGTTGTTTTCAAAGACTGATGTCTTCTATACTACATGACATACCTGGTGTACAATGCTTCTTGGTTCTGAAATGCATTGATTCTGCAGGATTGAAACTGAACCTTTCCAAATACCACTTCAGACAAACTCAGCTGTCATTTCTGGGCCATGTAATTTCACAAGAGGGATTACTGCCTAACCCTGACCATGTCAAAGCTGTTACACAAGCACCTACTCCATCTGATTTTCAGACCTTACAAGCTTTCTTAGATCTTACTTCCTGGTATTTTAAGTTTATTCCCAACTATACTTCAGTTGTGGAGCCACTTAGAGCACTACTATGTGGAACTTCAAGTCTGGCTTGGTTAGAGACTGCTCAACATAGCTTTGAAATAGTGAAACAGTTAATTGTGAACAGTCCAGTGCTAGCTTTATTTGATCCTGCACTACCCACTATGGTTACTACAGACTATGGGGTTGGTGCAGTTCTCACAGATGCAGAGGCAGAGCGTAAGTATTCAACTGTTACATAGTTAAATTGGGTTGAAGAAAGACAAAGTCCTTCAAGTTCAACCCCTCCAAATGAAAACCCAGTATTCAAGGAAAGAAGCTCTAGCATGTGTTTGGGCAACAGAAAAATGGAGAACCTACCTATGGGGTAGAAAATTTACCTTATGCACGGTTCATAGCCTTTTAACTACATTGCTTACAACAAAGGGACTAGGAAGAGCTGGAAAGCGTATAGCTAGATGGTCAGCAAGGCTACTAAATTTCAAATACAAAATGCAATGCAAACCAGGATTGAAAAATGTTACTGCTGATTGTTTGTCACGTTTACCTTTACGTTCAGATGCACTGGATGAGGACATAGAAGTTGTAGCACTGACTATATTATCATCTACAGTTACAGCTGCTGATTTTAAGCAAGCTTGCCTCACATGTCCAATTCAAGTAAAACTACGGGACCTCTTACAAAGCAAATGGCCAAATGCTAAGAAGAAACTCAGTCCTGCTCTTCAACTTTACTACAGGATTAGACACTAAAGGGTCGATTTACGAAATTCACGTGAAATGATCGAAGTTCGATCGAATACTGGTCGTACGAATTTTTCTTGAAATCGTAAAGTGAAATTTGGCCTCTTCGATCATTGAATATCGAAAAGAGCAAATGATCGGATATTTGATAATTCGATCATTCGATGATCGAAGGAATAAAAAATTTGAAAGTTATTTGACTGCCTACTTCGCCAGATTGAACCCACCGAATTGCAATAGAAGCCTATGGGAAGCTCCCCATAGGCTTCTGAGACTAAGTCCTGCTCGAATACCATTCGTACGATCGTTCGATCGTTCGAATCATAGGAATTTTTCGGACATTCGAATGAAATTTCATGATTTTTTTCGTGAACTCGAACGATCGGTATCTGATGGTACAAATTCATCGAGAAATCGAATAGCGAACAAAGTGATAGCCTAAAACAATTCGATAAGCATTCGATGGTCGAATTTCAAATTTGGTTGAGCTAATTTTGGGGTATAATAGTAAATTTGCCCCTAACTGTCATTAGTAGATGGCTATGTTGTGCGTGGAGATCATCCCTTTCTGGTACCAGAGACCTTGAGAGAAAATCTCATACAACTTGCACATGAGAGTCATCAAGGAATTGTACGTACATAACAAAGGCTATGAGAACTATACTGGTGGCCAGCAATGGATGCCGATGTGGTAACTGCCATTCATTCTTGTGTTACTTGTCAGAATCATGAGAAAACAGCTATCACACATACACCACCACTTCAGCCAGTACCATTCCCTGATACAGCATGGGAAAAATTGCTATTGATATTGTGGGTCCTTTTGTAGATGCTCCTATAGACTGCAGATTTGCTATAACCGTGATAGACTATTACAGTAAATGGCCTGAAATTACATTTGTTTCTCATATAACATCAGCTACAGTAATAACATTTCTGTCTATAGTCTTCAGCAGACAAGGTAATTCAAAGGAGTTAATATCAGACAACAGACCACAGTTTGTTTCATCTGAGTTTTAAATCTGAGAGAGAGGAATATTGTGCTTAGAAAATCTTCAGTGCATTACTTGAGGGATTCAACCAAGGTAAATCTTGAAAAGTATTTACAACAGAGTTCCTACATAACTACAGAGCAATGTGCCATGCAACAACCCAAGCATCTCCAGTTGAATTATTACATGGCAGCCAGATGTGCATGTTGCAGACATCAAACTACCACCAAATCGGACATTGTCAAACGTCAACAGGTCAAATGCAAGGCTTATACTGACAGAAAACGTGGTGCAAGAGAAGTGCACTTTCAGCCTGGATCTTTAGTCAAAATAAAGAAATCAGGAATACTGAAACAAGGACAATCTAACTTTACTACACCACTTAACGTGAGACGCCAGGGAGGACCATACACATTTGAACTATCTGATGGAAGCATATGCAAGTCATCTTGCTCCTGTTAGGTATACATCCTTTTAGGAGACATTCCATTTGATGAAGAACATTTTTCCTACTCCTGATGCCAACTGCTATAGGCCTGTAGAAAGTGAACCTATGAGGCATACTGAGAGAATCAGAAAACTACCTGCATGGACCAAGGACTTTGTGTTGTGAAGAATGTATAATATTGCTTGAAGATGCATACTGTTTATGGTTTCTGTCTATTACATTTGCCCAAATGCTTTCCAAATATAGGGGGAATATGTGGTGTTTGTGCAAGGTGCCTGTAGGTGTCAATGTGCACAGGAGTTGTTCTGTAAATGCACAGTGCCTTCTATGCTGTTTTAAAGTATTATAGTTCAAGTTACTTCTGATGTGTTATGGCTGCATGAACCTGCTAATTAAGCTAATTAATGTATCCCCGGCTCCATGGGCCCCTTGGTCCTCTCTCAGGCTTCCTTTAACACTCAAGGAACAACTAGTATCATGTCTCTCCACCAAACACACAGGAGAGACCTGTCTCCTCCAGAAATCCAGGGAAGAGCCCATACGGAGCATACCTTACCTGCCTGCAACAGAAGCTCTGCTCTCAGCAACCACATAATTACCTGATTGGGAGGAAATATTAACCCTCTCTGAACTAGGTGTCCCTCTTCAGCCAATACCATACATCTTAAATACATGCTTTTCTGTATACTGTCATGCAATACAATTGTGTTTTCTAAATGCACAGTAGTTGCAGTAGCTATATAACTAGGGTTCCTGAGTAAAGGGTAAATGCAGACTTACCTTACAGGCCAGTCATACATTAGAGGGCAATAATGAGTACAGAGTTAGAACACCAATAGCCAATATAGAACATGTGTCTTCATGCAACTCATATCTTTATATATTTTTAGACATTAAATAACCATAGATGTATATATAATGAATCAGGATGGAATTGTAACCTGGTAACCATTTCCTCTTCATGTATATCTCTTTGCAGCAGGGTGGTAATCAGACAGCAGCAGGGTAGTATTGAGACATTTGTTTAATTACAATATACCAATAAAAGCTAAGACCTCATTCGTCAACTTGGGATCTGTTATCAGGAAACCCATTATCCAAAAAGCTATGAATTAAGGGTAGGTTAAGGGTAGGTTGTAGACTCCATTTTGTCCAAATAATCCAAATTTTTAAAAATGGCTACTTTTTTTCTCTGTAATACTAAACCCATACCATGCACTTAATTAAAAACAAAGATATAATGAATCCCTATTTGAGGCAAAATAATTCTATAGGATTTATTTACTATTTTAATGATTTTCTAGTGCACAAAATTATGGAAAGATCCGTTATCCGGGAAATCCATGGTCCTTAGTTCAATATCTGTAAAAGGGAAGAAAGAAAGAAACAGAGGAAGGCTGGTATTTTTTTCCGAATTTGTCCAATGCTGGGGTCACCAGAAGAACCTCTGGCAGGCCAGTGTAACTCTGCTTAGGTGCACTGAAATCCATGGAAGATATAATGGAATACTTCTCTCAATCCTACACTAAATAAACCATGTTTATAGGTACCCTGAGGTAAGGTATCATTGGAATAGCCATTAAATAGTTATGATTTGTAGCACCAATTAAGAAAAGCAGTACCACATAAAATACCAAAAGCAATACTTTTGAGGCTGACCATTGCATCTGTTTAAAGCCAAACACATAAAAAATAAATGAATGTTACAGAGCTGATTAATAATATGTACAAATGCCTAGAGCATGGCTGCAGAGAAAATGAATAGTAACTGGACAGAATATGAATGTGGGGTGATACAGCAACTATGTTATAAAAGCATTGCATTATTTATATGTTGTTTGCTGTTTTGAGACATTTTGTCAACCCTTCTTAGCAATCTGAATTTAACTGAATTTAGACTGTGTTAGGCTGAGCTGCTTTATAGCTTAATTTCAGTTATTTTCCTGCATTTTCTGTGTCTGTACTGAGCAAAGCTGAGCACTTGGAGGCAGTAGTGCTCTGTACATGCTATATAAGTAATGCAGTCAGTAGTTCCCGCACAAGGTTATACCTACACACAAGAGTGGAACTGATATTATCAGGGATGTTGTGTTCATGACCAATACACAACTGCCTCGTACACACACACACAGACACACACACTAATGGCAATACATATGTACAGTAAATCTATTGTGTTTTTAGTATTTGAGGAGAAAGGAGGGCCACTGTGATATTCCTCAGAACCTTATGAGGCCAGTCGGACACTAGACAAGTGTGAAAATCTTACAAAGTGGAACAGGATTAGTCGTATGCGATGGTTCAAAATCAAATTTCAGGTTGAATACAGATGAATACAGATATTGGAATATAAGAAAGTATCTGAAACTGAATGTAAGCACATGGCGATAATTAATCTTTTTTGCCAGAACTGGAGGAAGAACCCTGCTCTAAATAGCTTACAAATCATGAGCAAATAACATTTTAATATTATTTTATTATATAATATTTTACCATGTAATGCCCATTAAATATATTACCACTATTTTAGCAACATATTTGTATGTTTTATTTTCATAAAGGGGATTTTTCACAATTTTTTCCAATGAAGAAACCCTGGTAAGTCATCTGTATAAGCTCTATTTAAAGGAAAACCAGTGGAAGGCCCATGGGGGTTTATACAGTTGGAGGTATGAGGTTGTGGTAGAGGCAGGGACCCTGTAAAGTGAGGTTACCCAAACCACATAGAATGGGGTGGTTTATGTATCCATTAACCAGTGGCCTTTTATTATGACCCATTTGTGAAATTGCCTGCTTAGCTTTACTGGATGAATGCAGTTATATGTTACAGACTTTCCAGTTGGATTCTGATTGAAGAATATACTTAAACAGTCATATAACTGGGCATTATATTGCATTCATCCAGTAAAGCTAAGCAGGCAATTTCACAAATGGGTCAAGTCTGTAACATCAGGAAAATGGGAATGCCTCACTTCCATTTTCTTTGCAAAATATATAACACATACAGAACCAGTAAAACCAGTTCTCTTAATATACAACTACTCAGGAATGCCCTCTAATAGCATACAATACCTTCCTAAACCAGAGCAATCATGAGCCTGTAAACCTGCCTTATGTTAATGTGCCTGCTGTCCAGTCTTAACATCACGATTGGATATAAACATAATGTTGAAGACCTGACAAAAAAAAGAGACAGAGAAGCAGATAAGGAAATCATTAGTGCTACCCTGTTATCAGCTTGTGACAGATCTGTGCCAATACACAGAATGAGCTCAGATGCCATATTTAACCTTTGTAGGTAGACCGAGGAATATCTAGAGGAAAGCCATGCCAGCATGGGAGAACCTATAAACTCTTAGGGAAATATTTATCAAAGAGTGAAGTTAAGAGTGAAGTTCTGCCACTAGAGGGAAATTCCGCCGCTGGGATATTTAAAGGCGTATTTATCAAAGGGTGAACTTTCACTTCACCCTTTGATAAATAGGCCTTTCAAAATCCCATAGAAATGAATGGAGAGAGGCGGAATTTCCCTCTAGTGGCAGAACTTCACTCTTTGATAAATGTACCCCTTAGTGCCCCTGGCTGCATTTGAGTCTAGAACCTAGATGCTGCAAGAAAGCATTGCTAATCACTGCACCACTCTGCTGACCATTTAATCACTGATCCCATTCTCCCAGCAGGTCTGTACCCATATGGATGGAGTTGGATGACAAAAGAGAACAATAGATCAAGTCCTAATTTTTTATTACATTCAGCATTTGTCTCTGTTCCCGTAGTATTGTAGGGAATAATGGGATCAAATAACGTGGTAGGATGGAACGTGCTGAAGACAACCACTATTTAAAGCCGTTGTGGGTATATTCCCAGTTTGTAGTAAATACAAACTTTAAGCAAATGGATTTTCTTGCATCTCCCATTAAGCTTGTACGCCTAATCCCCACTTTCTCCCATTGTTTCTCTTAACATCATGAGTCAGCTCAAAGACATTCAGTTTCGTTCATTTACTCCTTGGTAATTATGGGGCTACATGGCTTATAAAATAAGTGACGCTTGTGAAGACTGTTCAGCACACAGAAAGTTACCAGGAATTGCAAACAAAATGTTCTAAAGGTGAATAAACTACAGAAAACTTTATATTGAATTACAAGTAAATCAAGCCCATGACCCATTATGTCAAAGACTGATATTTATCTGGGTAATTGTCTATGGCTGTGAGTCCAAATGGGAGTCCACAGGCTGAATCTGGCCTTTCAATGGATTTTTATGGCCCCCAGTCTCCTCAAACTGCCCTAGACTTCTCTGTATGATTTCATTTTAATAAAAGTTGAACCTTGAAAATACTCTATGAGAAATAATCGGCCCGCTACATGCTAAAAAGTTAGACAAGACTGGTTTAAGCTGTTGGATGCCTATACCTACTTTATGCAGTAAGCTTTACAGAAGGTTTGTACCATAAACCTGATAAAACATGAGCTTATTTACCTTTATTTACTCTTAGAACTCAGAAGTCAAGCAGTCCCATTATTAGGACACAGCAAGATGGATTTGGGTTTTGCTGTTTTATATAAACAACAGACAAACATTTCATTATAAAGGGGTTAGTTCACCTTCAAAGTAACGTTTAATATGATGTAGACATTGATATTCTGCGCATATTTGCAATTGGTATTCTTTTTTTTTTTTATGGTTTTCAGTGTTTTAGTTTTTTGTTCAACTGCCAATTGGTATTTTAGCAGCTATCTGGTTGCTAGGGATAGGAATATGACTAGAAGAGAATCTTTATAGCAAGATGAGTAATAAAAAGTAACACTAACAATAGAATTATATCGTCCTAGAGCAATAGTTTTTGGCTGTGACCCCCATTTGAAAGCTGGAAGAAAAGGAAGGCAAATAATTTTGTAACATACTTAACATAGTTCATTTAAAGGTGAACCGCCTCTTTAAGCCCTATGAGGCAAGAAGTCCTTAATTATCAGTGCTAAATCACTATTGCCTACAGAATAGTCAGGAGCATTTGCTAGATCATTTGCTGTTCACGCTTTTATATGTAGGGGCCCATACATTCTTATACCACAGGCCAGATAAAAATATCATAAATATACAAGGATGTGATCCATTATCCAGAAACCCATTATTAAATAATTGAAATGTAATCAAATAATTGAAAGTTGTAATAATTATTGCCTTTTTCTCTGTAATAATAAAACAATATATTGTTCTTGATTCCAACTAAAATATAATTAATCCTAATAGGAGGCAAGAGTAGGGAACTGTCCGGTTTTGACCCTCTGGTTTTTGGAAGATATGTCTGGGTCAAAATAAATTTGGAATAACAGGCAGGATTCTCTGAGACTGATGCAGCAATCCAGATTTGGAGATCCAAATTACAGAAAGGTACCTTATCAGGAAAGTCCCAAGTATTCTGGATAACAAGGCTCATACCTGTATATTAAAATGATGATGTTTTACAAACACGTGTATGGCACTTTTGAACGGTTTGGGGGGGGGACACAAAAATTGATTTGGGAGCCATATTCAATTTCATTTGGACAGCATCACTGTGTCTGGGTGCAATAAGAAATATTTTTCTCTTAGGATCAGACACATACATGATGTTTCAGTGTGTCTTTTGGTCCCACGGAATAACACAGATTTTGTCACATTCTTAAGATACTTTTTTAATCAATGTCTTTTAAGCATGTGGTGTATCCAGTATTCTGTTATGTACACATGGATAACATTTACTGCCAAGCTTTGCATAGTCAGTTAAGATTAGGGTTGCCACCTTTGAGAAGTGACATATGGGGGTGGGGTAAGGACATTTGAGGCATTTTTGTCTTGTGTGGGTAGGATTGTACGTCAGGTGGATAATGGGGCAGATTTTTGTTCTGGTTTCACAAAAGTGAAACCTGAACAGACAGTTGTGACCGAAGCAGCCCTAAAAAAATGAACTTGCCTTCCCGCAGGCAAGAATACATATCACCGGTGGGATAGCATATATTTCAGAAGTTGCCTCACGAGGAAAATTTGGGCGACTTCAGAAATACGAAGCGATTTGTATGCCATCAGGCTGGTGATTTTTATTCTAGCTGGTGGGAAGGCATTTTGGGTATATTAGTCGCATGAAGAAGAGAAGATTTGTCGATGGGCGATGATCTCCCGGTCTGTCACTACCCTAAAGAAGGTATATTGTTTATACAATGTCAAGTACATTTGCAAGCAAAGGGTGCTGGGTCTTTGTCTTGCATTTCAGATGATTAAATATATAAAAGAGTTTGTCTGAAATGAGTTAAATCAGTGAAGCATGAGGTGTTAACATCAGCCTGTGCATTTTGTGAGAATCAATGTGTGAATGTGAGAGGAAGAACAAGCAAAAATGTTGAAACACCAGATAAACATAGACAAGGTTGCACAAGAGAGCTTAAAGCAGTGCTTAGCTGGGAGACAGGCGGATACAGAGACAGAACAGATGAATGTATTTGATATATAAGATAAAACTAAGGTAAAGAGGATATTTAGACAGGGAGGGGTCAAAGAAATAGTTGACTGAGAAGGAGACAGGCTTTAAAGAAAGGGTTTAAAGATTCAGTTGAGTAAGAGAAAGCGAAGAGTGGAATACAGAACTCAAGAAAATCCAGAGGAGTTAAAGAGAAGTCTGCCCTGCTGGCTCCTGTGAGCCGCCCTAATGTTTACAGTGAATGTTTCCTCATCCATGTCTTACCGAAGATCCCCAAACCTTGCACCTCCCAAATGGAAGCTGTCAGCACAAAGGACAAACAGAGAAAGGTAGGGTAATATGGTCTAGGAAAAAATATAAACCATAATGGGGGGGTGAAGGCTAACCAAGAAACTGTAGCTGGCTTCTAGCAGGACAAAAACCCAGCCTGAATGGGCAGAGGGAAACACCAGGCACAGACATTTACGGTTTTCCTGATGTTGCAATTCTAAGCTGTACCTGCCCAGAAACTCTTTAGGTTTCATTAAATGATGATTTGCTTTGATAACACCAGTCAAACCAGCTTTCTGTATCCAGCTGGTAGCAAATATTAACCTCAGCAGCAGAACAGGCTCCTCTTTCGTTTCATTTTAATATGTTTATCTTGTGCCTTATATTTTTAACTACCAAATTGTTTCTAGGTTTTCCTGTCCATTTTATTGCTTACTGTAACACATTCTGGTTATCGTGGTTTACATTTGTTCTTGTCCCTCCGGTGTCTGTAAGGTCCATAGTCCCTTTGTCTCCCACATACTAGCTTTGTTGTGTTTGCTGTCGATTTTCCCATTCACCCCACCCTTCCCATTTTGGCACTGAACTGCCTTTATATTACTACCACATCCTTCTGGCTCAGATTGCTAGACATGTCTTTCCGTCGTGTCTCCAGGGAACCACGGAAGATTATCCTACATAAGGGCTCCACAGGACTTGGCTTTAACATAGTGGGTGGGGAGGATGGAGAAGGCATCTTCGTGTCCTTTATCCTCGCTGGTGGACCGGCTGACCTGAGTGGGGAGCTACGCCGTGGGGATCGCATCCTTTCTGTAAGTACTAATGTATTTGTTAAATATCTTAACATTTTTTGCTGATATACTTCCATGGACCCAATCTATAATAAGTCTAAAGAAGTCCTGAGGCAAACCAGAAGTCAAATGACCCAGCGTGACCCGAAAACACCCATGAATTTTAAATGATCTAATTTGTAACTGCCCTAAGGACAATGTGAAGACGCACCCCTTCCCAGGTAAATGCCTCACCCCAGCATTCTCCACAAGCGATCCCATCATCTGTGAATCCGCACATTAATAACTATATACCTTACGAACCTTTTCTGCCCAAGTCAAGAATTCACTTGGAATCTTGGATCTCATGGTTATATTACTTGTTGTAGTCCCAATGCCATTGCCCTCAGGCTCCACAAGCGATCCCTTCATCTGTGAATCCGCACATTATCCATTAATAACTATATACCTTACGAACCTTCCCTGCCCACGTCAAGAATTCACTTGGAATCTTGGATCTCATGGTTATATTACTTGCTGGAGTCCCAATGCCATTGCCCTCAGGCTCCCTATGCCAAATCTCATTTCCAGAACCTTGGGATATGTGGACAGTAGACAGAATTAAGAATCTATTTTACAATCCTGCTGTTTTGCAGAAATATTCTCCCAGTGGATAAAAGTGGCATTGATTATTTTGTAGGTGAATGGGGTGAATTTACGTAGTGCGACTCATGAACAGGCTGCGGCGGCTCTGAAACGGGCAGGACAGACGGTGACAATCGTAGCACAATATCGACCTGAAGGTAATATATTTGTATATATATATATATATATATATATATATATATATATATATACATAGTATATATCAACTGCAGTATGAATTTTCTCTAGATCACCACATCTCTGTATAACCGACTAAGACAGTGTTAGAAATAACGTGTAATTTACAGAACTTCAGAACTTGGCACAGTTGTGTTTCTACATTACTTACATGTGTGAGCTTTTATATCTTGTGCTTAGCTTTGTCATAATACAAGTATTGGCTCCATTATCCAGAAAGCTCTACGTTACAGAAAGGCTGTCTCCCATATACTCCATCTCACCCAAATGTTTACTATTTCATTTTTCTCTGTAATGATAAACAGGTTCGTATCTGTACCAAATTCCACAATAGGATGTATAGCGATCAGAGAAAGAATCAGGGACATACAGTAGATACAGATTGTCCAGGGCTCAGGAATATAAGGGAGATTCATGGGTAATCTGATCTTTTTTCCAATATACTTACAAACATTTGCAGTGTTAAAGAGCCACAGTACAATCCTATAAGCAGGTGTTTTTGGGAGGACACAGATAGCTACCAGCAGTGAAGGCAGGCCAATTTTTTAAAGGGGTGGATCACTTTTAAGTTAACATTTAAGGGGACATTTACTAAAGGTTGAAGTGAATTTTCGAATAAAATTCGAATTTTTAAAATTCGAATTTCAAAGTAATTTTGGGCTACTTCGACTATTGAATTGCCCAAAATTTGATTCAAATTGAAAAAAAAAATCGAAAATTCTAACTTCGAAGTACTGTCACTTCAAATTCAACCATTCGCCACCTTAAACCTGCCAAATTGCTATGTTAGCCTATGGGGACCTCCTAGAACCTATAGCCAAAATTTGGCTAAGTTTTAAGAATTCAAAGGTTTTTATTTTAAGATCCTTCTATCGAACGATTTAATTGATTTAAGCTATTTAAGCCACTTGAGTGCATCACCTTGCACAAACAAATTATGGAAAACAGCCTTGTATTTTCTTACACATAGTCTTATAAGGACATGAGTAGTAATATTAACATTATTAGCTTCTACCTAAAATAGACTTTACTAAATCAAGGTCAGTTGTTTTTTTTTATCAGCTTAATTAGAGTGATTATCCTACATGCTAAATGAATGAATGTTGTCCAACATGGCCAATGACTAAGATGACCAAACAGCCCTGATCCAAATGACTAGATCAGAACAGAAGCGTGAACTATAAAGCCAATCAAAGATCACATATAAATAAACATGAAAGGGTGGTTCCCCTTCAGGTTAACTTTTAGCATGTGAAGGAATGGCTTATTCTTAGCAATTTTTTAATTGGTCTTAATTTATTTTATTCTTTATATTTTTTAATTATTTGCTTTTCTCTTCTGACACTTTCCAGCTTTCAAATGGGGGTGGCAGTTACTGAACCCAGCAGCCAAAAAAACTATTGCTGTGTGAGGCTACACATTTATTGTTAATTTTTTCCTTTGTATTACTTATTTTTCTATTTAGTCCCTCCTCTATTCATATTTATGTCTCTCTTTCAAACAACTACATGGTTGCTAGGTTAAATTGGACACCAGCAACCAGATGGCAGCTGAGAACTGCTGCACACAAAAAAAAAAATAAGACTCACATTCTCTACATCATACTACAAGTTCATTTAAAGGTGAACAACCCCTTTAATTAATTAGGCTTAATTCTATCATATATATGAAATGCAAATTTTTTGTTTACAGTTTAGTATTCACCCCAAATTTTTTGTTGAAATATGGTATTCGAATAATAGTTGGCAAGCACTCTATCTCGCCACTATCTATATAAAAATGTGACTTTATTTCAGCAGTTTAAAAACATGAACATCCTGATGCACTTTGTATCAGATGATACGTAGTCATAAGCATAACACTTGTTCGACTTTATTTCAGCAGTTTAAAAACATTAACATCCTGACACGTTTCGTACTAGTCGTGGGCATAACAGTTGTAGTTATGTCTATGACTACATATCATCTGATACAAAATGCATCAGGATGTTCATGTTTTTAAACTGCTGAAATGAAGTCGAAATTTTATCTATCGAGTGGTAAAAAGGAATGCTTGCCAACTATTCTTTGTATATACTTCACCTCAAGCTAAGGGTTCGGGGTCATGCACCCGGGTCACTCGTCCTAAGGGGTGAGTGTTATTTCCTTTTCGTGATACATGTAGGGGCAGATTTACTATTGGTCGAATTAAAAAAAATTCGAAATTCAACCATGGGAATAGTATTTGAATTAAAATCCTTCGTATTCGATTATCGAATTCGAAGGATTTTACCGTAATTCAATTGGTCGAACGATCGAATAGGAAAAATTTGATTGATTAAAGGGCCTGTTCACCTTTGAGTTAACTTTTAGTATGATGTAGAGAGTGATATTCTGATATTCATTTTTTATTATTTGTGGTTTTTGAGTTATTTAGATTTTTATTTTGCAGCTCTCCAGCTTGCAATTTCAGCAATCTGGTTGCTAGGGTCCAAATTACCCTAGAAACCATGCACTGATTTGGATAAGGGACTGGAATATATATAGGAGATGGTCAGAATAGAAAGATGAGCAATAAAAAGTAGCAATAAAAACATATGTGTAGCCACACAGAGCATTTGTTTTAGAGGGGGTCAGTGACCCCCATTTGAAAGCTGAAAAGAGAAGACAAATAATTCAAAAACTATAAAACATAAATAATGAAGACCAATTGAAAAGTTGCTTAGAATTAGCCATTCTATAACATACTAAAAGTTAACTTGAAGGTGAACCACTCCTTTAATTTTTTTCAATCTATCGAATTTTTTTTATTCAATCAAAAATAATGATACCCAATTCGGTAGCTTTGATCTGGCGAACTAGGTGGTCGAATAAAAATTTAAAGGGGAAGTACTTCGACCATCGACTATTCGAATAAAATTAAATTTGAATATTCAAATTCGAATATTTGATGGTCGAATTTGCCTAATTTGCATAATCAAATTCAAATCTTTTTGAAATTCAATCGAACTTCGAATTCTTCATATGAATTTAGTAAATCTGCCCCGTAGTGTTAAAGGTCCAGCAAATGTGGGGTGAGCGGTTTATACCTCTGAAGAAGCAATTGCTAACGGTTTTGTGTAGTGATTTGGGTTCACAAGCACAGAGCTCGAATTGAGCTAAATATATTTTGTGATATAAAGCTGTATTCAGCTGAATCCAAAAATGATAGGGTTGGTGCATTCCTAAAATTACATTTGAGACTCTCCTTCTTTTGCCACTGGCAGACACACAGCAGCAAACAAAAATGTAAGGAATGACGTAGCCACCCCTTATGTAGGAGCGTTCTCCTAGAGCAGGTTATTTTTCTGGGAGCTTTGGCAATGTTACAAAGTTTTTTATCTAAGTTTCTTGGGAATTGTCATGGAAAGCCTAGATGAACATTTGGACAAATCACCAGCTTTAATGAGTGTCTATGTTATAACTATTCATATAAAAATGCAGGTGCAACTGTAATACCAGAGAAATGTGTTGAATTCTCACATTGTTTGCTATGCTTATTTTAATTATTGTAATTGAATCGTAAGCACCTACAAAGCCATTAAGAACTCCAATAAAGGCACTGCTTATTGTGTGCATAATTACCCACACCATGGGCATGCTAAGGAAGGAGAGTGTGTGTGAATAAAAAAGCTGGGGAGATGTTAGGGTATATGGTGCAGGCAGTAAAATAATGCAAGTATGATTGTAATGTGGAATCCCAAACTAAAAAAAACTACCTCTGTGTCAGAACTGTCCAACTAGGGCCTGTGGCCAAGATATGGCATTCCTACACAAGTATTTGGTGCCAAACCTACTCTAGAGCTCAACTAACTTCTCTTAATGACTTAAAGAGGGGGGGGGGGGGGGGGGTCATCTTTAAGCTAACTTCAAATATGTTATAGAATGGCTAATTTTATTTACCTTCTTATTCTTTCCAGCTTTCAAATGGGGGTCACTGACCCCAAACAAATGCTCTGTAAGGCTACAAATTGATTGTTATTGCTACTTTTTATTACTCATTTTTCTAGTCAGGCCTTCACCTGGTCATATGCTAGTCCATTATTCAAATTAAAGCATGGTTACTAGGGTAATTTTGACCAGACTGTTGAACTTGCAAAATGGAGAGCTGCTGAATAAAAAGCAAAGGGGTCTGTTTACTAAAGTGCGAAATTTGAATTTAAGTTTCCGCATGTTATCGCTGAGAATATTTTTACGCCAGAATATTCGCAGCGACTAAGTTTACTAAAGAGCGATGCTCTCAGAAGTCATTGCGATCACTTGCGGTAACTACGTTAGCGGTAATTTTAGCGAGATGCGAATTTTCTGGCGACAAATTATGTTTGCAAATATTTATTCTAGAAAATAGTCTTGTTTTATGCGTTAATAATGGAGTTAATTATGGCAATTTTTACTGTGACATTTATGGCCAGAAATACATCTTCAAAACTCATAAACTTTACTGACTGATGATTATACCATCCAACAACATTACCAGAGGGACACCAATCAAACATGTATGTATCATATAAACCCATACTTCATCCATCCACTCACACAACCTTTTGCCAATAGAATCATATGAACAAGAAATCATATCAGTTATCTCTTTGTATCATTTAAAAGCACAGTTTAATGAAAATTAAACTCCCACTGAGAATTTTCTGGCCAAAAAAATAAGTTAACGCCACTATATAGATGGCGGTAAAATGTTGCGAATATTCTGCCGTTAATTTTGTCTTTTACACATTTCGCTGTTTAGTAAACCAGGTGTTAATGTGTACATAACGTTATTTTTAGCGAATGCGATAACTGGCGAAAAAATATTCTTGCGCAAGAATATTCACAGATTTATACTTACCGCATGTTAATAAACTCGCAAAAACATATTCTGCATTAAATTTGTCTATATTTTGTGTGAAAATTTTTACCGCACTTTAGTAAATAGACCCCTAAATAACTAAAAAAAAAAAAATCAGAAATAATAAAAAATATAAACCAATTGCATATTTTATCAAGATATAGCTCTCTACATCATACTAAAAGTTAATTCAAAGGTGAACAACCCCTTTAAATTGGACATGGAGTCTCCATATTCGTCACAAAGCCTCATGATAAGTAAAATATGGCTTAATATAACTTACATGTGGGCTAACACCAATTTCTAGTAGTTCTCCATGCAAGCCCGAATTTACAAACTGGCCACCCCAAGCGATGTCCCCTTCTCAGCGCCATCCCCTTCCTATCACTGTCCCCTTTTACCCCCCAACCCTTTCCCAGCGCCATCCCCTCCCTTGCCCCCACCCCCTTCACAGCACTCTAACTCCTCTTACCCCTGACCTGCTCAGCACCATTCTTCTTCCCCCTTCCTGTGCATGCATGGGTGTATAGTTCTTTGTTACTACAATATAACTTTTCTTAAATGAAGCATCTTGGCTGTTGGCACAGTTCTTCCTCCATCACTCAGATGAGCGGTCTCTCCCAATATCATTATACAGTGCAAAGAGTCCAGTTAATAGGATTGGTTTAGACAAGGCAGACCCCTCTCCCATGAGGGAAATATGTATAAATTAATGCTTCCAGCTGCTCTTGGTGTATCTCACAGCATTGCCCCCTAGAAAAACTGTGGGTTCTACTGTATTTCAGTTACTTGTAGATCTAAATGTAATGGTTATTGATCATAAGTTTGCCTCCTTTTCTTGAAAAAACTACCGGCCTGCCTATATTTTTATGCATTTCCCCTATTAATAACATTGGGATCAAGTTTCACTTTTACCGGCCAGGCCGGTAAAATACCGGGCCAGGCCAGTAAAACACCGGGCATTTGGCAACCCTAATTAAATACCACCTCTTTCTGTTATCTGGCTGACAAATGACACAATGTAGCGGAAGCCAGTGCTTCTCCTGGCATTGCCAACTGGAGAAGCAGCAGTGCAGAGAATGTAAACAGCCAGCTGCTAATAACTTCAGAATGAGTGAGAAGGTGTAATGGAAGTACATGAGAAGGATGCAGAGAATGTGTAATTTAAATGGTACCCAATACAATATTCCTTTTATAAGTACAGCCTCATTCTTCTTCACAAGGGATTATGTACAGGACCCAGGGTACCCCATTTTGCCCTACCTTCTGCCGTGCCAAATATATCGTAAATGCTATGCATAGCGGCACCTGTGCTCCCGGAATGCCAGTTACCCACTTCTACAACAAACACGAGTACACTGTTTAAGGCATTGTTTTTTATTCAAATTGATATCACAGCGAAAAAATGCTGCATGTCGCGCTCCATAATGTAGCGAGTATTTGTCTGAAAGTTCCAACAGTGGCCGGATATAACCTGCTCACACCGACAGCCTCCCCGCATAACACTCTCCAGAGAAACAAACTCTGACACCAGAATTATATTTCACAACCAAAGTCTACCAAAAAAAAAAGGCCTATGAGTAAGTGCCCCAACAAGCACGAAACGCGTTAGGTCTCTGCCAGAGATGTCCTAATAAATATTTTCTATTTTTTATTTTATTTTTGGCTTATTATTTTTGGAGGGACTAGTTTTTGCATATTATCATGGATTTGCACCTTTGGACTGGGATGAGCTGTGAGTATACCCTCCAGTGTTCATTAATTATTTTTGTCTCATTTTGTTATTTTGCTTTTGGTAGTACCAATTGGATTTACTTTTCTGTCCTTGAGCACCATCTATTTATATATAAATAACTAGCTGAAAAGTATCCAAAAGCCATTTTAAAATTATCCCAATTCATACACTGCCAATTCTATTTACCATACTCCTCCTGACTAAATTAGCATCCCTTCAAACTCTCTTCTGATGAAAGTCCCCTCTCCCAGCTGCTTCTCAAGCTGAGACTTTGCTGCTGAGTTTTCCCTTATGCAAAGCAGATAATAGATGCCTTACCTCCCCCAGCAGTGTGTGCATGCAAAGGCTACTTGCCTGGGACTGGCAACCTTCCCCAAGCTCTTCTCCACCCCTCTGTCTGTAGCCAGTCTGGAGCGCACTCTGGCAGCCAGGGAGAGAAGACAAGTTGTGGAGGAGTGTGCCCTGAGAGCGCAGAAAAAGAGAAAACTCCTGCACAGACTAAGGTTTACTGTCGTGGAAGGTGGCAGCACACTGCAGCAGGCAGTGTCTCCCTCTCTCAGAGTCTCATAAGTCCACACTGTCTCCGTAGTCTCCACAAAGGGCAGGCACACAGGGGTAAATTTATCAATGAGTGAAGTTCCGGCACTAGAGAGAAATTCCGCAGCTCTCCATTAATTTCTATGGCATTTTGAAAGGCCTATTTATCAATGTTCACCCTTTGATAAATACGCCTTTGCAAATCCCATAGAAATTAATGGAGAGCGGTGGAATTTCCCTCTAGTGGCGGAACTTCACTCATTGATAAATATACCCCAGTGTCCAACTCCAGCCAGCGAAGCCACAGGGGAGGGGCAGCACAGCTGTCCACACTCTGTCTCCCCACCCACTCAGTCTCCACACGGTCCAGGGAGCGGGGCGTGCCGGCAACGCTGGAGCAGCACAGCAGCAGCCTCTCTTGACTTCAGTGAGCTGCATCACTACAATTTGCAGTAAAACTTTTCGACAACCCTACCGATACAGAAGGCGATAGGGGGTGATAAAACGGGAGGCTTGTTGGGAATGAGTCACGTGAGTGCTTAGCCAGGTGGGCTGGGCGGAGCGCTCGAAGTGACCGGAAGAGGTGTGTTCTTTCCCCGAGTTTCTGGGCGGCTGCGAAGTTCGGAAGGCTTAGGGATCGGTGTATTGTTACCGGAAAGTAGAGGAGCCGATTGTGGTGATTGTTAACTATCCTGCGTTGTGACTTTAGAGCCCTGTACAGGTACGTGAAGTAGGAGCACGTTTCCTGAACTAGGAGTGTGGGGGGTGCGGTCGATAAGTGGAGTATTCAGTTCAGTGAACCCACACTATGGAAAGTCCCGAGAGAGACTGACTCTTTCTCCAGTGCAGCAGGTAGGGAGCACCGGTGACTTTCCATGTTTAGCATTTTACTGGCTGTTTCTCCACACTCTCAGCTGTCTTAAACTCAGCCTCGGGAAACAAGTTCTCCACCCCCAAGACTGACTCGTGAAACAATATGTCTT
>CM044445.1:24661469-24674670 GCA_024363595.1 Xenopus borealis | reverse complement strand
GCGAATATTCAAATCCTTCACACGAATTTAGTAAATCTGCCCCCCTAGAATATGACTGTCACAATATAAGGTACTAATTAATGTAAATAATGTAAATAATTACTAGATGGCAGCACAGAAACCAGTGCATTAGAATTTAACAATCAGCCCTGTAGTATCGGCTTATATGACAGGCCAACCTTATTTTGTGCTTGATAATTTGCGGCAACCCCTAAGCTTAGCTTCTCAACAGCTACTCAGAGCCCACTGAGCATGTCACAGACACTTTCCAAGATGGTGACTCCCTGTGACAAGTTTGAAGTCCTGGGCCATTGCTGCTATTGACAAGCTGAAACTTTAGGCTGGTGCAATAAGTTCAGGATATAAAACGTGGTATTTTTAGCCATATTCATTTTTAGGGTTTAGTTCTCCTTTAAATTCTCCAATGGAAACCAACTGAATGCAGTATGAACATACAGTGGCACATATCTAAATATATGATTCTTTATGGTATCCTTCTTGTCAGATGTCGTATTGGTGCATTTCATTCAACCTTTATTTTTGTTTTAATGTTTTACGGGAAGCAGTTTGGAACACGCATGGCATGTCAAATCTGAACCCAGCTAACCTGTGTGGGGAAACTAGATCCAAGAAATTGCCTTTTTAGCTTTATTAAAGGTTCCTCTTGCATTTCATGTTTACCCCACTTCATCACATTCTTTCCATTACAATTTATTTTGCATGCTTTATAAACCCATATTTTTTCTTCTCTTTTTATTTTTTTTTATTTTTAAATATCATCTCAATGTACACATGACCCCTCTGCATCATCATATTCCCCCCCGTGTCCCACAGTCCATCAAATCCAAGCGTAAAAAGAGTTTCCGATTGTCTCGCAAGTTTCCATTTTACAAGAGCCTTGTTCAAGAGAACAGCACTGCACGTAAGTAAGAGGCTGCCCTACTGTAGTACTTGTTTCATGTTAAGCAAGGCTTCACTTTAGGAAGATAAATGTGTCTAAAAGGTGTGTCAGAAACGTCAAAGCATTTGTCTACAGCAGATAAATGGTATTCCAATTTAAATGCATCTATCTAGGGCTGGTATAATTGCTAAGAAGTGTGTGGTTGTACAAAAACATCTTATGATTTGGATAGCCTCAACATGTTGGTGTAGGGCAAGTAGTAGAAGCACTGTATCAAAGTCAGAGGGTTTATTAGGGCTGCTGAGGCAAAGGGTGCACTGGTAAAGGGGCACTGATTCTTATAAAAAATTCTGTGCACTTTGGTGGTTTTTAGTGTTTGAAACCATGAGTTATACTGTAGAGAGAAGATGGGCTAGTTTGTAACTGCTGGCTCTAAAAACAAAAACATGGTGCCCCTGTGTTCTGTCCATCATACAGCGTTCCATACTTGCCATGAAATCATTATGTTTTTGCCTTATGCATGGTTCATTCTCACGCATGCCTTTCATTCACTCCTTTCAACCTCCAAGCGGAAGCAACACTAATTCTCTTACTTTAATGATGGTGAGCCCCCATGTGGGCTCTTTCTAATGCTGTCTCTTGCTCCTTATCTCTCACTATATCTGTCTCTCCTTTCTCCTGTCTGTAATATCAGGACTTCCCTGGCTTAAGTGACGATTATTATGGATCAAAGAGTCTGAGTAAGTCCTCAGTGTGAGCGGTGGGTCTAAGTTTACTTGGGGTCTAAGTGCTTGGGGTAAAAAACAGCTTGGGTGTGGGGGTTAAAAAGACGAAAATATTCCTTCAGGTTACATAATGCACTTTAGAATCAATTCAAAGGCAGAGATATTTTTCTGGGGACAAGAACACAACTAGTTTTTACAGTTTCTTTTATGACCTTCATAATGGACTCTCAGGTCAATGTTAAACTTTAATCCTGCAACTAACCTGTACGAAAAGATTTATTGTGTGTTGGCTGTTAGCCTGGGAATTGCATAGGCTTTATACAACATACGCGCCTTTCTCTGTTAAAGAAAAACTATATCTCTCAAACAATGTAGGTTTCTATAAAAATATATTGCATAAAAGCTCAAATGTAGAGCCCTGCTTCATGTAAATAAACCATTTTTATAATACTTTTATTTGTGCCATCGGGTAATCATAAATTGAACGTTGCCATTTTAAAAAAATAAGGACAGCCCCCTGGGATCGTATGATTCACAGTGCACGCAAACAAACCATACATGTTGGGTCACTTGAGACAATTAACAGAGTCTTTGGCTTCCACCCTTCTTCCTGTTACAGTTAGAATTGTAGTATTTCTGGTCAGGTGATCTCTGAGGCAGCACACAAACCATCGTGAAATTGTAGTTCAAGGCAAGAGATGTAAAAGGGCAATATTTACTATATATGCCACTTAATTTGATATAAAATATCTGTTGCTCAAGTATTAATTTTTGGGGTATAGTTTTCCTTTAAGATTTCAGTTAATAATTCCCTAATATGTTCTGGGTTAAATGTCTTCCAATTTAAAGATGATTAGGTTAAAGTTTGTTTGGGGTAGCTATCATAAAAATCAATGGACAATGCCATCTTAATTAGACCCAGTATTTCTCTAAAGCCAGTGTAAACATATTTAATTTTTGAAAGGGGTTAGAGCAGGGGTGTCCAACCTGTGGCCCAGGAGGGATATGTGGCCCAGCTTCAAACGCTTGGTTCAAAAGATATAGGAGTAGGCAGGAGGTGGGACTCTTCCCATTGCCCAGTTAGTAGTAATAATAATACAGTAGAACCCCCAGTTTACACTTTTAAGGAGACCAGAAGAAAATGGTGTAAAATCAGGGAAATCTATTATACATAATATAAAGGTGGGACCACAAAACAACTATGTTAAAAGGAGGGAAAACTTAAAACCAGGGGGTAAAATTGAGATTCCACTGTATAATAATAAGTCTATTTAATATCCAGGTGTCCCATATTCCAGTGTATAGCTCCATCTGGTTCCCGACTGGTATTATAGTTCTTTTCTGTGCATTTTACAAATCAAAAGTGTTTGTGTATTTCATGTGTGACCCCAGACCATTTTTCTTTTTCCATTGTGGCCCAGGGAAGCCAAAAAGTTGGACACCCCTGTGTTAGAGATAGAAGAAAGTCTCTGGGCTATGATTTGTTCTGACAATAATAGTAAAATGGTGTAAGGGATAAAATACACAAATGTTCTCTTAATAATGAGGGGGATATCTAGTAATACTTGCATCACATTTTAACCATTACCTTTTGTTAAGCCTAGCGATTCCCACCCGTTTGTGTAAATACAGATAGTTTGGCTTGCAATTCTTTGCTCCATGTTCTGTTCACATATTTACTGGCTTTGGGAAAGGGGAGGTTCATGTAAACCAAATTCCTCTGAATCTGTGAGTCTAAATCTGCAAACAGTGAATGGACTGCATAGTTTTTAGTTCTAAATCAATAAAACAAAATGGTGGATATGTACTCCTCCTTAACCCTATCTCACTCTTTTTTTTGCACATGTGCCGAGTGGGTGAAAAGGGATTTCCTTTAGTCTCACTCGTACTACCAGTTGCAATGGAACACTGCATCAATTCCATTCTAATGGGAAGAAAAAAATCTTACTTTGTAATGAATTGCCCTAATTATGTTTTTAAAAAATACAGGTAACTGAAAAAATTATGGAAACACATTGTCTTAGTTTAAGGTCACTCCATGAAGTGGTGTTCTGGCTATTATATTAGGCATCCAGTCACTCCAGCCTTTATACATTACATTTTTGGCTAACTAACTATATGAGAAACTTTTTTTTTATTTTGCACAGCCTATCTATTTACCCAGTTTTTATTTTTACACTGAACAATTCTGTTAAAACTGTTGCAGCATGGCTGATCCATAATAGGAACTGGAGGGATATGACGGAAAGTTCTAACCATATAAAGGCCACACGTGACAGGTCCACTGCTTTAGATTGATATTCAGTTTTCTGGTTAGAGTTGTTTGGTTTCCTCTGTATGTATGACAGTGCACAGAAGTGTATGAATGACTCTAGCAAATCAAGTGCTTCCTTTAGTCATAACAACAGGCGCTTTCCCTATGAAGAGCTGGCAAACTAAGCAGTGTTCATCGCTGGAACTCCTGATGCACTGCATTCAGCCCTTGCCCTCACTAAGGCTTCTACTTCCAGCCATGGTAGTTTTAACCCATAAAGTGAGGATGCTTTTTTTTTTCCTTGCAGTGCTGTGTGTTGCCAGTAAACATGCAGTACAGCCTGGATCAAAGAAGAACCTGGAACATATACTGTGTTGGCACTACAGTGCTTTTATGCTGGGTCCGTAGATTCTACATTTACTTGCGCAGAACAGGGTTAAAATATTGTGCGATTGGGCCTGGCCAGGCCCTGATTATTATGGAATAAGCACTTCACTAGCAACCACATTTGCCTCTTGGTATAGCTTGTCTCTCTTTTGTGTTTCCATTATTTTTGCAGTTACCTGTGACTGTATAAGAAAAACAAATTGGGGGGGAAGAATAATTTTTTTTACAAAAGTGATTCATAGAGTATGTAAGGGGCTTTCTGTAGCCAAATTAATCTAGTCAAATATACAGATAAACTCTTTGCTGTACGCCAATGAGAGACTTTGCCAGTGAAAATAGTAGCTGGACAAAATTATCCAAATTCCCTGCCGTAAATTGATCCCTTGGGAAGACCGATTGTGCCGTATAGTGACCACAACCACCGCCAACCTCCTCTGTGTGCTGCCTTTAAATGTTCTTTTCCTGAATCCCGCAGTTTGTTTAATGTTTCTTGAGCGATGTTTGCGCAGCTACTACTGACTATAACAGACTCTTGTTTCTTTGCAGAAGCCGTAACATCAAACACCAGTGACAGTGAGAGCAGTTCCAGTAAGTGTTTGTTATTGATCTATTTTCTTCCAGGCACCCCTTACAAACTGATAGAGGAACATTAATCAAAGGTCGAATTTCGAATTCATTGGAGTTTTTTAAAACTTCCCTAAACTCCCATAAATTTGACCACTTGAAACTTGTTTAAAAAATCGATTTATTGTTTTAAACATGTAAAACCCACAAAACATAACAAAGTACCCGTAGAAGTATTCTTTGTGTACTAATCTTTAGGCCATCATTTGCTCCAAGCTGGCTCGGGAAGTAGCTTAATTTGTTTTATGTAGGGGTACATTTAGGTTACCCTGTTTCAGGAATCCAATCGATATCGCATCCTGGCCCCTAGACCTTGTTCGATTTAGTGGGTGAAATTGAATTTTTTAAACTTGGATGAATGTAATCGGCCCGAAAACCCGAAACAAATTCAAATATTAAAAACTTGATTTTAGTTTTGTCTCTGAAATAAACTCAAGAGTCAGGAAGGCTGCAAACAACTGCAAATTGATCCCTGGACTTCTCCCGTTGACTTAAACAGCAATTTGGCATGTTTTAGGTGGCGAATACTCGAATTTGAGTACTTAAAGGGCCAGAGGACGATCAATCTTGAAAATCAAATTTTAATTTTTTTTTTTAAATCAGTTTTGAATTTGACAGTTTTGCCCATAAAAAAATTAGAATTAGAGCTTTCAATTGGATCCTTTCTAAATCTGCCTGTTAATGCCTTTACCCACTAAAGTTGAACTTTCCAAGTATTTTCTGACTCTTCAAATTTATTTAGGTTTTTTTTTTCATTATTACAGAGGGCCAGGAAGACACAATTCTATCCTACGAGCCAGTCACTCGACAAGAAAGTAAGTAAAACTGGCATTTGTGTGTCTGACTTCACAGGGAACATTGGTGTCCCAGTCAGCTGCCTAATGACTGATTTCTCTTCTAGTTCACTACGCTCGACCAATCATTATTTTGGGCCCTCTAAAGGATAGAGTTAATGATGACCTCATTTCTGAATTTTCACATAAATTTGGTTCCTGCGTCCCCCGTAAGTTGTCCTTCATCCTCATGGTTGTTGGATTCTGTGAATTCCTCTCGTGGTTGCACTATGTTCTCTGTACTGAGCATCCCTCATTCTTTGCAGACACAACGCGGCCGCAAAGGGAAAATGAAGTTGACGGACAAGATTATCACTTTGTGGGTTCCCGTGAGCAGATGGAGAAGGACATTCAAGAAAACAAGTTCATTGAGGCTGGACAATTCAATGACAACCTTTACGGGACGAGTGTTCAATCTGTGCGAGCAGTGGCTGAACGGGTGAGTTTTATGGATGGAAGCTGGAGATGATAGCAGGGCAGTTGGGCGGTGTTGTATCAGTATTGCAAATACCAATGGAAGTTTATTGTGTTCTGCATAAATGTGATTCATAGAAAAATGTGCACTCCCTTTTATTCTCTTGCAGGGAAAGCACTGCATCCTTGATGTTTCTGGAAATGCCATCAAGAGACTACAACAAGCACAATTGTTCCCCATAGCTATTTTTATTAAACCAAAATCTATAGACGCTCTCATGTAAGTAACCACCAGGATTTTGTTTGGGAAAAAAATCTATTGTTTTTGGATACTTCACCAGGAATAAACACATTTTTTCCAACTATTTTCTATTTGTGACCATTTTTCTAATATTGAAGTGTAAGGGCTGTGACACACTAGGCTATTTGGGGAGATTGAGTCGCCTGGCGACTAATCGCCTCGACTTTGCGTTGACCAATCTCCCCCAAATCGCCAGCGCTAATCACACGCCGCGATTCGTTTTCCGAAGTCGCCCAAAGTTTCATTGCGAGGCAACTTCACAGAGTGAGGGAAGGCGTTTGGGCCAATTGGTCGACACAAAATTGAGACGATTAGTCGCCAGGTGACTCGATCTCCCCAAATAGCCTAGTGTGTCACAGCCCCAATGGTTCATTTTTCAACGTCTTTTGTCTCTCTGAAGAAGCTCTGGGAGGGGGGTCGCCAACTCTGTAAACTGGTCTAAATTGATACATAGTTGACACATTTCTTATCTTTGCCCCTGCTAAGCAGAATCCCTGGGCTACAGGCAGCTGTTAGAATTTATACAATAGTTGCTAACTGATGCTGAGAAATAAATCAACTAATGGAGCTAATTATAACCGTTCAGAATCTGCACCTGGATTACTGAGCTGCCAGACTCAAACACCAGAGACAGGAAGTTGAATCTTTGTAAAAATGGTCAAAAATCAAAACATGGAAAGCAACTGGGAAAAAAAGCTTTTATACTGGTGAACAATCTGAAAACAACTGAACTGAAAAAAATGTTAAAAGATGAATAAGTACATAACACAGGTGGAGGATTCCGACTGTCTCCGCACACATGCTCCTACTAACTCTTAATTCCTCTGAAGTGCCAATCACCTATCAAGGGCTGTTTTCAGCTAATTTAATTTCCATCTATATGAATGCAGTTCTGATAAAATTGATCATAACATTGCTTGGGCTATACGCATTTATAAACTGTTTTCTCCTCCTCCTCCTGGCAAGCTGGATATAAATGGTTAAAATGGGGCATAAAATGTTTCCTGCACAAACCCAGATAGAGACTCAGTCTTGTCACTTCATTGTCAAAGTGTTATTGTTTAATAAACACACCACTACAAAATCATCTGGGTGTGGTGGCTTGTGTGCACAAAAACATGTGGAAAACAGTCGGTCTCCGCATAAAAGCTGTAGAATGGGTATAAAGTTTTCATGTTCTCTCTGTGTTCTTGTTTAGGGAAATGAACCGAAGGCAAACATTTGAGCAGGCTCAAAAAATGTTCGATAAAGCCACCAAGCTGGAGCAAGAGTTTGGAGAATTTTTTACAGGTGAGAATTGTCTTGGCAGACACGGTCTATCACAACTGTCTTCCAACGAGGCTTTTTTGGTTCTGACAGGAAACAGGGCAGTGATTTGGACACGAAATATCACATATCCTGGTAAACTAGTTTAACTTTTAGTATGATGTAGATATTCTGAGAATTTTTATGGATGGACATTTTTTTTTCATGTGGTTCAGCTTTTTGTTCAGCATTTACCCAATTTGGTATTTTAGCAGCTGTGTGGTTGCTAGGGTGTAATTTTCCCCAGCAACCAGGTAGTGGTTTAAAAGAAAGCCTGGGAGCTAACTAGGCGATGGTCAATATTTTGGTCTATATTTTGAACTCCGGTCAAGAAGATGATTGCTCTAAATCATTGGAGTGCAAACTTTGGCTTTAGGAAGGAATGTGTGGGAATTTAGCTGAACAATCTACAACTAACAAAACACTAGAAATAATCAGGGTTTCAGCTCCAGATGAAGTCTCTTCCACATACTGGGAATGAATAATTAATTTCAGTGAAATTGCAAAGTACACCATTGTTGATTGGGGGACTCCATAATAGCAGAAATACTTGCTATGTATAGAGGAAGGCATGAGCAAGAACACATAGGGGGGAATTCACAAAAGTGTAGGTAAAATAAATAACCCAGAAGTGGCGGTCGACAAATTTGTAAAATGTCGTACAAACGGCAAATTCACAAAGGCAGATGTTACCATCTCTGAATGTCTCGTAAGTCCGACAATTTTCTAAAATGTCGTATATGTTTTCATCGTACAGACGAAATTTTTTCCTTCCCGACACTTTTGTGAATTCCCCCCAATGAGTCACAACAGTAATGTGCCCTCTATTTGCTAAATGCATTGCTCACTCCTGGGAATGATCAGACAGCTTGTGGGGGGTTGCACTTTTGTATATAACCTGTGAAATATTATTTTGTGGGTTGAATACTAAGCCTTTTTTAATTGCAATAATTGTGCAATGTATTGGCCTTTATGTTCTTTAGCAGCTCTGAGTGACACCAATCGCATGTGAGCTTTACATTTTCTTTAGTCTGGGCCCTAATAACTCAAGCTATTTACTCTTTCACAGCCATCGTACAGGGAGACTCTCTAGAGGAAATATACAACAAGATCAAGCAGATCATCGAGGATCATTCCGGCCATCACATCTGGGTGCCATCTCCTGAGAAACTCTAAAGTCTTCGCTGCCCAGATTAGACATAACTGACCCCAAGCCCTGACCCCTGCAATTTCCTCCATCAGCCCCCACTTCTGAATCGTAGGGGTTTTGTGTGAGTTTGTCTGCCATCAAATGCAGGAGATCTGTCTCATCATTTGCCCCAAAAATGTATTGGCTCCTGCTGGTTGTCTGAAGCTATACTGACCCTTAGGGGGGGGGTGTAATTTCTAAGGGGCTGTGAGGAATATACAACCTTCCCCACCCCCCTATGAGTGGAGGGGGGTCAAAATAGTCTATGAACATTCGTTTTATAAATTCAAAAAAAAGGGGAAAAAAAAGACTGTGTTCTTCATATCTTTCCCAGACCCCTATCGGATTGGAAGAAGGCATATTTATATACATACATATATATATATAATGTAAGTGTGAGTGTGTGTATATATAATTTATATATGACTATATATATATATTATATATATTTTGGCCGTGATGGGATATTGGTCCCTGCTATTCTATTGTTTGTAAGGATTTTTTTAAAGTTCTCTTTTCCTGTGATTGACAGAGCTGTTGACTCTGTACTGGTACTCTATAGCCTATCCATCTTGGCTGGATTTTCTTGCTCTGGGTAAGAGGCAAAGGAATGTCTGCAACATAATGGGCAGTCAAGCCAGCATCAGATATGGGAAAATGTCGACCAACGATCCAGCTGCTTGTCAAGGAGCTCTGTCACTTTGCCTCCTTGGTGCCCGAACTACACCGATGACTCGAAACTGACACAATGTGCATTACCTTTAAGAAATCTATAATCTTGGACGGACATGAATCAAACTGGTTCTTCCATCATTTGTTGTGCCGAAGGTTCTGTGAACCAGCCTGTTGCGCATCCCGTGGGAAGAAGCATATTCAAACCTGAAGATTTAGGGCTGATCAGTTGTCCTGCCCTCTCCCATCTTTTTTACTTTAGGAGAACAGTCTCACTCTTTGAGCTCTGATCATATCTGTGCCACTCTAAGGATATTGGCTTCTACAATGCCTGTAGCGCCGTCTGTTGCAGTGCTGTGTTGCTTGTCCATCTATTGGCCACGACCGTAAGGAGCAGTTTGATTTATAATAGGAATTTTTTTTTTTTTATTGGCCATCTTTTTCCCTTTTGTAAACTTGTGAAAGTTCACCTCTGGGATTTGCACGTGCTACATAAACGTGTGCATGGACACGCCCTCCGATGGGACTTTTTATGAACCTGAAAGCGCAGAACCGACATCTCTTCTCCAAGGACTGACACTGACTTTTCTCATCTAAATGCCCACAAAAGCCACGGTGGGGATTTAATGGAATATACGAGGCAAAAGTCCACCATGAGTAGTGACCTCTGACCCTGCTCCATCTGCATGAAGGCTTTTTATTTGGATTTTATTGGACCAGTCACATCAGCATTTTTCATGGTAACTTCCATTTTAACTGAACGGGTATTTTAAAAAAAAATCCGTTTTCTTTTTAAAAAAATTTTATTTGAAAGGAAAAAATATTTTATTTCAAATCCGTATTTTTGCCACCTAAATAATAGCTGTGAGCTTGCTGTGATGTGGGAAGGGTTTTAGCTTTACAGCGAAGACCAATCAGTGCCGAGTGCAACAAACCCATCTCTCCATACCTACTGTCTTTTATTTCAATAAAAGGCTGAAAAGTGGCAGTTCCATGATGCTCTGATGATGCTGTTTGTTTGTGTTGCTGGAATGCATGAATGTTAGATTGACCTAGCGATGTAAAAAAACAAAGGGCTTTGGCCTATCTGCAGGGGATGGGTGCAGATAGAGCACTGGGTTGTGTAGATCTGCTGCAGGCAGCACATACCAGAGTGGGATCTTGTATGTACAGGGTGCTCTGTGCTACATTAAAAATGGTGTTTGCCCCCTTTCCTGTTAAGGGAACGCAAGGAGCATTTCTCTACACAATGAAATAATCTCCTGCTGACTGTGAAGTGGCCCATTTAAACCCCATTATTCACAGTGAGAATCTTCATTCAAACACAACAACCCCAAAGGAGTTATGTCACTATGTGGGAGTGTAGTATAACTGCACCTTCATACGCAAGGACACACCCCCCCCCCCTCACTTGGTATGTTTGGGAGCAAGTTTACTTGGCTGCAAGTTTAACTTATCAAATTTATACCTATCTTCCTAATAAACATAGAATTAATGGAGTCTGGATGGTTTGGAGCCCACAGATGTCAGCATTCGGTTTGCATTTATATGACAGCTTTGTTTTCCATTTCTAAAGAGAAAAAAAAAACATCTTTTTAAACTCATGTTGGAAAATCACAAACCTCAGGGTCCTTTCCCCGTGGGAATCTGAAGGAGGCTCTCTTCCATCCACTTGGTACTTGGCAGTGCAGGAGTCAATCAGACGTATCAAGTGGTGCCTCCAACGTGGTGTCCCGGAGCTGCTGGTGTTGGTTGCTCTGCACTGCCTGGATGGAGGTGCAGGGGTTGGACACTTTAGAGCTACATATTGGCTTCCTATAAATAGTAATTGGAAGAGCATTGTGGCTAAGCAGGTTTTGTAGCTGACACTGTGGGAAATTTTAGGAATTCTTTCTGTTCCAATGTTTGAGCCACGTGATGTGAAACTCGCTTTCCCAAAGCTTGAATCGAGTGGGGCGACATAGTCCTACTGCCACCCACTATACAGTCAAAGAGCTGAGCAGCTGGTGGTGTTGCTAGTTCACGTGTTCTAGTGCACAACCTTTTCTATACATGTATATCTATCCTTGCCTTTCCCCTCCCCCACTGTAATTTACAATAATGCAGAAACTGAAATTGAATCGGATTGTTTAAAGAAATGCTGGAAAACCCAGGAGGCACATATATTTTTTAATAAACAGAGTTACAACCAGTCCAAGCATTTTCTTTTCTTCATGGCTTTGTTTCTCTTTGTTACTGCACATGTGCTCAAATGCCCTCTGTTTGCCAATGACAGGGTTCTTGTTCCTGGGGTAAAGCTCGAAGACCCTACAGGAAGTGTTACAGTTTGAATATAGAGGGTTCATTGATGATGCTCACATAATTGGCAAATGATTCTCAGGGCTGTGGAGTAGGTACATAAATCCTCCAACTCCTGTGTCTAAAGGAACAGTAACAACAAAACTGAAAGTAAATAAAATAGCATGTACTGTTGCTCTGCACTGGTAAAATTAGTATGTTTGTTTCAGAAAGACTACTGTAGTGTTAAATAAATAAGCTGCTGTGTAGTCATGGGGGCAGCCATTCAAGCTGCTGGAGAAAAGGCACATGTTACATAGCCGATAACACCATTGTATAGGACTGGGCTATGCCCCCATAGCCACATAGCAGCTTGTTTATATAAACTATAGTAGCCTTTATGAAGCAAAGAATTTTGCAAAAATTTTTTGTTTTTTTCCCCATTATGAAATAGTTATGTTATATGGCTTTCTGGGGAAGGTGATATACACGAATATCAGTATCCTGTAAATGATATCCTAAATAGTGCTTGATGATGTTGATAAATTATGTACCCCCTGTTGTAAAATATAAGGATATATCCGGCAATCTGTGGGTGCTTGCAAATGCCAGAGGCGCTGCTGTATGTTGCCATAGAATGTGACTATTAAGTGGACTGGTGGGGGCTGTTTGGGCCTCTGTGTAGTAGGAATGACAGGGCCTATTTTGAATCCCAGTCCAGTCCTGGGATATTTAGAAGTCATCTTGGAATTGTATGACCTGTATATTTATATACTCAGGGAACTCCGCTGTAACTTCTATCAAATGCTTGGAGGTAAATCATTTCTTAGGACAATACATCCTTAGACTAAATTGGGTTTGATGCAATATGCTGCAGTGAAACAGGACTTTTTAAGGTGGCATTTATACATGTATGGAACAGAAAGAACTGAAATTGGTGTCTGTTCCTTTAATGAAATCTTTCGTTTCCATGTGGCTATAAGTTTGTGTAAAGCCCCCAGTCCCTGCTGCAGCCTGGTTCCTGCAATGCCTGTATTTAGCTGGAAGCATTTCCCAGGGCCCCATCTGCATTATGTCACAGGGTGACATTCTGATCTTCAGAAAGAGGCTGTCTCCTTGGAATCCTTAAAAGGAAAGCAGAATATGGACATGATAGCACAGCCATATATCATATAGTGCCCATTCTCACTCTCTCTGGGTGTCAAGCAACTCTAATGGCTCTGTGTGCCGAATGCTTCTTCTCTAGAACTTGGCCCTGGAAGTGGTTTATAAAATGAAGCTCATACAGGGAATAGTGATATATATATATTTTTTTTTTT
>CM044445.1:24609460-24658855 GCA_024363595.1 Xenopus borealis | reverse complement strand
TAGTTGTGTCCTGCCTCCTAGTGATATGAGCTATACCCGTAGTCCCTGTGTCCCCCAAGAAGACTCTGAGAAAAAAGAAGTTTTTATTCACTATAAAGCTCTCCGGTTTCTATATTCTACTAAAACAGAATTTGACCTACAGCTAGAAAAATGTTCAATTGCTCCACTTAAGGTGACCGTACACTGGTCAATAAAAGCTGCCGACAAAGTCGACATTTTATTGGCCAGTGTATGGGGCCCTCTGATGGAATTCCCCAAGTGATATCTGGCTAGGGTTGCCACTTGGACAGCCTGTTTCTTTGAAGGGATTTTCATGTCAAAACTGTCTGCCTGGTTTTCCCAAATTAAAGGACATGTAAAGGCAAAAAAAAACTAAATCCCATTTTTACTTTCTTTAATGAAAAATAAATCTATCTCCAATATACATTAATTTTAAAAATGTGTACCGTTTTTATAAGAAACCTGACTGTATGCAGTGAAATTATCCCTTCATTTACTTCTGTGGATTGGAATTGTCAGACTGTCCCTAACTGCTCTGCAGGGAAACAATCATACTTATGAACTGCAGAGGGAGCCCCCTGCCTTACTTCCCAGCTATGCAGAACCCAAGCAGCTTTGTTTGTTTACCTGTAGAGCAGTCGTCGACTGTAGAGATTTGTATTGGATTTTATTTTTGCCTTTACATCCCCTTTACTACAGTAGCTTTAGGTCATGGTGGGAATATGGTCTGAGAATGGTTGCCTTTGATTTGAGCTGCCAGTCTATAGAGAGAGGGGTTCTTTTTAAAGAGATACTGACACCAGAAATTAAACCTTTTTTTGCATCTATCATAATACTGGCTTTGCATGATACTTATTTTATGATGCTTTTCCATTACCTGTCTCACTCCCTGTGTGAGGGGGCTGCCAAATTTGTGCAGTTGGAGTCTGTTCGCAAAGAAACTGACAGGTTGAGATGGGACAGTCAGGTTGGCGAAACAGTCAGGTTTAGGAAATTCAAGTAATAATTACTTACAAAAACAAACCTCTCAGCACAAAATTATCAAAATGACCTGTAGATAACTTAATGTACATTCATATTTGAAAAAGTAGTTTTTTAGTGTCAGTATTCAGAGGACCAGTAACACCAACAGTGTAATTTAATAGTAGAAGTGACATTATATCTGCATAGCAAAAGAAAGCAGCCCATTAGCGGTTTTCAGCTGGGGCAGGGGACCTGTGGGAATTTCTGGCTGGGCTGATGGCCCATGGGGGGTTTGGGGGCCCTGATGTGGCAGCCCCAGTGTCCCCACCAGTCTGATGCTGTATGTAAGTGGGTCATTTTCTTTGGGGTGTGTACTTTTTTTTATTAGTTACAACCTCTTTATAATATGGACCACCGTTACTCAAGTGATAGGCAGGATAGCACCCAAAACTGTACCCTGCATGCCTGCAATAAAATGCATACCATTGCATTACTCTATATCTCTGCACACAGAGAGAGTGATTTCTGAGAACTACACTGCCATCAAGAGCTATTGAACCATACAGCAAATAAGGTAAGGTGTATGGCAATATTTTATATTTTTGACTGTTGAACAATAACTATACAAAGGGAGCAGTTCCAAGAAGGATTAGCACTCAAGGCAAGTGTAACAATCAATCACCCACTACCATACTACTACTTGTTGTGACATACCACTGCCTTAGTACCAACTCACACAGGAAGGTAGAAAAAACAACCTGCTGTTAATTAATGCAATAAACTACAATGAACTTTTGCTGCAGTTGTGCCAGCCCCCCCTTTTCCAAAATATTGGCACCCACTGTCCTCCAATAGTTCTGTGTATGTGTTCTCCATTCTAATACTGCTGTGCTGCCCAAATGTTTCAAGTTATTCATGTGAACAACTTTATCTAAATCCTAATTTAAACCACTACTGTTTTTTATATTTTCTCATAAAAAAAAGATCAAAGATCCAGTCGCCACCCTTTCAGAAACGAGGAACAGAAAAATATCCAGGGCTACAGTACTGCAGGGGATTCAGTTAGCTTTGTTTGGGGGGGGGGAGGTATAGTTACGAAAATAACTATATGATATATGCAAGTGTAATCCCAACGACAACTTGTACTAGTTCCAGAATGAGTCAACATATGTTATTTTATTTTTCAGAGTTCAGGTACAACATGAAACACAAAATCATTTCTAGCATATTTGGACAATGTTCTGTGAGTGATCACACTAGATTGCTGGACTATTCTTCATTTGGTTGGGCCCTTTTCGCTGTGTCTAACCGTGCTAGAATCTCGCTATATAAACCAGCCATCTAAAAGTAGGAAAGAAAAGTATTGTGTGTTTTTTAGTACAAACCCCTTGCAATATGAAAGCATACCTCTCTTCCCTTTCTGTCTGCTGTTAGCACTACAAAATGAACAGCCCAGCATGCTTCATACCTGATTCTCATAGGTGCTCTTTAAAGATCCCAGGTAATTGAGCAGTCGCATGGCCAAAGCACACCAATGTTCTGTGTCTGTATACCTCCCCACACTGTAGAGCACTGCACCTGTATTCCAAGCCCGTGTCATTAGCCATAGAATCTCCGTTTCTGGATAATCCTCCTGAAAACAAAGAAATATTTGATGTCCTGTTACATCTCATTTACACCTAAAGAAGCGCTCAGCTTCCACCGCTCAAATCTATCTTGTTTAGGACTCACGTAAGTAGTGATAATAGTGACGGCCTCTTGGTAGTATCTCCACACTTCCTCTTGCACACAAGGCTCTATCTCCATCATCTCATTGGGCAGGTTTAGCTTCACCAGGCTGTGCAGACATTTACTGTTGAGCAGGAAAGTATAAATGATACCGGAAATAAGGTAACATTTCTCTCTCTAATGTCTTCTTGGTATTTTGGGATCTCAGCGGTACCCAGATGTATGTATTAAAACACGTCTGGTCCCACGTCTGTTTATTTATTTGCCTTACAAATAACTTGCTAACAGTTCAGTTTGCAAGAGAGTTGGCAAGAGATTTAGCAAACTAACCCCATGTTGCAAAGCATGACCAGACCTAACAAGGATGTCACTTTATACATGTTCATAATGTACTGGAAACAATTTTTCTTTATTACTATATAAGGTGGTTAAGATTTAAGAAGCCATCACCATCTCAAATGCTACAAATGTTACAAAGTTCTGTGAAGTGTGCAGTCTTGACCTCTCTCTCTGTCTTTCCTTTGCATCCTACGCAGCAGCACAGCATGAAATGAGATTCATTCTCCCCTTTAAAAGATAGGACAGTTAGACACACCCCCAAAAACAATTAAGTATCCCTTTAAAGCCCCTCCTTTACCACACCTTCGCTATTGTTTTTTTCTGTCCCACAGGACAGATAGGATGGAGTGGACTATGGACACTTCCGGGTAAGCGTGGATGCTATCATGTGGGCTATGATGCGGGTGCCTCTGCGCATGCGCAACGTGTTCTTTCAGCGCAGGTGACGTAGAGGCGCATAGGACGCCGTTTTTTCATGCCAAAGCCGATTGAACTGCCTATATAGGGCAGTTCTTGTGTTAAACATGCCTCCCCTATATGTATGTTGGAGGATCTGCACCAGAGGGGGAATTCTTTCTGCCAGGAGTGTTCTGAGAGCCCTATTAAGGTATTTCCTGGATTCTTTTTTACTTTTGCTACTCTTTTTGTTTTTAAAAAAAAAAAATCCTTTTTATATTTTTAAATAGATGTCAAGCACAAAAGAGAGCCAAAGGATCTTATTAAATAATCACTGCATGAAGTGGGACACCAAAGTGGTGTTACTAGAAAAGTTTTTTCTCAGCAGGACTCTGATACAGGACCAGAGGGTGACCTAGTAGTCCTGGATGAGGTGGGATCATCATCCTCAGAGGAGGAAATTGATCTGGCACTTTTTTCAACTGAGAAGGTACCCGAATTGGTGAAAGCAGTGAGATCAGAGATTGAGGCATCAGAAGGAGAAGTTCAGCCAAAAGACTCTGATGGTGATCTGAGGGGGTGTCTTAAAACTAAGACTTTTCCTTTACACCCATTAATGAAGGAGCTAATGAAGATGGAATGAGCAATCCGGAAAAAGCTCCGGTGTTGAACAAAAGGTTTAAGCTCCTTTATCCATTAGAGAAATCGGAAACGGACGAGTGGGAAACACCACCAAAGGTAGATGTGGCTGTCGCTAGGTTCTCCAAACGGACGGTGATACCGGTGGAAGATGGGTCTAGCCTCAAGGAGGCCATGGACTGTAAAGCCGAAACATCTCTGAGGAGAATCTATTTGGCAGCAGCTGCCCAGTACAAACCAACAGTGGTGTCCACTTCAGTTTCCAGAGCACTTAGAACCTGGATCCTGCAATTAGAAGAGGATGTGGAAAAGGAGATTCCAAAGGAGAACATTTTGAAATCCCTCCAAATTATTAAATTGGCATCTGATTTTTTGTGTGATGCATCTATCCAGAACCTTAGATTAGCAGCAAGGATCATGGGACTGTCTACAACTGCACGCAGAGCCATCTGGTTGAAACCTTGGGAAGCAGATGTTACCTCCAAAAATAATTTATGTAACATGGAATTTCAGCCAGGACATCTGTTTGGAAAACAGTTGGATGACTTAATGGAGAAATTGTCAGATGATAAGGGAAAGAATTTACCACAACAAAAACCTAAAGATACTTGGAAAAGATCCTTTTTTCGTAGAGGAAGAGGATCATCATATAGATATGGCCAAAGAAGTGGAAATAGAAACCAAAAGGAAGGAACGAGTAGGTTTAGGACCCCAAAAAAACACACTGAAGGTGGATCCAGGGGTAAGACTTCATATCCATTCAAGACCTCAAGTACATGATGCCAGAATGGGGGTAGGAGGAAGATTAAATCTTTTTTCGCAACAGTGGGCACAGGTTATTCGAGATCCTTGGGTACTGCAAGTAGTACAGGAGGGATTAAGAATAGAGTTTGTAAAGATACCCAACTCATGTTTCCTTACTACCCCTCAGTCAAACAATCCAATCAAACAAATGAGTTTACAAAATGCTGTTTTAGAATTTGTCCAGAACGGAGTTTTGGAAATGGTCCATCAAATGAAAGAGGTTCAGGGATTTATTCCACGCTTTTTTTGGTCCCAAAATCAGATGGCAGGGTTCGTATAGTTATAGATCTCAGATATCTAAACACCTTTATCAAGAAGAAGACATTTCGGATGGATTCTATTAAATCAGTGATAAATCTCTTGGAACATGGGGATTTTATGGCAACAATAGACCTGAAAGACGCTTATTTGCATATTCCGATTTTTCATCTGCATCGCAAGTTTCTCAGAATTGCGGTATATATTCTAGGAGAAGTGTGGCACCTACAGTTTACAGCCCTACCGTTCAGAATTGTTAACGATTTCTCAGGAGAGACAGATCAAATTGTTGAGGAATGTAAAAATCCTGAGAAAACTAGCACCAGTTTCCACCAGGACAGTGATGAAAGTACTGGGCCTAATGTCCTCTGCGACAGAGGCGGTTCCTTGGGCTCGTCTTCATATGCGTCACCTGCAGCAGGAACTTTTACAACGGTGGGACAAGAACATCAACTCTCTAGACAAGTCATGGATTTTGTCGAGGTAAACCAGGTCCCAACTCAGGTGGTGGCTACAGACAGATGGTCTGAAGAATGGCAAGTCTTTGATTCAGATGGATTGGTGTCTGTTGACCACAGATGCATCCAACAAGGGTTGGGGAGCCCATATGGACGACCACTCAGTACAAGGAGTATGGAACATGATGGAGAAGTCAATGTCCTCGAATTTCAAGGAATTGAGAGCAGTGGGCCAAGCATTACACAGTTTTCAAGACCGTATCGTGGGGAAATCTGTAAAAGTGCAGACGGACAATGCTACGGTCGTCTCCTATATAAATCGACAAGGGGGGACCAGGTCCCCTTTTTTGCTGAGGGAATCCTTGAGAATATTGAATTGGGCAGAAGTCAATCTATACCAATTAATGGCGATCCACATAAGAGGAGTGGACAATGTTTGGGCAGACCATTTGAGCAGGAATTTAATTCTTCCAGGGGAATGGTCCCTCAAGACAAATATTTTTTGGAAAATAACGGAAAGGTTTGGAGTTCCTCAATTAGATTTGATGGCATCGAGAAGGAATGCCAAACTGCCCAGGTTCCACTCACTGTTTCTCCAGGACGAACCAGAATGCCTGGATGCAATGTCAGTCAAATGGAATTACAGACTGGCATACATTTTCCCACCATTTCCAATGATAGAGAGAGTGCTGAGAAAGGTGAGAGAGGATCAAGCGAGAGTAATTGTGGTGATCCCATTCTGGCCCAAAAGATCATGGCTGGCTCAGCTCATGAAAATGAGTCATGGGGAATTTTGGGTACTTCCGCAGGTCAAGGATTTGCTGACCCAAGGAAAATTCCAGTACAAGGGACTGGAAAAACTCCACTTGACGGCATGGAGCTTGACAGGCCCATATTAGTTCAGTGTGGGTTGTCGGATAAGGTTATTGAGACTATGTTACAGTCTCGGAAGTCATCCACGAATAAGACCTATAAGAGAGTTCAGAAGATCTTTGAAAGATGGTGCCTAGAAAAAAATGTGGTGGCCTTAACCCCTTCAGTTAGTGTAGTCTTGGACTTCCTACAACAAGGTTTTGACAAGGGGCTGAAACCAGGTACCATCCGGGAACAGATTTCAGCAATCTTGGCCTTTACGGGAATTGCTTTTTCATCTAATCCCTTAGTAACACGGTTCATGAGAGCTCTGGGGAAAATCTGTCCTTCTTTCAGGGAACCGGTACCTAGCTGGGATCTAAATATAGTTCTAAATAGACTTTCAGCTGCTCCATTTGAACCAATAGAAGACTCAGACATCAAGTGGTTGTCTTTGAAGGTAGTTTTTCTATTAGCAATCACCTCAGGTAGGAGAGTCGGGGAACTGGGAGCTCTCTCTTTAAAGGAGCCCTTTCTGCTTTTTTTGGAAAATAGAGTTTTACTGAGAACTGTTCCGTCCTTCCAACCAAGTCTCATCGAGTGCTAATATTAACCAGGAGATAATATTACCTTCTTTTTTCTCAAATCCAACTAATGAAGAAGAGAGAAAACTTCACTCTCTGGATGTGGCAAGAGTGTTGAAATATTATTTGCACAGGTCTAGTTCCTTCAGGAAGTCAGAAAGCCTGCTGGTTTCTTTTTCTGGAAGGAATAAAGGAAATAAAGCATCCAAGTTCACAATTGCAAGATGGATTAAGGATACAATTCAAGCATGTTATGAGTTTGAAGGTCTTTCACCTCCAGAATTTATCAAGGCAGATTCCACCAGAGCTGTGGCCACGTCCTGGGCGGAAAGAAGCCAAGTTTCAGCAGAACAAATATGTAAAGCTGCTACATGGAGCAGTTTACATACCTTTTCGAAACACTATAAGCTTGACATATGGGCTTCTCAGGAAGCAGAATTTGGCAGAAAAATTCTTCAGTCTGCAATAACTGGAATATCCCTCCCTATATGAGAGAATTACTTGCTATGCCTCATGCTGTGTTGCTGCGTAGGATGCAAAGGAAAACGGAAATTTGTTCTTACCGTAATTTCCCTTTCCTTTGGATCCAAGCAGCAGCAAGGATCCCACCCTGTTTTTCAATAAAGATTGTTAAGCATTATGTTTTTTGGTATTACTTGTTAGGGCAATAGCGGAGGTGTGGTAAAGGAGGGGCTTTAAAGGGATACTTAATTGTTTTTGGGGGTGTGTCTAACTGTCCTATCTTTTAAAGGGGAGAATGAATCTCATCTCATGCTGTGCAGCTGCTTGGATCCAAAGGAAAGGGAAATTACGGTAAGAACAAATTTCCGTTATCTCTTGCTATGTATAGGTTTTTAAAAGAAAGAAGCTTAGAATGACGATGTTTGATGTACAGCAAATTGTCCAACTGAGGCCTTAGATCTGACTCTATGATGGATTTTGGACTGCTTAAAGGGGATGTAAAGGCAAAAAAAAAATATTTTCTTTAAAGGAAAATGATACCCCCAAAATGAATACTTGAGCAACAAATAGTTTATGTCAAATTAAGTGGCCTGTTAAAGAATCGTACCAAACGGCCCTTTTAAATCTCTTGCCTTGAACTACCATTTCGTGATGGTCTGTGTGCTGCCTCAGAGATCACCTGACCAGAAATATTTCAACTCTAACTGTAACAGGAAGAAGTGTGGAAGCAAAAGACAGAACTCTGTCTGTTAATTGGCTCATGTGACCTAACTTTGTTTGTTTGGTATGTTTGTGTGCACCATTCAATCATACGATCCTAGTAGGTTGTCCTTATTTTTTAAAATGGCAATTTTCTATTTATGATTGCCCAGTGGCACATACAGTACTACTAAAAAAGTATATTATGATGAAAATGGTTTATTTACACAAAGCAGGATTTTATGCAAAATCTTTTTATAGAGACCTGTATTGTTTGGGGGTATAGTTTTCCTTTAATGAAAAAAAATCTATCTCCAATATACGTTAATTAAAAAACGTCTACTATTTTTATTATAAACCTGACTGTATGCAGTAAAATTCCACCTTCGTACTAGCTCTGACTGCTTTAGATAGGCATAGGCTTCTATTGCAGATATTTGTTTGACTTGTGCTGTTTTGATAATGTATGATGATCCCTAAGCTTAGCCTCCTAGCTGAAGCCCAGACCACATTGAGCATGTCTTGGTCTTGCACAGGCCTGGATTTGTGGCAAGGCCAGAAAGGCCCAAGGCAGCAAAAAATTAGGGGTGGTATGTTGCCCAGTCACTTTCTTGGGAGCACTGGGGAGTGCAGTTCCCCAGCACTCTGGTGCAGGCAGGCATATGTAGGGGGGCATGCAGGTGGGCGCCCACCTGCAAAATCCGGCATAGGGCTTGCAAAGATGTGTAACAAATTTACAAGATCACAGCCCCCTGCGGTCAACTTTGAAAACATAAATCATTTGTTTGCTTAGTATACAAAATACAGCTTTTCTAGCACTATTCTATTTTAGACTTTAGTTCCCACTTTAAGGGCTCCACAGACTTTGTGTGATGCCACAGTTTTAATATGATCTGGTGGACAGAGCTGTAGATGATTATTGTATAACTGGCCCACTATAATTAATTCTCTAGACAGCAATAGTATAGAGAGTAGTAATACTTCTTTAAAGAACAAGAAAAGGTGCACCAATCTGTGATATTTTGCTCATGGCTGGTGCAGTTTTACCCTAAAACAGGTATCATCCCAGGGAAAAAAAACCTAGCAACTGGATTCACTGCCGGTTCCTAGCATATTAGTAACTCCACAGTAAATCCATTGTTCCTTGTCCTTAAACTTTCCTATTAATTTCTTATATAAACCTGCTGGAAGGTGAAGTGACAGTACAATACAACAATGCTGGAGACTGATTCACAGTTATCCCGTATTGTGAAGCAAGCTGTCATTTGTCTACACCAGGGATCCCCAACCTTTTGAACCTGTGAGCAACATTCAGAAATAAAAGGAGTTGGGGAGAAACACTAGCATGAAAAATGTGCTCAGGTGCCAAAAAAGTGATGTGATTGGCCATTTGGTAGCCCCTATGAGGATTTTTAACCCACATTGAGGCTCTGTTTGGCAGTAAAGTGGGTTTTTATGAAGCCAAAACTTGTCTCCAAGCCTGGAATTCAAAAATAATCACCTGCTTTGAGGCCACTGGGAGCAACATAAATGGGGTTGGAGAGCAACATGTTGCTCATGAGCTACTGGTTGGGGATCACTGGTCTTCACATAGCATGCAGGATGGTGGCTACTTTGGTTACCCTATGGGGATTCCTCAGCTGTCTTTTCCTATAAGAGAGGCTACTGCAACAGTTCCTTGCACCTTGTGTGACAGCTATAGAACTGATGGTATTGGCCAACATAAGGCCTTCAGAACAGTAGCACCTGGATGACATCAAGCACTTAGTTATGAAACGGTCTTCCTGGGCCAGGTACCTTGCACTGATAGGGGATTCTATCATTGCTTCTTCTGCCAAAAAAATGTACAAGGAGAGCTGAGGGTTGATGCATACATTTCTCAAATTATAATACATACATCTCTCAAATACAAGATTTCTTACAGAGATCGGTGATTTCATGTGATCTCCAAATTACATTTACATGCAACAGAATTAAGATCTGATTCCCAAAGGAATACTTTGCTTATGAGCAGAACATTCAGTAAATTCAAGGCACAATCTAAGCATCATTCAGAAAATGGGTGGATACAGAGTGTGCAGACAACCAATGCAATAAATGAACATGGAGCTCAGCACAAGCTGCATGATATCTTCCGTCTTCCAGGGGTTAAATGTTACCTTATCCTTGGTGTATCCACTGGGTCCTGCTTTTTAAGCAGTGAAAGTGCTCCCTGCAGTGCCCTCTTACAGATAGATGGATAATATACAGGAGTCTCCATGGACAGAGCTAAGAGAAATCAGCAAGATGTAAAATTGATACAATGCTTATTTTTTATGCTCATTTCATACTCAAGTGAATCCATTAGAGTCAAGTCAAGAGTGAGTTTATTGTCATTTCATCCATATACGTTTGTACAGCACACAGTGAAACGAAACAACGTTCCTCTGTCTAGGACCATGGTGCTACACACAACATTGAAGTACCGGACAACAGACAAAAAGTACCAGTGCAAAAATGTGCAACTACTGCAAGACAGGATAGCTTAGTTCAGGGACAGGACAAGACAGTGCACACTCAACAGACGTAATATGTAAAGTAAATAATGCTAAACATCAGACATGATGAGTGTATCATTGTGATATGATAGTAAGAACATGATAAAGTGCAGATGTGCTCATAGAGAATTGTATCCAATTTATTTATACAATGGCATACATCGGCTGTATAGTGACTATGTAACGTTGCGGTATATAATAAGGTCAGATGGAGTGTGTGTGTGGGAGATCTGTCTGGTCCCTGAGTATTCAGGAGCCTTATGGCTTGGGGGAAGAAACTATTACACAGTCTGGAAGTGAGGACCCTAATGCTTGGGTACCATTTTCCAGATGGCAGGAGTGTGAACGGTGAGTGTAAGGGGTGTGTTGGATCAGCCACAATGCTGGTGGCTTTACGGATGCAGCAGGTGGTGTAAATGTCCGTGATGGACAGCTACAATCTTCTCTGCTGTCTTCACTATCCTCTGTAGGGTCTTGTGCTCCATGACAGTGTAGTTCCCAGCCCAGACAGTGATACAGCTGCTCAGGATGCTTCTATAGTCCCTCTGTAGAAGGTTGTGAGTATGGATGGTGGGAGATGGGATTTCCTCAGCTTGCTCAGGAAGAAGAGGCTCTTTTGGGCTTTCTTGGCTAAGTAGCTGGTGTTGTGGGACCAGGTGAGGTTCTCCGCCAGGTGGACACCAAGGAATTTGGTGCTTTTGACGATCTTCACATTAGAGCCATCGATGTACTGTGGCAAGTGGTCACTCCTAGTCTTCCTAAAGTCAACAATCATCTCCTTTGTTTTGTCTACATTGAGAGACAGGTTGTTGGCTCGTCACAAGTCTGTCAACCGCTGCACCTCCTCTCTATGGTCACTTGTCATCAGTGTGGTGGTTCTGGAGATGATGTTTCCAATCCTGACTGACTGAGGTCTGTTGGTCAGGAAGTCCAGAACCCAACTGCAGAGGGAGGTGTTCAGTCCAAGCAGGTTCAGCTTTTCTATCAGATGCTGATGAATGATCATGTTGAATGCTGAACTGAAATCTATGAACAGCATTCGAACGTAGGTGTTTTTTTCAGATGAGAGAGAGCCAGATGGAGTGTGGTGGCTATTGCATCATCTGTTGAGCGATTTTGGTGGTGTGCAAACTGTAGGGGGTCCAGTGATGGTGGCAGCAGGGTTTTGATGTGTTTCTTGACAAGCTTCTCAAAGCACTTCATGATGATGGGGGTGAGTGCCACAGGACGGTAGTCATTGAGGCAGGACACTGATGACTTCTTTGGTATGGGACAATGGTGGTGGTTTTAAAGCACTTCGGGACAGTGGAGATGATCAGGGAGATGTTAAAGATGTCAGTGAAAGTGTTGCTCTCATTATTTAATGGAGCAACACTCTCAACCCACATGTTTTTACTATTAATATATTTTAAAAACATTTTAGGGTTAGTTTTCGACTCCACCACAATTAACTCTTCATTTTCTTTCTTTGCCAACCAGATTGCCAATTTACAACATTTATTATATTGTTTATATTCATTAAATGCAGCTTGTGTCCCAACAGTAGTTTTTAAATGCCTTTCTCTTCTTTCCTAGTAATTTCTTTACTTCTGTATTAAGCCACATAGGCTGATTCTTAGAGCTTCTACATTTACTCCTTAAGGGAATAAATTGAGAACAGTAATGATTTAATATAATTTTAAATGACAACCATTTCTGTTCTGTGTTTTTAGCTGCAAACGTAATGCCCCAATCAAAAACCTAATCTCCATACTCTGAAGGGCAGCCTTCAAGGCACTAAAATGAGCTTTTATGAAATTCATGTTTTTTGTTGCCCCAGTATATATTTGTTTTTTTCCACTAGACATTAAATAATAAAACATTATGGTCACGATTATCCAGGAGTTCAATGACTTTCACATTTGCCATACATTCTGGGTCATTTGAGATCACTAGATCCAAAATAGAATTTTTTTCTTGTAGGCTACTAAACAACCTGTGCCATAAAATTTCATGCAACAAGTTTATTAACTGATCATTAAAGGGGTTGTTCGCCTTTTAGTATGATGTAGAGAGGGATATTCTGAGACAATTTGCAATTGGTTTTAATTTTTTTTTATTTGTGGTTTTTGAGTTATTTAGATTTTTATTCAGTAGCTCTCCAGTTTGCAGTGTCAGCAATTTGGTTTCTAGGATACAACCCTGCATTGATTTGAATAAGAGAATGGTATATGAATAGGAGATGGACTGAATAAAATGATAAGTAATAAAAAGTGACAATAACAATACATTTGTAGCCTTACAGAGCATTTGTTTTTTGATGGTGTCAGTGACCCCCATTTGAAAGCTGCAAAGAAACAGAAGGAAATTGCACATAATTACAAAAACTATGAAAAATAAATAATGAAGAACAATTGAAAAGTTTCTTAGAATTGGCCCTTCTACAATATACTAAAAGTTAACTTGAAGGTGAACCACCCCTTTAACTGATCTGGTAGTACTGTTGCTCCAGGCAATATCTGGGTAATTAAAATCTTCCATTATTTTTTTATTACTTTATCCACACTAGCAGCCTTTTCTATTTGCAACCATAGCTGAGCCTTCTACTCCTCACTTACATTAGGGGGTCTATAGCATACCCCACAAATAATTTGCTGTACTTTTTACAATCGGTGAAGAACTCCACCCATAAGACTTCTGCCCCCTCATTTTCATCACCTCCTCCTTTTTATAAGTTGCCTAACAAACAGACATACCCCTCCTCCTTTTCTATTTCTATGCTGATGGAATTTAGGGAGCACTGACTGGATGGTTAAAATCTCCAGCGATGATTATCAGTCCATCTGGTGTGTGTTTTGTATGTCCATGATGGCGCTGTACAGCTCCCAGAGCACATCTTTTGTGTTCGTGCTGGGAGGAATGTAAACTCCAATAATATGAATAGAGGTGTAAATAAAAGGGTCTGCAATTCACAACAACAGACTCCACCAGCGGTGAGCAGTGGCTGAACACAAGCACAGAGTTCCTGCACCATTTCGTGATGATGTAAACACACCACCACGATTCTTACGGCTTCGAGCAGCGACACCACTAGCCCATCTAACTGAATGGCGGCATCCGGGACTCTTTCACTGAGCCATGTCTCCGTGAATACGAACATGCAGCAGTCTCTGAATTCATGCTGGGAAGTTCGCTGGAGTCGAATGTAGTCCATTTTATTTTCTACGGAGCAGACGTTAGATAGTAGTATGGATGGGAGAATGGGTCAGCTAGGGTTAGTTCTTCACCTATCACGAACTCCTGCTCGCTTTCCGCGCTTCTGTGTCCTTGTACACTGTTTCTGAGTGCTTCTACTCCCACCACTGGCCACAGGTGATTTTGCAGTCAGATGGTCCGGCTCGTGAAGTAGGGCGAGATACTGTAGTGTGTGTGCAATAAGCCATCATTTATTGCAAGATATGCATGATAGCTCTACCGAAAGAGTGTCTGGCGATTATAGACCTGGACCTTAGTTGTTCCAACGTCCATAGCTTCACAAAAAAATAAAAGTAAAAAAGCAAAGAACCACAAAAAGAAGCATCTTGTGATCCTGAGAGGCAACTGCAATCTACTGTCGCGCTGCCATCTTGTCCGCCCCTAGGCCCACAGTCTCCCCTGGGTGCTCCATGTCACCAGGTCAGCAGTCTCCATGCAGCTCAGCAGTCTGCCCTGCAGTTCAGGATGTGAGCTTGATCCGGGGTACCTCTACTACTCCTCTACCTCTACTAAGTCCCCGGTTTCTGTCGAGGAGGAAGGCCCTGTTTTGTTCTCCGGCTCCATGTGTGCTAGAGAAACAGTTTTTCCTCCTTTTGGCAGCAGATGTCCCTTTTACACTGCTGGTGTGGGAGATGTTGGCAGAAGCGGACTTGTAAAGCACGGATGGGTGCAGATTTTAACAGTGCCCTGGGAGCAGATGTGTCTTCCCTGGGGGAGGGTGGGTGTGGTGTGGCATTAGCCGACTTTTTCAGGATTTTTTTTTTTATCCTACTACAGGTAAGGGACCTGTTATCCAGAATGCTTGGGACCTGGGGTATTCCTGATAAGGGATCTTTTTATAATTAAGTCTACTAGAAGAGAATCATTTAACATTTAATAAACTCAATAGGCTGGGTTTGCTTCCAATAAGGATTAATTATATCTTAGTTTGGATCAAGTAAAAGGTACTGTTTTATTATTACAGAGAAAAAGGAAATCATCTTTAAAAATGTGGATTATTTGGATATAATGGAGTCTATGGGGTATATTTATCAAAGAGTAAAGTTAAGTGAAGCTCCTCCACTAGAGTGAAATTCCGCCACTCTCCATTCATTTCAATGTGATTTTTAAGGGCGTTTTCATCAAAGAGTGAACTTTCACTTCACCCATTGATGAATATGCCTTGCAAAATCCAATAGAAATGAATGGAGAGCGGCGGAATTTCACTCTAGTGGCAGAACTTCACTCTTTGATAAATTTACCCTTATTATGGATAACGGGTTTCCAGATAACAGGTCCCATACCTGTACTGAGTACTTTGAATAGATGCAGAGAAATCAACCAACACCATATCATGAGGTTGATAACAATCCACTCAGGGCCCTTTTGGAACCTTCTAATGTTCCCATTTATAGTGTTAAGGTGACTTTAGGCTTAACAAATCAAGGACTAAATAAATTTGGTTAGTGGGAAATGTTGTCAATGTAATATTTTTATTTTGTGTTGCCTCATACTGTCAGAGTGCTTTGCTGACATTTTTATCAGTTGAAATAACAATACTTTTTCCTCATTCTGGTTTAGTATCTATCTTACAGTGATGACAGGTGCATGATGGGATGGATGTTTGTCTATCTAGCCAGGACAGCCAGAGACAAAGCTAATACTTTATAACACATAATTCAAAACTTTTGAAATACATTTCAGTCCAACAAAACAGCAAAACAATTTAGTTTACATAACATCCTCTTAGGTGATACCTGCCAGCTTGCAGTCACTAGCCGATCATTTAAGAGAACCCACTTCCTATTCAGTTGGCCAACCTGCATTCAGCCAATCAAGGGCATGAGGACATGTTACAGGGTAAGGTTCATTAACAGCGACATTTACCAGTTAAATGAATGTTAGAATAAGTGGCAATTTACTGTTAGGTAATAACTAGGCCACATTCCATATATTATTACAGACTATATTTAAGTATGATCTGAGTCATCAATCAGCATGTATTCCCACTGATTTAGTCAGTATAAGCTCCCAATTCACTCTCCACTGAAAATGACTTCTCTTTGCAGTATAAAATGTGCATGATTGATAAAGCTCCTGCAATGATGATAAACTATTTTAGGGAAAGAACCAGTTAATTTTCTACCAGATTGCCTGTCCTGCAAAAAAATAAAATCCCATTCTTTAATGAAAAAGAAACATATCTCCAATATACTTTAATTAAAAAATGTCTACAGTTTTTACAAGAAACCTGACTGTATGCAGTGAAATTCTCCCTTCCTTGACTTCTGTGGATAGGAATTGTCAGACGGTCCCTAACTGCTGTGCAGGGAAACAATCATACTTAAGAACAGCAGGCGGGGGCCCACCTTACTTCCCAGACATGCAGAACTCCAGCAGCTTTGTTTCCCTGTAGAGCAGTTGGCGACTGTGTAGAGATTTGTATTGGCTTTTATTTTTGCCTTTACATCCCCTTTACTGTTTCCAACTCCAGTTGCAGGGACAAAGATCGTGGAGCCAGATTTAAACAGATAAATTGGGATTATATTTGGAGGATATTTTGCTGCAGCCACTGATTCTGCAGATTTGAAGAAAATTTGTATTAAACAATACAAAAACTATAAATCCACATTAGATTACATGACAACACAGGACCTAGTGCAGTCTGTATATTCTGATTATTAATCAGTCTTGCTGTATTGGCTTCTGGCAGATATTATTTGACTTGTGCTGTTTTGATAATTTGTGATGATCCCTAAGCAGCCCAGACCGAATTGAGCAATAGCACAGTTTTGGTCTTTCTTTGGTCTACTTTCTCTGCTTGTACACCTCAGTTAATTTTTGAGACTTCTCATGCTTGCATTTGTTCTGTTTCTCAAACACATGTGTTAAAAAACAACTTTTATAAACTGGCTATTTCCAAATATTACTACACCTGCCCTTCCTTAATATTGTCCTTATTTCTATGCAAGTTGTTCCCACTGATAGAATTACCCACAATATAAGTAAGGCATCTTTTTAGCTAAGTTAGTAATGTCTGGACCAAGCAAGTTTGTGGAGCTGAAGACACATACAGCATTACCTTTTCTTAATTTTTATAGTGAATAGACATACAACATGCACCTTGCCTGCTAGTTGGGGCATTTATACAGTATATCATTCCCACTAAGAAGACTGAAATCAACCTATGCCCAAAATGTATACAACGCACTGCAAATGAATGGCAAGTGCCTTGAGATAGAATTCCCTAGTAAAGGAAGTCAGGTGCCATAGGTAAAAACAACAAAAACACATGTAAATGTTAATAAGAGACACTAATATAAAGTTCATACACTGTACTGTATAAGTTAAATTTTATATGCTGATACACTGACACTTATTTTGAGCTGTTTATGAGCTGTGAGCACTGAAGTAATAAAAAATAACTTGCATGATGATACACAAGTCAATGCAAGCTGGGCCAGAATACTGACTATTACTCATGCTTCTGAACTTGTAATTCTACTTGCCAACCCATTTGATATGTGCTTTAAATGTTGATTTATATTACATCAAACACATTGCAGAGTTGTCATAATTAATCAATAGGCCTGATGATACACTCCTTGCATGTGTATCACCAATTTTGTCTTGCAACTTACATTCTGATATGTTGGACATTCCACACCTTTGTCTCTGTAAACTCATATTAGTGAATATGAATATGACTTACAAGCGATGGTTTCTAAAGTCTTGATTTCAAGATTTGGCAACTCCCATACAGCTTCTAAAACAGAGTCCAGTCGTGGATCATTTAACTTAGCCCTGACTTCGAATTCATAAAGTAGCAAGAGAACCTCTGTTGGGTCATGAATGAGTTCACCTGTACACAAGGGAGAGCAAGATAGTAGGTCTGGTGGCATGGCTACTCAGGAAAGTCCACTATATTGTATATAACAATGTACCATACCAGTGGACTGGAGAACTCTCCATATCTCACAACATAGTTGGATGTGTTCCAGTGACTGAGTGAATAGCTGTATCTGCAAAGTGAATAACAAAGCAGAGTTCAAGTAGAGGTTCTTTTGGTTAGGGGTACAGAAGGTATCAAGTAAGATTCTACCTGTTTAAAATGATCAGTGGATTTCCTTGCCATGTCCAAATCTACAGCAGCTGCCAACAGAAGGCAGGATTTTTGTGCCACTAGGATTGGTTTATCACAGGGGCAAAAGAGGGAGATCTGTAAAAAGGCTGAGATTAACTACCGGTATTATATTATTATAAATTACAGTAATATATCGCCAGTATTATATGTCAGTATTACAGTCTGTGAGACTGCTTTAACTAACTCCTAATATTACAGTATAATATTACCACTTACACAAAGTCAGCCAGTTCCCTTATCTTCAGTACCTTGTAAGAGAGGATGAAGCAATCTCTCATTTTCTGTTGGGATTCCTGGTTTTTCACAGCAAGATTCCATGCTGATGAGACAAAATGGAAGAGGGTGATTTTGTGGAATTGCTAAAACTTGTGCAGGGTACACACCTATCAAGTTTCCTTGTGGATAGACACTGAGCCAAGAGCAAATGTCCGTCTATAACCTTTTTTGCAGTTGGCTTCTTCTTTATCTAAAAATTTAATTTGTGAAATATTGGAGGTTTTTTTCCTACTTCGAATAAACTCACAGTTTAAAAAACTTTGCTTAATTATTAAAAAATCAGGATATAAAAACTGGACTGAATACTATTGTGGAAAAAATACCTTGAATCTGTGTGTTTACAAGCTTTAATAAACTCGACAAACTCAAGAATCTTAATTTTACAAATAATTTGTTGATTTTGACTGACAACTCCCATTGACTTCTAGGGAGTGATTTATCAATGTTCATGCTTCTTAAAGCTTGAGAGTCCATGTAGAAATCAAAGGGAGTTGTTCTAGGCAAAATGTAAGCATTTTCTTTTTTTTTTTTTTAAATCAAGATTTCCGAGTCTTTTTAAAGCTTGTCATTTCACAAATTTGAGTTTTCCAAGTTTGTTGACTCGACAAATTCGAGTTATTTTCCACAACGTATTCGGTCAAGTTTTTTAATAAATACTTAAACATTCAAGTTTTTTTATATTGTGAATTTATTTGAAGTTGAAAAAAGGCACCAAATACTCACTTAATGGATAAATAATTATGCACAATTATCTTTTTTAAATTCCACGAATGCTAGGTGTTCCACACCTGTTCCACCTTTGCACCAATCCATTTCAGTGTTTTAGACTGAATTTGACTTCTTGCCTATGCCCTATATATCTGTTTTTAAGTCACCCAGTACTAACCACCCTAACTAAGTTCCCCTAACTACCCCATTAGACACAACATATTTCGCATAGTTTAATTTTTTTTAAAGGTTAGATTTTCTCAAACTCACAAACAATATATGAATGGGGAGATGCTATTGAGGGGTCATTCTGTCCTTTCCTTTTTTGTTTTGTATATATCATTGTTTTGACCTTGCACACCATTTGCTCCATAGTAGTTGGATGTGCTTTCCTCCTGTCTTTTATGCCCTAGGCACATGACTTTGTTTCCTACCCCTAATTCTAACCCTGATTTATATTGTCTTTTGGAGGCTTACCAATTTTTCGGAACCAGTTTGCCTCACTAGTACGCTTTTCTGGGTTCAAGGCTCCTTCCTTTTGAGACTCTGCAAGTTTTTCGTGCACTGTAAAAAGTCAAGTAAACAACAATATGGTAAAATGACAAATGCTGGTCACAAAAAATATTCAGTAACTGTCTGTGAATATAGCAAAGATGTATGTGCTACTGTCATAGAGTCTATAACCAGCATAGAAACATACTGTACCTACTTCCAGACTTGCCAAAAAAATGGTTCCTCAGGTAATAGAACAAGTTATTATAAATAAAGTCCTCCATGGGAACAGCATGTTAAGAGGGAAAAGACCCTCACTGTTTGCAAAACAACAAAAATCCTGGGAATGAAACCAAATGGAATTTCTAAATTATACATTATATGGACCACCCTGTGCTCACCCACTGTGTCTGAACAGATCCCTATTACAGTACAGATCAATTTCACCCTTACTGGCACTTAGGGGCAGATTTACTAATGGTCGAATTTTGAAGTAAAAAAAATTTCGAAATTCGACAAATTTTTTTAAAGGCTATATCGATATCAAACCTATTTCAAATAGGTTCGTTCGATCGAATAAAAATCATTGAATGCATCGTTCGATTTGAGCGTTTTTAAAAAAAAAAAAAGCTTTGATTTTCCAGGATGTTTTAACCTGATCAGAACATTTGGAGTGTATTAACATCTTCAGTACAGTTCTAAAATTTTATAGTAACTCGATACAGCCACACAGTACTGCACACCTGCTTTAACTGTCACACAGCAAATGATTAGAGTGGATAGTAGTCTTGGGCTGATATATAAAAGGGCCTGGGCCAACAGGGCAGTTTTGGAGTGGGCCAGCAGGAAAGAAAACTTGGTGGGTCCCATCAACTCCTTTCCTCCAGATCATGGGCACAAAGGAATAACAAGGTGCACGTGGTAGAGGCAGAGGAGTTTGCAGTGTGGGTATTATCATTATTATTCATGACTAGTGAGGTGGCAGCCTCAGTGGGCCCCAGTCTGAATTTGCCACAGGGAATCCCTCTGGGGCATAGGGAATCCCTTTCACCCTTTAGCAAATATGCCCCATACTGTACCATACCTGAGTTTAAATACGAAATCATGAGATCCAGATCATCGTCCCTGGAAGATAAAACATAAAATCACTGAAAAAAAGGAAACCCTCATGAAAAATGACAAAGGGAGAACTGCAACTTCCCCAAAAGAATTTAGCAACCAAACAAACATATTCAGGTGCGATGATCAGTAACCACAAGGCTGCTTGCACCCCTTGCAGCATCGTATTGCCAAATGAAGGGCAATATCAAATGACAAGTTGCTTAAGATTCAAAAGAATCCATTAATATGTTTTGAGTTTAGCCACAAGCCTAAACCAATGACCCAGTCACAAAGAAACACATCTTTTCATTTATAGTATGTGTGTAACATGAAATATATCACTGACCATATTGTGTAGTGAACAATTATTTTGTAGTCTGACATTAACTCACAAAATGCATATACAGGCAGTCCCCGGGTTATGTATGAGATAGGGTCTGTAGGTTTGTTTAAAAACAACTAAATGCAATTTAGACAGATGTCTGTCTTAACAGACTATTTATTTTTACATTTGTGTACCTACTTTCTTTTTACCTTTCTGTGCTCCGCAGTAGACAACACACACCAGAGGGGATTGGGTCAGGTGGTTTATTAAAGCTAAATAGTAATAAAAGTCAAGCAAACCATAGTATGTTATTGTAATAATCCATGTTTGTAAGTGTGAGTTGTATGTAAGTCTGGTGTATGTAACTCGAGGACTCCCTGTACTATTACTTAACAAGTCTATGAGAGCCCTTTAGAAAAGTCACCCATACGGAAACCCAAAACTGCATAAATGTCTGCTAAGCCTGTAAGGAAAGTTGCTTTAATTACTTACCCAGTGTTGGACTGGGCCTCCAAAGGCCCAACAGAGAACAGGGCAATAAGGGGCTGCTTTGATGCAGACATTGCTCAGTTTTATAGGTCTTACATACGCTTATGATTACAAATAATAAAGGGCATATAGGAATTATCATTGGCTAAGGCCAGGGTCAGGCCCAAACCTGTTAACCCAATTGGCTGCCCCCCCCCAAAAATATATGGCAATTCACTCCACGGGAGTTCTTGCATGCGCACGGGAACAAAGGGTTTGGAACCTGGTGGGGCCCAGTGATCCAGTCCGACTCTGGCTGGGGCCCACCAGGAGATTGTCTGGCACAGAGGCAATGACAATATGGAATCAGGAGCACAACCTGCATATGTATTGGACAGCTTTCTCTCTGGTGGTGCAACATTCTAATGTATGGCCATCAATGGATGCAGTGTATACGTAAGAAGGGTGCCCAACATAAACCAATATTCACTGCTGTGCCATTCCATATATAAATAGATGACACTCAGGCAGGCCAATCCTGTACCTTAGTCAAATACCTGAATGCCAGCACAGTCTGATATTTGAACAAGGTATCTACGTTACGCCTTTTCAGTTTCAGGAAGTTAAAAGAAATGTTACCGACCTTCTGTCGTCTGAATCTCCACCTTCTCTTGAGAGTATCAAGCGTATCAAACACCTAGAACAAAGGTATTGCAAGAAAGCAATATAGAAACAGATCATGCTTATCCTAACCTGATATATTTATGCACATGTATTCATGTTTCTTTTCACATGAATACATAATGTGTACATTATAAAGAGACAACACAGAAGATTCCTTTTATAAATAAATGGGAGGCAATTAAAAAAATAACCCTTTCTGCCACATCTGCTAATAGGTGGCATAGTCTAGTAAGAAGAAGGACTAAAACAAAATAAGCAAGAAAAACTAACATCTAATGTCAGTGTATAATAGAAGATGTGGAAGTCCTCTAATAAAAACATTATGATATAGTCATTGGCCATAGTTACCCAGAACTTTGTCATTCCATACAATCCACACCTACATTCCCCCAACTACACCACAAACAGAATTAGATACTTCCTACCCAGTGTATGGCTCTTTACTACAATGTACTTTTTAGCGTGCAAGCTCTAATGAGCAGGGCTTCCTTTAGCTCCGCTATCAGTATATAATTTTCTGTGTTTGATGTCTATGCTCTACTGTTCTTGTAAAATAAGTTGGAGCTTTATAATTGTGATACTACTTTAATAATACTTTGACAATAGTCTAATAATACTTTCTACCACTGCATGGTACTGCAAGGCAGGAGACAGGCCCGGACTGGCAATCTGTGGGTTAGGGCAAATGCCAGATGGGCTGCTATAAGGTGCCATAGAAAGTCAGTATTTAGTGGGCTGGTGGGGACTGTTTGGGCCTCTGTGTACCTGAAATGCCAGCGCCTATTTTGATTCTCAGTCCAGTCCTGGCAGGAGAGCAAGACTTAAGGTACTGGTGGCCCAGGTCAAAGATAATGTAATCACTTTTGGGCCCCACAGCTGCCCCTCAAGGCAGGCAATAAATAATAAAAACCAGAAATACACTTATTGTGTGCTTCTTGCTGGGAAATAAATTAGAAGAACCTCAAAGCCCACCACTATGTGGAACCAGAAGAAAAAGTCTTCTTCCTATAGAAGATCCCTTAGGAAAATGTGTTTCAATAAAAAGAAGATAAAATGGTTCTGTTATAGAACTCTTCCATTTGATTAATTAAGGGGGCTACAGTTTCTGGCAGATACTTCACTCACTTGTTGTAGCAGATTAACGTCCAATGGTAGTCCCAAGTCCCATTTGCTCATTTATTAAAATGACGATTTAAAACAGTGAGCCCAGCAGAAAGAGTTGATGTTAGATGTGAAGAGAAGTACAGCCACAAAAACACATTTGGACTTACTGGAAATGCATACCTCCCAACATTTGAAAAATGAAAAGAGGGACAAAAACTTGTGCAACACACAGTGCAGTGAATTTTTTGGCCATGCCCATTTTAAGGCCACCCCCATAGTTACCATGCCCATTTAAAGTGGACCTGTCACCGAGACACACAAATCTGTATAATAAAAGTGCTTTTCAAATTAAACATGAAATCCAATTTCTATTTTTTAGTAAAGCATTCATAGCTGTTGTAAGCTTGTTTAAAAAATCTCAGCTGTCAATCAAATATTGTCCCCCCCTCCTATATGCCAGTGGCATAGAGGCAGGGCAGACAATTACTTTCACATTCCAGTCAGCACTTCCTAGATGTCACTGCTCTCCACACATTCCCCCATTCTATTCACTGTTTAATTGTGTAGCCAGGACATGGGGATAGACATTGGGTCCCCCATTCTGGTGCACAAACAAGATTCTGAGATGATATAATGCTTGCCTTAATGACAGTGTCCACAAAATGGCTCCTGCCTGCTTGCTATAATTTTGGATTACCAGACTGAAGGAAACAAGAATTTATAAAGTTTAAATAAAGTTCATTTTGCATGACTAATGTGATAAAATAGGATTTTGAATATTTCTTTTGGGTGACAGGTCCCCTTTTAACAAAATTTTGCAGGTTATGAATGTTTTCACATCACATTTCTGGGAGTTTTAGTGCAATGTTTTATGTGTTATAACTTTTGCTAATGAATGTGAATTGCCCTTTAAAGGGGAACTCCACAAAAACATAACTTAAGCTTTTTGAAAAGTAAACATAATTTCAAGCAATTTTGCAATATACATCAATTAAATAAATATGCAGACTTTTCATGGTTTTTAATGGTTTCTGACAGTTCCCTAAGCCTAGCAACCTGCTCTGCTACTGATCTGTCTGACTACTTTGCTGAGATGGCTGAATACTGTTTCATTGTATCAGCAGCCATCTGGCCTCAGCTTGCATCCTCCAAACCCCACAATTCCCTGCACAGCGCTACAAAACAAGTTGGCGCTATAGAAATATATGTTAATAATTTCAAGGAAAAGAACATCACAATGCAATTCATTGTAACATCAGTGTTCTAGACCCTCCTTCCCTGCCAGGATTTCAAATCTGTCACCAGACAACAGCAATATGCAGGGACGGATTTGTGGAGAGGCCACCAAGGCCCAGGCCTAGGGCTGCATGCTGCCCAACTACACTTACATTGATTCAGAAACACTGGGGATGTGCAGGAGATACAATAATAAGGGAGGGGATGGGGGCGACGAAAGACAACGGGCCTAGGGGCACCTGCTGTGTAAAACTGGCCCTGGCCTTATGGAGCTCTTATAGTAGGAGCTTCACTGTGAGGCCTGAAAAAGATGGAATTACTGCACATGATGAAATCTTTGATGAATGTAAAGTGTGATGAAGTTCCACTCTGCAGCTTCAGAGCCAGTGATTTAAACTCTATGTTCTATGACACTAAAAGTTATTGCTATTTTTTTAAAGGAAAACTGTACCCCCCCGGACAATGTAGCTCTCTATAAAAAGATATTGCATAAAACCCTGCTTCATGTAAATAAACCATTTTCATAATAATATACTTTTTTAGTAGCATGTGCCATTGGGTAATCCTAAATAGAAAATAGCCATTTTAAAAAATAAGGCTCCTGGGATCGTAAGATTCAACGGGGCACACAAACATGCCAAACATACTATAAGGTTAGGTCACATGAGCCAATTAACAGACAGAGTTCTGTCTTTTGCTTCCACACTTCTTGCTGTTACAGTTAGGGGCATATTTACTAAATTCACATGTATTCAAATGAAGGATTCGAATATTCGACCGAATTTTCAAAAAGATTTGAATTTCGAATATTATTTTCAAATTAGGCAAATTCGACCATCTAATATTTGAATTAGAATTATTCAAATATTCGGATTTAATTTTATTCGAAAATTCGATGGTCGAATACTTCCCCTTAAATTTGATCACCAAGTTCGTCAGAGTTCTGTCTTATGCTTTCACACTTCTTCCTGTTACAGTTAGGGGAATATTTACTAAATTCACATGTATTCACATGAAGGATTCGAATATTCGATTGAATGACTACGTATCGTGGATACGAAACGCGTCAGGTGCTTTGATTTTAACCTGTTGAAATAAATTTGGCGTTTTAACCTCACTTGCGGACCTGGAGTGCTTGCCGTTTTTTTCTTCGATTGTTACTCACCTCAGCTACGGGCTGGGGGTGATGCACCCGGGCCACTTTACACATCCGGTGAGTATGGGCTCCTTCGCTTTACAAGAACTGCCTCAGCGTTTATAATAGTTTGCACACCCGGGTCATCAATCCTGACGGGTGAGCCAAGTTCACAGTTTGGGGGTGGGACCCTACTTTAGGATTTCAATAGTGTGAACTATATAGTCCCGATAAATTTCAGTTATACCCCCTTTTTTGACTGATCATTTATATAGAGGCTGATTTGAGCAATACATATGTTTTCTTTTTTGTATTCATAAATAGGCCCCTTAATGTTGAAAATAATACCCGTACAGTAAATCACATGAACATTGTGAAGAAATATGTTAATGGTCGAAATATGTTTCCTTGATGTGTTTTACTTTTAGAGAATAATCACTGGGCTGCTAAATACTGCATATGGCATGCACATTATATTTTGAATTACTGGTATGGGATCTGTTATCCGGAAACGTATTATCCAGAAGGTTCCATTACAGACAGGCTGTCTCCCATAGCCACCATTATATTCAAATTATCCAAATCTTTAATTTTTTTTCCTAGCTAAGATATAATTAATCCTTATTGAAAACAAAATCTGTTTATTGGGTTTATTTATTGTTTACATGATTTTTAATAGACTTAACGTATGAAGATCCAAATCACAGAAAGATCTGTTATCTGAAAAACCCCAGGTCCCGGGCATTCTAGCTAACAGGTTCCATACCTGTACTATACAAATAATGGACAGAACAGGACGCACTCTCAGGACTTAAGTATAACTAAAACATGTATTTTATTTTAAATTAACGTTTCGGCCTCCGAGGAGGAGGCGCTTGAGTTTAAGCTGCAAAAAGTTTTACGTAAAACTTTTCATGTAAAACATAAGAAAAGTGGTATAAAGGTGAAACTTTATTGGTAACTTGATTTGATAATCACATCAAGCTTTCGGAACATTTCTGTTCTACTTTCAAAGCTGCAACAGGCTTGGAAATTTTGCAGTCACTTTTCTAGTTCTCATCTGTGATGGAAAGGGACGGGGCCTGGGCCCATGCCAGAATGTTATGCTGAGGAATCAGCTTGGGTTCCTTGGAAACATACAGAGAGCTTTATGTGGCCAGGATCCAAACCAGAGGCTGACTGAGCGTGAAGCCATTCATTTTAAAGATAAGAACTCAATTAAGAAGTGTAGTGTGCTAGCCAGATGAAAAACAGATGGAGATACTTTTGCTGTACAGCTCAAAAGGCAGAATCAGGGTTTTCTATCTGTAGCTACTGGATCCGCCTCCATCCACCCTTTCATTATTATGGTCTATGTCATGTGAGATATTCATATATTTTTTCTTATTGAGCATTCAAAAATATGTTAAATGTAATAATGCAGACCAGATGAAAAACAGATGGAGATACTTTTGCTGTAAAGCTCAAAAGGCAGAATCAGGGTTTTTGATCTGTAGCTACTGGATCCACTTCCATCCACCCTTTCATTATTATGGTCTATGTCACGTGTGATATTCATATATTTTTACTTATTGAGCATTAAAAAATATTTTAAATGTAATAATGCAGAGCTGTCAAGGGGGACACTGAAAACTATTAACTCCACCCCATGTTTGTTAAAAAAAAAATGTTTGTGACGCTTGTATGATTGCAATAATGTTCTGGAGTCCCACTTGCCTCTTCCCAAGACCCACTACCTCAGCACTCAAATCATCATTTTTGTTGCAATGTCAGATCATTAATTTCAACTTACCTGAGAGCTATAAACACTTGATGAATGTCATGAGATTGCTCAGCCAGGATTTCCAAAGCTTTAATTGCAATGTCATGGTGATCTCCCTAAAAAAGCAAGTATCAGATTTGCACAACAGATGACATGCAAAATACGTCAGTTACAGACATTGCATTTAATCATTTAAATTAAATTAAAGTAATTAAGAACTATGTTTCTAAAGGAGACATTTTACCAGTTTCCCAGTGAAGCAGTAATATTTAACAGCTAATCACTTTCTTGTATGAATATAGGAAACAAAAGAGTAGCGTAACTGGAAAGTGCCACAAAATAATCTTTAGGGGGTGGTGGTGCAAATAATCCTTCCTGGCTGCAACACCCAACTCATTGACTGCCTATTTTTTGGACTAAGAGAGGGGCAGTGGAGTGGGGGGCAGGCAGCCCCCCCCCCATCTGCTGCATGGTCATTGTCCACAGGCCTGCACTATGATCTAATTATTAGAACCTCTTGCCAATGATCACATCAGCCCAGTTAAGTAAACAATGTTGGTGGCTTTTATTCTGCTAGGCTTAATTCTGTCTAGCAAAACTTATCTGCATTTTTTTAAATTTTATACTGGTGAAGATTTATGCAAAAAAAGAATCCTCAAATTCTCAAATTCCAATTTGCTTATAAACATTTTACCCAGGTGGACAACACACATTATCTGTTTTGTTGGCTATCATTTTTATGTTACACAACATTAAGGGGCAGATTTATCAAGGGGTGAATTTCAAAGTTAAAAAACTGTGACCATCGAATATTTTTAAAGTGTTTTTATAAAAATTTAAAAAAAACACTCCTTCAAGGTTCTAGGAGGTCCCTCATAGGCTAAAACAACAATTCGGAAAGTTTAAGGGTCACATTAGATTTTTTTTACAGAGACAGTACTTTGATTTTTGAATGATCAATTTTTTTAATTTGAGTCAAACAATTTTCAATTCGAAACAAATTTTGTCCTATTCAGTCAAAGTACCGAAAAATTACTTTGAAATTCACATTTTTTTAATTCGAATTTGCACTTCGACCTTTGAAAAATCTGCCCCTAAGTGTGGGGATCTACAGTAGTTATGCTGAAACTGCCGAACCAGGATCCAACATAAAAGGGGTTGAGATTTTTCCAAAATTGAAACTAAATCCTAGACTTGTAGCATTTCTGTCCTCATTTTGTAGGAGGCTGTTAAATGGCAGTATATTGCACTACTATATATTTGTACTAAGTAGGTGGAAAAAGTTGTGGTTTTGCTGTGAAGGTCTCTCTCATCCACTGTTCAAATGTCCTCACCTCCAAGGCTATTTGTGCTGCAAGGCTTAGCAAATCCATTGGTGAGCAGGACTGTTCCATGAGCAAATCCTCTGACTTTGATTGTGATGTCAATCTCTTCATTGCATGGAGAGCATAAGTAGCTGCAATGTTAAGTAGTTATGACAGTCACTGAATAATTTGATTTCAAAAGCATCTGAATTTACTCCCCAAATCCTAATATTACCAAAGTCAGCATTAGCCTCATTGTGGGATAACCTAGAGTAGCAATGTAAAGATCTGAAGGTGTTAGTGATTTTCATCTAACCATTTATATCTTCATATTAATAGTGATGTTGTGTATATTCATTTTAATGCATGAAAGAGATGATAAGAAGTTTTCAGAATGTATTGCAAGGTTAACTTAGGTTCCAATAAATAGATTTGGCTCGACAGGATAGCCGCTGTTTGTGGAATTGTAAAAAAAAATAATAGCATGTCACTCGTTCAGTGACTTGATGTGCTCCACATCTTTCTTGGGTCTACATTTGTTCGCTTAGGAAAAATGAATTACAGAGGCCATTGTGGCAATTGGAGCATTAGCCGGAGGTGTGGTTAACACTAAAAGATTATTTCCATTGTACAGCAGTGTAAGGAATAAGCAGATGACAGTCAGATATTTCTATTAATAGCAGTTACATTTCCAAATGACGCTAAGTTAACTTTGGATATAAATATCACTGAACATTAATACTACCAATGAAAATTAATATAACAATCCACACTATCTACTTAGATGGAAAATGTATTCTAAAAGCAAGACTACAAGTTTTTGCTCTTCAATAAACTGAATGCACACTCCTGGATTAGTCAGTATTATTTTTTGCATGGTTGAGAAGGGCACCCTGCTTTAATTATTAATTGCAACAATACCTGCCCCTCCCTGTATGGTACTGCACTGTGTTTACAATTAATTGCTATTGTTCATCATCACATCCCTGCCCCTCCTTGTGTAAGTTACGGTGACATCAGAATGTTCCAGTTTACCTGCTGCTTGAACCTCTGACTGTATTTCAGGCTGGTCTGGGTAACTAAACTAGGCTGTAGGTTTTGACCCAATAATGTGTAAGTTAGTCAGATCAGTTTGTCGTGCCAAATCTAACAATGTGCCCATTGCTGCATGTAGGGAGTCACTGGACAACTAAGAAAGTGATACCTCAGGGTTCAGACCAGTTCATCCCAGACCAGTCTCAAATCCAAACCAATGTACCTTGGGCTGACTCATTTAAATACTTTGGAATAATTCTACACAGGGACATACAGTGGCATAACTACTCCATGGTGGGCCTCAGTACAGGATGGGCACCTGGGCCCCCTTGTCGGGCCCTTACCTCTATAAATCCCATGCTGGAGTGTTGATAGCATGTGTGCTGTAAAATTTCCCCCTAGATAACCACCTGCCATAACCATTATTGTGGCTCCAATGGGCCCCAATGTTCCTTGAGTTAAACGTGGCCCCTATTCTAACTAACTTGAAGGGCAAAATCAAAAACAGCTGCCTCTGACAACTTTAGAAAGAATCAACCTTTTTAAAATGCTCCTCGATTTACATATGGATTTCGCCAGTCTCCCATAAGCATTTCAATCTATCTCTTTTAAAAAATAGACTGGCTACTTACATCACTTTACTGGGCAGACTCTGCCCCCCGAGTCTCCATAGCCACACTACAACTCCCCATAAATGCTGGGGCACTAGCTGCACCCAACATGTACTACTTGTCAGCTAGACATGTGATGTCATGGTGGTGGGATTCGCCAACAGGCTTGACAGGCTCTATACTTGAGTCACATTTACTGGGATCCTCAAAGGCACTAAAAAACCTGCTTCACAGAGGATTAGGTATCAATATGAATGTTACAAAACCATCAAGGCCACCATAAATTACTGGAAATCAGTATTGTTCAAAATTTTCACCCCTATGGTTTAACCCCAAACTAACACACCTCAAAGCCACCCCAGATCCTTCACTCTGAGTACAATTCCAAATAAAATATAATGGTGATTAAGTGATCAAGACAAACGTTTAACATTTGAAGATCTTACAGCCAAATTTAACCTCCCAAACAAAATACCATTTCGATACTTACAATTAAAGTGCAACTAAAGTTTAAAATAGAATAATGTTAGAAATGCTGTATTTTGTACACTAAACATAAACATGAAGTGACTGCACCAGAAGCCTAATAAGACAAATGATTTATGCTTTCAAAGTTGGCACAGGGGGCTGTCATCTTGTAACTTTGTTAGACATCTCTGTAATATCAAGACTCGGCACATGCTCAGTGTGGTCTGGACTTCATTTGGGAGGTTAAGCTTAGGGATCAGCAGAAGCCAAATAATATCTGCTATAGAAGCCAATACAGCAAGACTGATTAATAATCAGAATATACAGACTGCACTGGGTCTGTGGATACAAATATCTACATGGTCACTGGCTGTTTTATTTATTTTTTGTGCCTTTATATTCCCTTTAAGACATGCCATTACTGTCCAACTACCACACATCAATATAGACATAAATCCCTCAATACACACACCCCAGGGTTACTGAAGCCTCTGTCTCATTCGACAAACTACCACCAGTTCTCCCTAAACTATATGCCAAATGGGCCATAGATATCCATTCCTATCACTGGATAGGTGGACAGACATGCTAGAATCATCTTATAAGTCTTAGATAAGTGTGAGAGACACAATGATCCAATTCAGGTATCTCCATAGAACATACCTACAAGTTAAAAAAGTAATTGGTGACCAGGGCCCCCCTAAAAGTTAAAAAAAATGGCACCAGGTCCCCACATAAAAAATATTTTTAAAAAAAATTGGCGGTCAGGACCCCCCTATAAGTTAAAAAAAATAATTGGTGACCAGGGCCCCCCATAAAAGTTTTCTTTTAAATTGGTGGTCAGGGCCCGCCTATAAGTTAAAAAAATAATTGGTGACCAGCCCCCCCTATAAGTCTTTAAAAATATGGTGCCAGGGCCCCCCCTTAAAAGTTTTTTTTTTTTAATTGGCGGTCAGGGCCCCTGTATTAGTTAAAAAAATTGGTGACCAGGGCCCCCCTAAAATTTTAAAAATATTGGTGCCACGTCCTCCTATAAACGTTTTTTTTTAATTGGTGGTCAGGGCCCCCTATAAGTTGAAAATAATAATTGGTGACCAGGACCCCCTATAAGTTAAAAAGAATAGCGCCAGGGCCCCACGTAAAAGATTTTTTTTAAATTGGTGGTCAGGGCCCTCTATAAGTTAAAAAAAAATAATTGATGACCAGGGCCCCCCTATAAGTTAAACAGAAATTTGGCACCAGGGCTCCCCATAAAAGTTGTTTTTTTTTGTTTGTTTTTTTAAATAACTGTTAAAAAAAGGGATACTCTGCAAAAAATCTCATATAGCTGATAGCAATGTACCTTCACTGATATTTTTCTCTAGAATCTCAATCCTGAACAAGGTGAACTGGGTGAAAATGCTGTCTGGATAACAAAGCTCGGCTTCCTTTGCAGCCTCTCTAGCCTGTAAGTAAATCATATTCATAAAAAGTAGTAAGTCCATCTTGATGATTAAATAATATCAAACATTTAACATATCAGACAAGCCATTCTATTCTTATAAAGGTTTTTAGGTTCCTGACATTCTCCTGCAGTTGGGGCAGAAAGATGAGGGCTTGCTGAGCAGTGGGTGGAGTTTGGATTATGGTGGGGTTTTCTGTATAATTGTTGTGTGGCTGTACATGGGAGGAATATGTTATTCCCTTGGGGCCCCAAAGGCCCATCATGCAGGGACCCAAGCGGCCAGTGATTTAGTAGTGTGGGGCCCCTATGATTACAAATGACAGCCAGCCCTGTCTTAATATATGTACAAGTAAGGTACAAGTCTAGTATACTGTAGGTATGGGGCCTGTTATCCAGAATTCCTGGAACCTGAAGTAAGGGATATTTCCATAATTTGAATATTCATACCTTTAAGTCTACTAGAAAATCATGTAAATTTTAAATAAACCCAATAGGCTGTTGTTGCGTCCAATAAGGATTACTTATATCCTAGTTTAGTCAAATATTATTATTATTATTATTATTACAGAGGAAAAAAAATCGTTTCTAAAAATTTGGATTATTTGATTAAAATGAAGTCTATGAGAAACTTTTTGTAATTTGGAGCTTTCTGGATAATTGATCCCATACCTGTATTCCTAAAAGTACCAAGTAAAAAGGCTAGATTAACTTTAACATATTAATATGAATAAATATTAATATTTTTCAAAGCATTAATTTACATGTGTTTCATTAAATTCTTTTTGTAGCACAAATCAATTGTATGTTAAACAAGTTAAAACAAGGCTAAGTATTAAATAAATAGTTATCTAATGCCATATGTAGCATTTACTTTACCCACCAAGCCTGCCACAACAGTCAACCCTAATGGTCGTCCTCCTTCTCACCTGATGACTACTACAATCAAACACCAGGAGGTGACGGAATCAGGGCAGCGGGAGAATTTATTTTGTGCCCCACCCTCACCAGTGCCCTAGGCATGTGCCTACTCTGCCTCCCCTAGATGTGGCCCTGCTGCTGACATATTTACATACAAGTGGAGAAGTGGAGTGTTGCCTGCCATTGACAGGAAGGCAAATGCCATTTGAGTTTTTGAGCTCAACTGCATTTGAGCACTTGCTGGTCAAAATCTGCCAGTCACTAGCACCAACAGGCAATTGCCACTCAAGTCAACACAGGCAGTATATCTCAACTGGAACAGACATTATGGGGGTTATTTACTAAATCAAAAAGGCAAATTTTTTAAACATTATTATACCCCAATGCTTCAAAAAGCTCAAATCCAAAAATCCACCTTCGCAGACCTGTTGAGGTCCTGTATAAGTTAAAGAGTGAGGCAACAATTTTTTATCATGGTTTAGCCCAAAAATCCGACTTTTCGCAGTTTTCAGTCAAAACCTCAAAAAAAAAAAAAAAAAAAAAAAAAAAAAAAAAAAAACAAGCAATTCTGGAAATAGGAACAATTCAGGTTTTCGCACAATTTAGTGAAAACCACAATCCTATTAAATCGAGTATAAATAAGCTAAAATTGGGCATGGGGGTTTGGTAGAGATTTTCAAAATTAATATTATGAGATTTTAGTAAATAATCCCCCTATATGTGCCATTGGTCTTTAGGCTTTAACAATTTAATCACAGGATCTTCACTAACTGCAGCTTTTTGGGTCTCTCGTCAGAAAACAAAATGATCCTGCTTGGTTGACTAAAAAATAAAAAATATTTTCTGCCTATGAGCCTACCAATAATATCGTATGAAAGTTTTGTATGGTTAGGAAGAGAATTGGAGGAGCCACTGTTTCTCTTTACGTGTCATTACTTGTTTGTGCTCTTTGCATAAAAAATAAGAAGGCACCAATATCACGTGTGGCACTTCATTTGTTTACTGCCCATTCAGCACCATAGACTGATGAGCCAGTGCATGGCTACCTAAGACAAACCGATTTGCCTGAGAGGGAAATTATTTTTTGATCCATAAGCTGCAGCTGAAGATAAATGGGCGATTTATCTTTCTATTTAGTCATTTAACATTTCAAGATGTAATGCTTTCAATACTATTACTTGACGTGATTTATAGTATAAACAATATAAAGGCAACCTCTAAAAGAAAGTTGTCTGTGAAAGACTTGTAATTGTCTGCACGTAATCTTATACAAAATCAGAAATAAGTTACTTTAAATAGGACTTGTTTATGGTACCATTAATATTCCCTACAGGCCAGAGTACTGAATTGGATGAAAAATATTTCTAATTTAAAATAAAATAATGAAATAACAGCTAAGCAGGGAACATGGACAGCTAACAAATTTTGGCCATCACTGTTTGTGATTGAAAACAATGGGAGCACTGTCAATGTCAAATGCTGAAGGTAAACGTTTAGGAATACTGAAGCACTGTCAGAAATTGCGAAAGGCAGCACGTTTCCCCATTGTTTCAGTGTGAAGCTACAACAGATTTAGTTTTCCCTGAGATTAAAGTAGTGGTAAAACGGTACATGTGCCAATGACAAAAGCATGCACCTGCAAGAACATGGCATAAGGCTCCACTGGGAGCTATTAGAACACCTCTTTTGTGCACTGCCATAGTGTCTACAACTCCACTGAAGGGTTGCATCACCAAGCTTCACTTCATGCTTTGGTGATAGAAAACTCAGAGATCATAACATATATGTGCACCTTTTTTATAAAGAATGGTTGGATTACGCCCCAAAATCTTTTAACATAGTACACATTTTGTAAATGCAACTTGCATGGTTAGAGCTGAGGTTCTAACAGTAATGTTAGGAAGGTAACCTTGGGATATTGCTTGAGCAGTATGTAACAAGACGCCCGGTTCCTCTGGAGTTTGGCTCGGTTAAGTTCAGAGTGTCCAGATGCAAAGAAGCTTAAGGAGTAGTTGTACCATTGCAAAGCCTCAGCATAGTTCTTTGCCTGTGGAACACAGCAGCTTCTTAATAAAACAGAGCTGAATAGTCATGATCAGAAATATAAAAAAAAACACCATTGGATACAAACCTCAAAGCATTTGGCTGCATAGTCCCATAAGATGGCATGCAAATGACTGAGCATTTCTGGAGACAACTGCTTTTTTGAGTAATGACCTGAAAAATAAGATATGCAACAACAGTCTTTGTTTATGCTTATTTTTTTAATTTGTTTGTGGTTCTCATTACATTTAATGCATAAAAGGCATGTAGAGCACAAACTAAATGTATCTGTTTGGCTATGGACATGTTTACGAAGAAGCAAATAACGTTTGCGTCTTTTACTCCAGACTTACTGTATTTGGAGAAATTGGCAATTAATCACAAGTCACAACAGGTGCCATTAGAACACAATGACATCTGCTGGGAATTTGCTTTTGCTTTTTCTCTAAAATAATTAAAAAGCACACTTCTACATTTGCTCCAAGTGGTTCTCCTTTGTTTAAAGCTTATTTAGATCATGCCACAGAAACCATTTCAGGCTCTATCAGAATCAGCCCTGTACCATCAACTTCTATAAAAGCAATAATGAAAAGGAACTTTGCATCATGTGCCTTAAAGGGCAAGGCAAGTCTAAAATAGAATTAGGCTAGAAATGCTGTATTTTGTAAAACTAAACATAAACATGAACTTACTGCACCACAAGCCTAATCAAACAAATTATGTATGCTTTCAAAGTTTGCCACAGGGGGCTGCCATCTTGTAACTTTGTTATACATCTTTGCAAGACTAGACTACATACACATGCTCAGTGTGGTCTGGGCTTCTTAGGGATCGTCATAAATGATAAAAAAACAAAGCTGCTTGAGTTCTGCATGGCTGGTAAGTAAGGCATGGGCTCCCCCTGCTGTTTATAAGTATGATTGTTTCCCTGCCAGAAGTTAGGAACCGTCTGACAATTCCTATCCACAGCACTAAATGAAGGGAGAATTTCACTGCATACAGTCAGGTTTCTTATAAAAACGGTACACATTTTTTAATTTAAGTATATTGGAGATAGATTTCTTTTTCATTAAAGAAAGTAAAGATGGGATTTTATTTCTTTCTATTTACTTGCCCTTTAATTCAGTTGGATAAATGGATAATGGATAAATCAAGTACCAGATTTGCTTCTTCTATGTACCTTCATTGAATCATTGCCCTCAGCTTGGGTGAAATAGGGCCCTACCAAAACTAGAATAGTTTGGAAACAGATCTGCACACACACACAAGATTATCGGGTTGTTGACCCCTTTTATTATTTTATTTCTGGTGGCACAATTAAAGGGGTAAACTTCCTGACTGAATAATCTCATATGTGTACTGATCTGTTTCTAAATGATTGTTGTTGCTAAGGGACCCAGCCTGGCCAACGGAGGACCAGCACCACCATTACAATTTAAGTGAATTACAGGTGTGAACTATTACATTTCCTACCAAAACTAACACTCTGACTAGTTGGTCTGTTACTTGCAGGGTTGGACTGGAGCATTGGGGCCCACTGGGTTCCAAACTTTCAGGGCCCTGTGCCAGGGGCGCTCCGCCAATGAGGCAAGTTGCCGCTCCTGGTAACTAAGAGCCGAATTTCCGTGTTTCTTCTAGTGCAGAGCGCGCACTAGTGCTGTGGACTCTCCCTACCCCTGTCTGGCGCTCACTTTTGAGGAAGGGGGGGGGCGGCAACTTCAAGGCTGCCTCAGAGTAGGATTGTCCCTGCCCTGTGCACATGTGTAAAGGCTGGCACACACTGCACAGCATATCGTTTTTTTGGGACCAGCCGATCGGGGGAGCAGGGCAAGGATGGTGGCCCATAAGGGCCGGGGCTCACCGGGCCCCAGTCCGAACCTGATTACTTGCACCTTTTAATGAATAGTTTATTTGTCACATACCTGTGATAAGATCTTCTATCTTTTGCTGGGCAAGCAATTCCTTCCCTCTCTGCAGCAGAAGTTCAATATACAGAATAAGAGCTTTCTCAAGATCAGGAGAAGATTCAAATCTCTTGCAGGTCATCTTCAGAAAGTCAAATCCAACACAATCCCTGCAATCTCAGACATCATACACATATTGTACTTCTGATGATACATTATTGTTATAATACATGACAAAGTTCATGTGTAATAGATTGCTTGGGGGTATCAGTGCTTTATAAAAGGTCTTTTTAATTTGAACCTGAGAATTATGATGACTCTGTTGAATTGACCAAATATGGGATATAACGCAGAATTAGTGAGAGAAGCAGCCACTAGTATTTCCATATTACATATAATGAATTAAAACAGTAGTGCCCTATATTGGGACATAAAAAACATATAATTGAAAGGTTGCTAATGAGGGAAACTAATCATATTTGCACATTTTCAATAGACAATTGCTGTTGTAAATCACATATACTGTATCTGTCCCTCTGCAGTTATTCTCTGCACTGCTGGTTCTGACTGTTTAGGAGGAGCCAGTTTATTAACCTGAGAAGACCTGTGAAGAAGCATGTGGAATTGGAGTCTCAGCTTAGCCGACTACTGTTAAACAGTTTCAATAGTCAGAATGCACAATGATTGAAGAGAACAGCAAGATACAGGCAGATACTGCTTTAAATATTTATATAATTTACATATAACGGTAAAATTGTTTAATTCATAATTATTGTATCCTGGAAATTTGCCTGCAATTAAATATATTATTTGATTAGGCAAAATCTATATTTTGGTTTACAATTCCTTCAACAGATGAAAGAGAGCGTGCAGAGAACAGGCAAACGTTGCAAATCATTGCTTATGAGGTTTATCCAACCTCTAATTCTGCTAAATAAATGAAAAAATATTTTAAAAAAAAAAAGGTTGAACTTGATGGACGTGTCTTTTTTCAGCCTATCTTACTATGTAAAAATAATGTTGTCATCTGTATTTTTAAGTAATACCAGTGTGTGTTGCCACCTCAAGAATCATGTTAATGCCAATAATTATGTATGCAATATACCCCTAGAAATAAAAGGCATATTGCATATGGGACAACTGTTTTGGATCTTTGGCCCTTCCCATTTTTTTAGAATGGCGCCAAAGTGTGCAAGATGGCTCCCTGTCATCTCCCATAGTGTAAAATTCCTGAAAGTTTCAGCACTGGAGCTTCTCAGTATAATAAGCATCTAGCAGTCTCCAGTGCTTTCAGGAATTGTTTTTTCATGTGTTTGATTGTATGTGCCACAAGCCACACACTCATTTTCTCACCTTCTGTGTTCCAAGAGCAGCCTTACAGCGTTCAGATAAATATCCATCGAGAGATTGTTATGCAGCATTTCTGTGACCACTGCAGAAATATACAACATGGTACATAGCTTTCAAAATGTTGCTCAAAGACAGTGAAAAAAGAATACATCAGGATTCATTTACTAAAGGTGGCCGTACACGTAGAGACCCGCTCGTTTGGGATTTCACCCATCAAGTGGATATCTCCCTGATATGCCCACATTGAGGCGACTTTCAGCCAGATATCTATCAGGGAAGCCCATCAGAGGGCCCTACACATGGACCATTAAGCTGCTGACTTGGACTTGGACTTGGCAACTTTTATCAGCCTGTGTATGGCCAGCTTTACACAAGAGATCAGTTATTTTATCTATAGCAAAAAAAACAGACCTTTGTTCTAATTTTCTAGTAGCAGACTGATCAAATCTGTTTGCTGATTGGCTGCACAAGTGAAAACAAACTAATGAGCCCCAGCATTTTTTACCTGTACTGAGAATATCGTCAGGCATGGAACAATGCAGAAGAATTTTCATTTTTAAGAAGAGACCAGCAGGATGTAAATACTCCTAGGCAAAGAAGAGAATGATCAAACAGAGAGAAATAATACACAAAGACAAGTGGATAAGTTGAGCCATGCCACTAATGTAAAACACTTGTCCATATCTGTTTTTTGATATTTGAACATAAACAGCACCACATTGTCCTGAATCTCATAACTGTATTTACAGAACAAAAATTTAAAAGGTGCATTTATACTGGAAATGATCACAGTGCTGTCTGATCAGTGAACAAGTATGTGAATAGATTAATACAGATAGCACTTTGCAAGTCAACATGACTGAATTGCTTACTTTTACTGACTTTCCTCTCAAGCATTGGTGGAAACAGATGACTATGCTTAGGGGACCTTGATATTTTCTGGCCAAAGTTTTTTGGGCAAAAACTCAAATTTGTAAAGGAAACAAATTAAATTTTTTCATTATTCCCCTAAGATGCTAAAAATTCGAATCTGAAAATCCATTATCTCAAACCTGTTGAGGTCTTGTAGAAGTCAATGACAGATGTCCCTTTTACAGTCTGAAGATATTGTGATCTGCACTGGGTTTCGTCCGGCAACCCAAATAAATTCAGGAATAAAAACTGAAAAATTTGTACGATTCAGGGTTTTTTCCCGACCCTACTTTTTGAGTTATTTTATTGATAAAAAGCTTGGTTTAATAAAAAGATTAGATAAATTTGAGTTTTAGTAAATAACCCCCTTAGACTTTGGATATGCTCATGATAGAAAACAAATTCTGTTAAGTTAATATGTAAATTCTGTTAAGTTAAAGTGTAAATGTGGCAATATGTTTCCTTACAGCATTGGCCTTTATTTTATTTTTGCATAGGCTTATTGCGTGTCTGTCAGCCCCACCTAGGATTCAAGAGAACGGTGCTACAGCTAATGCTTGCCTACAAGTGAGCAATACAGGGGAAACTCATGGGAATTATTTTGCCTGTGCAAACTTCAAAAGCAGAGTTCAATATGTAGACTTAAAAGATTTTTAATTATGTTTTCAGCTAAATTGCAATTACCAGTTAAAAATAATACAGTTTTATGTGGTCTTCTGGGTGTTACTCTTATGGTTAATGGAATTTCATCCAAGGAAAGTAGGGAATTTTGGTCTCAGAGGCTTATAACATACATATTTCATCTGTGAATTACTCTGAGGAGAGTAGCATTGCCTCTGATGTGACATCTAAAACTTTAAATATGTGATGGAATTATTTATAGCAAACTAGATATGTGGCACTAACATATGTACTTTATTTGATACCATCCTTACTCATCTCACAAAATGTATAATCTGTTTGGTGTTTCATCTAAATTTTGGGGAGGATCAAAAGAAGCATGTAAATGGATATATATTTGGAGCAATTTTGTATGCACAAAATGGAAATAAATACAGTCCAACCTCAATTTTACATCCCCTGATTTTAAGTTTCCCCTTATTTTGCATAATTTTTGTTTGGTCCCCTGAAGAAATGTAAAATGGGAATTTACTGTATTAGTCTAACTGTCCATGAAAGAAAAGTACATGCTTCCCAGAATGAGGTGGATCAGAGGTCAATAAAAATGTGCCTAGTTAGGTGTTAAGCTGATTAGCCTCACCTGTGATTAACATAGGTTTTCTTTGGCAGAAGGCTTTCAAACTTCTAGTAAAGCTGGCAATACATGGTCCAATTAAACTAAGCCCCTTCCTTCAGAATTCTTTGCCTGTGTGAGGTCCTGCCCATCAATACCTAAGATAAGCCCTAGTATTATCCATCGGTTCATCCTGATTTGGTCCCAGTAATGTAACTATTCATCAAACCCAGGTGTACACTTTGCAGCCAGGCCTCCCACCCCCCTAGGAAGGCATTTTTCGTAGCACCACACGAATCAAACCCAGGTGTAGACTTTGCAGCCAGGCCTCCCACCCCCCTCCGGAAGGCATTTTTCGTAGCACCTATGTTACATGAATCGTTGGTGGACAGCAAGGGAGTGTGGACCCTGGCATAATTGCACCTAGGGTTGCCACCCTAGGCCTGGCCGGTATTTTTGATGGTTGATCCCAATGTTATCAATAGGAAAAAAAAGATAAATATATAGGAAGGCCAGTATTTTTTTAAAGAAAATGTGGCAACCCTAATTGCACCCCCTGATCCCCGGGTAGTTCCGCCACTGTTTGATCCACTGTGTTGGTAGCCAAATCAGGTAAAGATCTGATCATTTGGAAACCTAACTGTTGTGCTTTGGTAGCCGAGAATTAGTAGAGTATACAGTGCTTTATTAGCAGGCTCATGCAGCCATTACACAACAGCAGCAGCTTTAACTATATTGCTTTTAAACAGTATAGAAGGTAAAGTGTATGCACAGTATAACATGTGCACAGTGACCTCTGCAGGCCATTTGTATAAACACCACACTAACCAAATGAGGGGTAAGTTACCATGTAACAATGCAAACTGCTACTGCTCAAGTGGCAGAAGGATCACAAAAAAGTTTGAGTGTAAAAAAAATTGCTGATCCTGTATAATTTGTTTGCTCCAGTGTTAGGCTGTGCTCCTATGGCGTTTAACTGGTGTACTGCTGTAAGTTATCTCAGGGTATACTTTGTTTTAGTGTAGTAATGCTTCTGCCTTTGTTAAAGGGATTGTTCATCTTTAAATTAACTTTAAGTATGATTTAGAGAGTGATATTCTGAGACAATTTGCCTTTGGTTTTCATTTTTTATTATTTGTGTTTTTAGGGTTATTTATCTTTGTATTCAACAGCTCTCCAGTTTGCAATCTGGTTGTTAGAGTCCAAATTACCATAGTAACATTGCATTGATTTGAATATGAAATTAGAATAGAATAGGACAGGACCTGAATAGAAAGATGAATAATCACAAGTAGCAATAACAATAACTTTGTAGCTCTACAGAACATTTGTTTTTTAGACAGTGACCCCTATTTTAAAGTTGAAGAGGGAGTCAGAAGAAGAAGGTATATAATTCAAAACGATAAAAAACAAATAACGAAACCCAATTGAAGTTGCTTAGAATTAGCCATTCTAAAACATACTAAAAGTTAACTTTAAGGTAAACCACTCCTTTAAGGAAGCTTTGCAATGAAATGGGAGCTAATGTAATTAGCCAATAAACCTCCCCACTTTTATTTTCTGTGACACCTTTAGGCACTTTTCTGCATCAGTCAGTCATAGCAGCAGGACAGTTTTACAGAGACAGCTGTATTACCTACTTTTATGTGCTGTTTCTGTATATTAAAATTGCTTATCTATTGTACTGTGTAGCAGATAGTGAAAGCAAATGCCTGATTAATTTATAATTATCTGCCACAAAAAGGCCTAGAATTTCTGGTTTGTCGCTTGTAATCTGTGGTTTTGTTCAAAGAGAATTCAATTTTCATTCTTTTACATTTTTATAAAACTGTGTGGGAAGGCTACAGTACAGAAATGTAAATGTATAACTTTCTTTACTGTGGTATTTGGTGCAAAAGCTACACACATCTAAAATGTTTTTTAAAAATACTATTTGAAACCACTAGAGGGTGTACAAATCCTATTTATGAAACGTTGTTTCTCTGGTGGTGAGACTGAACAGAAGACACATTCATTTACCTTATTTCAAATGGTTTATCTCAATATAACAATATTTAAAATATGGCACACCCATCATCCTACAGTACAGTGTTCTATACCTCATTAGCCATATTGATGATGCTGACAGCCTTGTCTTGGTAGATTTTGCAGTCCCATTCCCAGTACACAGTAGCAAGGAGTCGCAGTACTTTGGCCTATACAGATAAGGAAGAAGTAATCATTAATAAATAAAAAGTATTAATAAATAATAGTTTATTTTGAAATCAGATTGTTTCCTTTAAATGTTAAAATGTCACCCTAGTGGCCCTATTACCTATACCTGCCCCCATGTCCCTGTATGAGGGGGCTGCCATATTTGTGCAGCAGGAGTCCATTAGCATTAGAAACTCTAACTGACAGGCTGAGAAGGGACAGTCAGGTTGGCAAACCTTACAATTACTTACAAAAGCAGAACTATCAGTGAAAAGTGATCAACATGATCTATATATAGTTTTAATGTAGATTCATATTTTGAAAAGAAAATTTTTAGCGTCCGTATCACTTTAAGGTGAGTAGCTCCTAACTGTGGGGCTGGCCAGAATGAGGGGCTATGAGTAGAAGTAGGGTTATTCCAGAGCTTGAAAGTGTGCAGAGATATGAAACTAGACTGGTAAAAAGAGGAGGATTTAAACTATGAGGGTTGACTCTTAAGGTTAGGGCCTTTTTTATGAGAAAGTGCATTAACAAGGGGACATTACGCTTTATAAGTACATTAGAAGACATTAAAGACAGGAAGTGGGGGATAGTTTTTCCATAGAAAAGATCAATGGACAAATGGCATCCTCCTGTTGATGCACACAAGTGGCAGATTTCAGCCAGAAATGCACACTTGAGCATTGGATTGAGCCAAACAGGGTCCAACTGTCTCGACGGGAGTCAGGAAAAAACCTGGTGTACCCCAGCCCTCATGGGCCCATGCCGAGCCAGTTCCCCTACTCTACAAAAAAAAGTTGCAGCGATGGGCAGCACATGCGTGCCCCCTATTGCACATGCATGGGGGGCGCCTCCTATTGTGCATGTGCTCGGGGCACTTCCTATTATGGATGCGCGCAACACAAGGGTGGGTCCGACCCTGGGGCCAAATGCTCAGATCACACACTGGAATGGCCAGTGTGCTACCACCTTAACACTAGGAGGCCTATTTATTAAAGGAAAACGATACCCCCGAACAATGTAGGTCTCTATAAAAAGATATTGCATAAAAAACTCATATGTAAAACCCTGCTTCATGTAAATAAACCATTTTCATAATAATATACTTTTTAAGTAGCATGTGCCATTGGGTAATCATAAATAGAAAATTGCCATCTTAAAAAATAATGACAGCCTCCTGGGATCGTATGATTCAATGGTGCACTCAAACATACCAAACAAACTATAAAGTTAGGTCACATGAGCCAATTAACAGACAGAGTTCTGTCTTTTGCTTCCACACTTCCTCTTGTTACGGTTAGAGTTGAAATATTTCTAGTCAGGTGATCTCTGAGGCAGCACACAGACCATCACAAATGATGGCTCAAGGCAAGAGATGTAAAAGGGCAATATTTACTTAAATATATATACCAGTTTGGTAAGATATAACACTAAATTTGATATAAACTGTTGCTCAAGTATTCAACTTGGGGGTATAGTTTTCTTTTACTGTAAGCCTCAAATTTTTCTGGTCCTGTTTTTAAAGGGAAGAACCCAAATTTTTCGAGGGGCAAAAAAAAATCTGAATCTGAAAATACTCCAGCTAAAACCTGTCAAAGTTATGTAAATGTCAATGGCAGATATTCATTTTACAACTGGAAGATGTTTTCATTATTTTTCAGGGCTGTTTGTAAATTAAGCCAAATCATGTTTGGGAGTTAGGTTGATTTTTTTTTTTTGAATAACGAGTTTTATTTAACTAATTGAAGTTAAAGTTTTAGAATGAAAGTTTTAGTAAATAACACCCATGCAAATGTATGCCTGGGTGTTCAGCCAGCTGCAGGAAGTGAGTGAGCCCATATGTCTGATGCAGTATAAAAATTAAAAAAAAACAAAAAAAAAACACCTGCATCTCTTTTCCAGTGCTGTACCTCTCATCCATTTTTCCAATCTCATAGCTCTGACTAGGTGAAAAAACAAAAAAAAGAACTAAAAATATTAAAGTTTACAACAAAAGTATATCTATACAAAGATACAGCTGTGAGATGGTGATGTTGCATTGGACCTGAAAGGGTGAAGATACATCATATTTATTCAAGATTTTTGAATGGGTTTGGCACAGCACCACAGGGCTTATAGTGACTGCATGTTATAAAGTAGGGATGCACCAAATCCCCGAATCCATTGTGAAAGATTCAGCCAAATAGCGAGCCAAATCCAAATCCCAATTTGCATATGAAAGGAAAAAGTGTGAACATTTATTTCACTTCCTTGTTTTGTGATGAAAAGTCAAGTGATTTACCTCCCTGCCCCTAATTTACATATGCAAATTAGGATTCAGATTTGGTTTGGCCAGACACAAGGTTTCAGCCGAATCCTGCTGGAAAAGGGTGAATCCTGGCAGAATCCCGAACCAAATCCGGGATTCTGTGCATCCCTATTATAAATTGCTGCCGTAGTTCTAAAACTCTCCTAGTTTGCTCTTAATTTCTGACACAATTTCTGGAAGTCTTTAAGCATAGGGCATCCAGGTCCTTAAAGGAACACTAAGGTCATAAAGTCATTTTTTTACATTTAAAATTTGTTTATGTTCATCCATTGTCTTTAAATAAATGATGTCATGGAAAAATTAGAAAACAGTTATGATTCTATAGTTCTATAGAAAGCCATAAATAGGTAAATGGCATTTGACCAGTGGTGTAACTATACCTTCTGCAAGTTCAGAGAGATTTTATATATATATTTTTTTTTACATAAGTCCTATTGAATGAGCTTTTGTCAAAAAGAGCGGGAATATTTTCCCTTTAAGAGGGAAAAATATTTTTTTTTGTTAGCAAAATAGGATTTATGTACTCACCGTTAAATCTGTTTCTCTGAGTCAACAGGGGGACACAAGAGACCGATGGGGTAAAGCACATTCCTCCAGGAGGCAGGAGACTTGATTGACAGATCAAAAAAGAGGGCGTGCCAGGACTCCAGCTTTACCCCTAGCACTTCCTCTTTTACCTCAGTTGGTACCAACAAAAAAACTGGCCACCTGGCGAAATAGGTAAAACAGAACCACTATTGTAACTTCAACACCATGAACAGCGTAACAACGGGTGGGATGTCCTGTGTCCCCCTGTCAACTCAGAGAAACGGATTTAATGGTTAGTACATAAATTCTATTTTCTCTGACTCTCCGGGAGACACAGGAGACCGATGGGAACTTACCAAAGCAGCCCAAAAACAGCAGGGTGGGCAAGTAAGCTGTGAATGCCTGCCCTTAGGCCTGCACTACTGCTTGTAATACTTTGCGGCCGAATGCCACTTCCGCCGATGCAAATGTATCCAGGAGGTAAAACTTAGTAAATGTGTGAATTGTGGACCAGGTTGCCTCTCTGCATGTCTGTTCCACTGAGGCAGCATTTCTACAGGCCCAGGAAGCCCCCAAAGCCCTCGTGGAGTGAGCGCGGATCTGAAGTGGCGGAGACTTTCCTTTGGCTATATATGCTCTTCTGATAGCTTCTCTGATCCATCTTGATATTGTCGCCTTCGATGCTGGCTGACCTGTGCGTGGTCCCGATGGGATGACGAAAAGTGAATCTGTATGTCTCATATCTTCAGTATGTTTGGTATAACATCTGAGTGCTCTAACCACATCTAATCCATGTAGTCTTCTCTCCTTGTGATTCTTTGGATCCGGGCAGAAGGAAGGGATTACAATCTCCTGATTGAGGTGAAAGGCTGATACTCTACGTGCAGAAGATATCACTACTAGAAAAACTACCTTCCAAGTAAGCCACTGCAGATCCATAGATGATATAGGTTCAAATGGAGGATCCATGAGAGCTGATAGAACCACATTTAGATCCCAAGTCAGTGTTGGCCGTCGACATGGCGGTACTATGTGAGCTACTCCTTGAATAAACTCTTTGACTTTATTGTCCAAGGCTATCTTGTGTTGGAATAGTAATGATAGTGCTGAGATTTGTACCTTTAAAGAATTTAATTGTAGCCCAATGTCGAGACCTTTTTGAAGAAAAGATAATATATTTGAAATTGAGAAGGTCTCAAAGTCTAAGTTCTTCATTTGACAATAGGACAGTAACTCTTCCAGATTCTATGGTAGATTTTTACTGAAACTGGCTTTCTCGCTTGTAGTAGAGTCCTTATTACTTCCTCAGAAACCCCCTTCTTTCTCCAGATGGACTTCTCAATAGCCAAGCCATTAAATTGAAGAGCATTGGATTGTGATGATGTATGGGGCCTTGCTGAGGCAGATGGCGAAGAGATGTCAGGCAGGCAATGGGTCAAACCGGGTAATCAATCAGGTAGGATTAGGCAGAATTGGTAGTCAAACAACAGGCACAGGTCAGGATACAGAAAACAGAATAGTCAAGGCCAGGCATGGTCAAAACAGGTCTCAGAAACAAACAGAAGCTTAATAAGCACAGGTACAGGCACCAGGAATAAACCTATCACAATGAGTTTTATAAAAATGCCCCTTTAAATATTTGAAAGTTGGCGCCATTGCGCGCTGTCATGACGCCAGCGCGCATGCGCCTTTAAGATGCGGAAGTGCACGCCACACGCGCACTAGGAAGAACGGCAGCAGGGAGAGCAGAGCGGCGCGGCAGGAGTCCCCGCCCCACCACTAGACCACCAGGGTAAGGTTTCCTTACAGGTGGCCCACGATTGACCCTTGGTTGAAGCCACCACTTTAGGGAGGCTTTGGTTTGATGGGACAGTGGAAAGATTTGTTTCAAGGATCCCCTCTTCCAGCATCGAAAAATGTCTGACTGTAAAGGTCGTAGATGAATTTGAGCGAATGGTACCGCTTCCATGGTCCTAGCACTTTCATGGCCTGGTGAATCGTTGGACGTGGCAAACAAACTAGACTGGTTATCTGCTTCCACACTTTGAGTTGTTTGTCCCTTGGTAGGAAGACCATTTGCGAGAGTGTATCAAACTCCAAGCCCAGGAAAATCATCCGATGGGATGGGCATATCTGCGAGTTCCCCCAATTGATCCACCAACCAAATTGTTGAAGGATCTCTGTTGCCAGATTGAAGTCCCTCTGTGCTTGTTCCATCGAGTTGGCCTTGATGAGCAGGTCATCTAAGTAAGGTGTCACTGATATTCCTTGCAATCTCATAGTTGCTGCTGTGACCGCCATTAACTTCGTGAATACCCTCGGAGCTGATGACAGGCCGAAAGGTAACGCTACAAATTGGTAGTGTTGATTTTGAAATGCAAACCTCAGATAGCGCTTGAGGCATGGCGGGCGCTCCCGCGTGCATGGCGGTAAGCCACTAGACCACCAGGGAGACTGTATGTTACATTACCCCCTCCTCTAGGACCCTCAAGCTTACCAGGAGACTTGGGATAGGGCAGTCTCCTAACATGGCCAACTATGACATCAGATACAACCAGGGACTGGAGTTGGACAGGATTGCCGGTGGACCTGAATAGCGGGTTTCAGAACAGAAACATGAAATAAATCAGACAAACAAAAACACATCAGGCAACTCAAGATGGACAGAGATTGGGTTAACAATTTCCACTACAGGGTATGGACCAATAAATCTAGGCCCTTGTTTAAGGAATGGAACTTTAAGCTTGATATTCCTTGTGGATAGCCAAACCAAGTCCCCAGCCTGATATTTTGGTACCTCCCTACGGAACTTATCGGCTGCTCTATGGTGAGCAAATGCAATTGCCGATAGGGAACTACGTACCCCAGAACAAAACTTAGAGCAACGCGCAACAGAAGGGAGTTTCTCTAGGGAAGCAACCGCCACAATTGTGGAAGCTAGACAGGAACTATTACAATGGGAACCCCACTGGATAACCTCCCCAGTTACCCAATCAATATGGGGATTGTGTACCTGTAACCAAGGTAACCCCAGAACTAACAGGGATGAGGAATCATCAAGGATGTGAAAAGCTAATTTTTCACAGTGCATATCATTCACACACATGGATAATGCCTTGGACTTTTGGGTCACCAAACCTGATCCCAGCGGGCTTTTATCAACAGCAGAAATCCTTATAGGAGATGTGAGAGGAATAAGGGGAATATTAAACCTTTCTGTGAAGGCAGCATCCAAGAAATTCCCCCACCCCCGGAATCCACCAAAGCAGAGGAGATTTTAAAAGAACCCCCAGGCCAGGACAATACTACAGGTACTATATTTTATGGGGTGACTTGGGAAGAACTCTCTCTATCCAAATGCAGCTTCCCCTCTCCACTGAGATACTGAGGACTTCCTGATCTCTTGGGACAATTTTTAAGGAAATGCCCCTTATCCCCACAATATATGCACAGGCCCAGAGATTGCCTTCGGGCCCTTTCTTCAGGGGATAAGCGTGTAGCCCCCGATTGCATAGGTTCCCCCTGAGGGATAGGGAACGAAGGGGTTGTAGACATGTCATTACATATAGTAAGGAAATCAGTATCCCCCTCAGCCCTTCTCTCTCTTTGCCTCCTATAAATTTGGATGGCCAACTTCATGAGGTCATCCAAAGTGGATGAAGGAGGGTAATTGACCAGGCTGTCTTTGACAGAGCGAGAAAGCCCTACCCGGAAGTGCTGCATCATTCCACCCAGTCTCAACAGACCAGCGGCGAAATTCTGTACAGTACTCTTCA
>CM044445.1:24570795-24588636 GCA_024363595.1 Xenopus borealis | reverse complement strand
TGCCAGAAAGCAGTTCCCTCCTAAAATGCTGGCACAAGTCACATGACCAGAGGCAGCTGGAAAATTGACAAAATGTCTAGCGCCATGTTAGATTTCAAAATTGAATATAAAAAAATCTGTTTGCTCTTTTGAGGAATGGATTTAAATGCAGAGGTCTGCTGAAGTAGCACTATTAACTGATGCATTTTGAAATAAACATGTTGTTGTGTTTGGTAGCCGAGGATAAGGAGAGTATAACAATGCTTTATTAGCAAGTCATGCAGCCATTACATAACAGCAATAAGTCTTACTTTCACTTTCAAGCTGTACAGTAAGTCCTGTGTATGCACAGTGCCACCTGCAGGCCATTTGTATAAACACCACACGTTTTCCCATGAGAGCATGCTTTTAATTATTGTTCTTTGCATACATGTGAAGAACAATAATAATAAAAAATTGAAAGGTAAAAGTGGGCACTTTTTTTTTTTAAAGAAGAATGAACATGTAATGATTCTACAGTTTACAAAACATACCACTTCTGCTTGATATGAGAGCACCTTAAATAGATCCTTCTCCACATATACTTTGTGCACGTTCATATCTGCCTCTTGTGTATGCCTCTGTGTTAGCAGTAAATACAGCTTCTCCAAGCTCTAGTAAAATGGAATTAAGAATACTGTCACAAGAATAGCTATATTTTGATTTGAAAAGTTATGGAACTCTGGATTATTATATAAAACATGACTTACATTCAGTGCAGTTTCAAGGAATCTAGTTGCAAGGTCATGTTTGCCAACATCTATCCAGCCCTTTCCAGTCTTTATGGCCATCTGGAAATCAGTTAAGAGGGCATTATGGGGCAAATTTACTATTATTCACCCAAAATCCCACAATTTTATTCGAAATTCGATAAGCATATCGAATGCTTATCGAATAGTTTTAAGACTATGATTTTGCTCTCTATTCGATTTCTCGATTAAATCGTACGATTGAATACCGATTGTTCGATTTCATGAAAAAATCGTGAAATTTCCTTTGAGCCTCCAAAAAATTTGTACTTTTTGAACGATCGAACGCTTCGATTGTATGAATGGTATTCGAGCAGTACTTAGTCAAAGAAGCCTATGGGGGGGGGGTTCCCATAGGCTTCTATTGCAATTTGGTAGGTTCAATCTGGCGAAGTAGGCATTCGAAGCTTTTTAAAATTTTGATTCCCTCGATCATCGAATGATCTAATTATTGAATATCTGATCATTCGATCTATTCAATAATTCGGTATTCGATGATCGAAGAGGCCAAATTAGAATATTCGAATATCCGATTAAATCGTACGATCGTAATTCGATCATATTAAATCGAACTACGATCTATTCATGTGAATTTTGTAAATTTGCCCCTAAATGTAATGCATATTAAATTGACAAAAATAGTTTACAGTGTGCATTTATTTCATGTTGTCTGTTTCTCATAAAAGGTATTGGAATTCAGCTTAACTTTAAAAAAAGTGATTATGAAATAATCCAACTGGATCAAACAGATGTTTTTCCACAAACAAAAATACTCAGACAAACCATCTATCAAATACTTAGTTAATGTACATCTATCGATTAGTTATCTGGGTTTCTGTGAAATCGGTTAATGTCTTTGCCACAGAAGAAATGAGACAAAGGATCCGTAAAGGAAGATTTGGTATTTAAACAGATAAACAAATGCAACTGTTATGCTCATCTTTAAAGAATAATGTATATTCTGATCAAAATACAAGGTGGTAAGCTCTCTCTGGAAATTATCACATACAACCCAATATTGCATGGCAAAAGAGAGTGCTTATCACTGTGCACATTGGTCAAAATATACATTATATATTCATTAAGAAAACAACAGTACATTTTGTGTCATCTAACACTTTTTTTATTAATGAGACCAAAATTTTCTAATACTATTTTTTCTTTGTGAGATCATTGGAATAAGCTTTCTTAAACTCCCATACTCAAGAGTAAGGACATCACATCCTACATATTAGAGTAGTCTGAGTTCCCATGCTCACTTCACAGCTGCACTGATGGCTTAGCTCAATCTAGTGAGTGGCTGACTCAGGATATGAGCCAAGAAGATTTAATAAAAATTAATGTAAACAGGTCTCCAGGGCCTGATGCAATACACCCCTGGGTTCTAAGAGAGCTTAGTTCCGTTTTAGACCAGCCCCTATTTCTGATTTTCTCAGATTCCCTTTCATCTGGTATGATGCCAATGGATTGGAGAAAAGCTGATGTCATTCCAATATTTAAAAAGGGATTATGATCTCAGCCTGGCAATTATAGGCCAGTAAATTTGACATCTGTGGCAAATTATTTGAAGGCCTGTTCAGGGATCACATTCAAAAGTTTATCCTAGTGAATGGCATTATGAGCAGAAATCAGCATGGCTTTATGAAGTATTGGGTCCACTTTTATTTAACTTGTTCATTAATGACTTAGGGGAGGGTATAAAAATAATGGTCCCCAATTCGGCAGCTTGGATCTGGTGAACTAGGTGGTCGAATAGGGCAAGTACTTCGATCATCGAGTAGTCGAATATTCAAATAAAATTTTATTTGAATATTCTAATTATTCGAATTTGAATATTCTATGGTTGAATTTGCCTAATTTGCATATTCGAAGATTCGAATTAAAATTTTAAGCAAATTCGATCGAACTTCGAATTCTTCACACAAATTTTGTAAATCTGCCTCTAAATTGTGCAGAACTATAGGTTCCATGCAGGATGCTGCCACTTTGCAGAGTGATTTGTCTAATTTGGGAAACTGGGCAGCAAACTTGAAAATGAGGTTCAATGTTGATAAATGCAAGGTTATGCACTTTGGCAAAAAATTATTTATACACTAAATGGTTGAATTTGCCTAATTTGCATATTCGAAGATTCGAATTCAAATTTTAAGCAAATTCGATCGAACTTCGAATTCTTCACACAAATTTTGTAAATCTGCCTCTAAATTGTGCAGAACTATAGGTTCCATGCAGGAAGCTGCCACTTTGCAGAGTGATTTGTCTAAATTGGGAAACTGGGCAGCAAACTGGAAAATGAGGTTCAATGTTGATAAATGCAAGGTTATGCACTTTGGCAAAAAATAATTTAAATGCAACTTATACACTAAATGGCAGTGTGTTGGGAGTTTCCTTAAGTGAGAAGGATCTTGGGTTTTTTATAGATAACAAGTTGTCCAATTCTGGGCAGTGTCATTCTGTAGCTACTAAAGCAACTAGGGTTTTGTTCTGCATAAAAAAGGGCATAAACTCAAGGGATGAAAACAAAATTATACCTCTTTATAGATCCCTAGTAAAACCTCTGGATTAGCTGGATTATGCAGTGCAATTTTGGACTCCAGTCCTTAGGAGGGATGTAAATGAGCTGGAGAGAGTGCAGAGACATGCATCTAAACTGGTTAGAGGTATGGAAGACTTAAATTATGAGGGTAGACTGTGCAGGTTGGGGTTGTTTTCTCTGGAAAAAAAATGCACTTGCGAGGGGACATGATTACACTTTACAAATACATTAGAGGACATTATAGTCAAATAGCAGGGGAACTTTTTACCCATAAAGAGGGTCACCACACCAGAGGCCACCCCTTCAGACTAGAAGCAAAGGACTTTCATTTGAAGCAGTGTAGGTGGTTCTTCACAGTGAGGACAGTGAGGTTGCACTGCCTGGTGATGTTGTGATGGCTGATTCAGTTGATGCTTGGGCCTGGATGATTTTTTGGACAGACATAATATCAAAGGCTATTTTGATACTAAACTCTACAGTTAATATAGCTATGGGCATATATTGTTTCTGTTTCTGAGAGAGTTGAGGGGTATGTGTGTGCTGGGTTTTAATTTGGAGGGTTTGAACTTAATGGACTTTGTGTTTTTTCAAACCAATTTAACTATGTAACTAGTCCGATTACCATTTTGGAATCAGGAAGGACTTTTCCCCTTCGGAGGCAAATTGGAGAGGCTTCAGATGGGTTTTATTTGCCTTCCTCTGGATCAACTAGCAGTTAGGCAGGTTAAAAAAAAAAGGTTGAACTTGATTAGTGATGAGCGAAACGGCCGCGTTTCGCTTCGCCGAAAAATTTGCGAATTTCCAGAGAAATTCGCAAATTTTTCGCCAATTCGCGAAACGAGTCACGCGTCGTTTTTGACGCGCGACTCGTTTTTGCGCGGCGAATTTTTGTTGGCAAATTTTTTTGCCCGTTTCACGAGTTTATTCGCCAGCGGCGAATTGCGGGAATTCGCCTCGAATACGCCCCTGGCGAATAAATTCGCCCATCACTAAACTTGATGGACGTGTGTCTTTTTTCAACCTAACTTACTATGTTACTATGTAACTTACTATGTTATGCTAAATAGAGTAATAAACAAGTGCATGACCCTGCACCCTATTGGGAATATTGGATGAGGGAACAAAGATGATCTGAAAATAACAGAAAAAAAAAAGCAATATATTGATTCACAATTATATTGTTTAATATATTTAAGCTATAAATTAAGAACAGTACGATAAGCTTCATATATAGGTCATGGTTACTGTTATATAAGCAAAGGATCTACACACGCTCGTCAGCAAGTGAAGCGGGGCAAACCCCTGCATGTTTATTCAGGTCTAGTGATGTTACGTTTCGGGGGCGTACCCCTTTGTCAGAATCAGGAATCTTTGTTGCAAGGTACTGTTATAGGAGTCCACAATAAAGTAAAAAATTAAAGTGGAGTCATTGTGAAACCTAAAGCAACAACAAAGAAGAGCTCCATAATGATCTTACCAATATTTTTCTGCGTAAAGTTCCTTCAGAAGGCTCAGGCCCTTCACACCACAACCCAAGTTTACTGGATATATGCCGTACTATAAAGAAGACACAAAAAATTGTTAATTCAACAACACCTAGTTTAAGTATTAATATATAATACAGAGCCAGCTCAGAATAATCCCCAACTTTAAACAGCTGTAAGTGCACATACCATCAGTGGTCCATCACCCGCAAGGAACCATTAAAGTGAAGAATTTTCTGTACAGCACCACGTAATTAAAATATGCCTTTATTCAAAACTTCATGGCAGAACCCAGTCAACTGGTGTGAACCCAGTGACTGAGGTTAGCTAGAGCAGGTTATATCTGTCATAGATTCTCTAGGAGAGTAGGTTAGAGAGGGTAGATATTAAGAACAGCTTTGTGCTCCATCGAGGATCTGTAGCAGGGAGTAATTTCCCAAGGCTCCTAGATTGCCTTTAGTGAAGGGACCACAGGCTTAGACTCCCTCTTCCTGACCATTCCACTGGGTGGGATCCAGAACACTCTGAGATATATCTGCCTAATGGAATTGATGTACTGCCTGACTACAATGCCTCTGAGAGTCATATTCCTTAGCTGTTCTAGCCTATGCCTGTCTCAGCTTGCTAATACTATTTGCAATAAAACCTCCTGAATGTAAGTTAAACTTGTTACTCCTTTGTTTCACCATAACGTCCTGGCGTCCATTCCTTTATATTTTGTTGCACAGTAGCCTGAAAGTTGTAGTTGCACTAGACCACCTGCAGAACTCTTCATCTTAGTGAAGGCCCAAGCCTGAAGTGTTGAGTCACATGTAACCCATGCTCCTATCGCTAGATGGACATTAACTACTTTTGGTCTGCCTTACCCAGTTCAGCTTTACATATATTTTAACATTCATTTTGAAATGGTTTGCCACTCATTCCAGACTAACCAGTTTTATCCTTAATTTTCAGACTTAGAAAGGGAATAATACAATTCATGATGTTACAAACACACAAATGAAACATAGCCATAAATGTGAATGAGCAAGAATGCATTTCTAGGTCAACTTGTGTATACTACACACAGTCTTTTATCAAAACGAGTATAGAACAAGGTACAGTAACAATTGTAAATATTTATTGAGAACAAAGAAGAAACACCCCGTTCTATCTCTAATAATTATAGTTCATACAACCCCCTGGGATCGCAATACTATAATTAGTACATAATTAGTATAGCGATCCCAGGGGGTTGTTTGAACTATAATTATTAGAGATAGAACGGGGTGTTTCTTCTTTGTTCTCAATAAACAAGAATGCATTTCTGTCATCAGTGAGGTGTCATATCTTACCTCTGGCCCTGTCATCCTCAGTAATGGCATCTTCTGCACTTTTAGTCACACCCCAATTCCACAAATTGATAGCACTTTCGTCGACCTCAAAGATTAACTAAAAGAAATGTAAGCAGGATAATAGTAGCTAATATTTACGGGATTATTTATCAAAGTCGAGTGTTAGCGTTTTCTTTGTCGCGAATGATCTTGAATGACCTTGAAACTCGAATGGTATCTTATTTAAGAAAAAAAGTCTAAAAGAACATCTACAATTTGAACAAATGGTACCAAACCAAAAACTTGAATTGATTTTGAACGCAATTTTTTTCTCCAAAAAAACTTGAATGTCAGGAAGTCTATTAACCTCTTCAAATAAGTCAGCGGACCTCTGCTATTGACTTCTACATGAACTTGGTAGGTTTTAGGTGGTGACCTATGGAATTCAGGTAACTTTTAGGGTAAGGGGATGACAAATCTCAGATTTCAAGTTCAAGTTGGTGGTTCCCAAAAAAACTCAAATTCTAATTTTCCATTCCAACCTTAGTGTGTTCTTCTGTTATAGTGCAGTCAGGATGTTTTAAATCTTTAAGCTCCATTTTAAGCATCCTAAATATTTGAAAACATCTGTTAGATAAAATGATCTGCCTGCCCATCTGTATTCCATTTCACCTGAGTTCAAATAACACTGACCATGTTGTATACATGAAGGCAAATATAAAGAGGGAGATTAAAAGAGACTCCTTATTAACAGAGTTTGGGGAGGGGTTGCTAAAATGAATTTGCTGTGCGGCTCCTGTAACTTTTTGTAAAGCTATTGTAATATAGACATGTGGAAACTGAAAGTCCTGTAGAAGGTGCTAAATTTCATGAGAGGATGTGCAGGGGACTAGCATTCAGAAGAAGATGTAATTTGACAGGACATACAGTACAGCACAACTATTACAACTAAGAACAGAATGGTATGGTTCTTTTCACATTATTCTGTGATCAAAGCTTTCCATTCAGAATGGGAAAGGTTATCCAAGAAAATACATAATAATGCTATTCACCCTTTCTAGCAGAAATGGATGAAAGATTTATGCGCCCCCAGTGTTTATAATTAAACATACCATCCATTTACAGTTAGAAGAGATAAAAGTAGATTAAGTTTGTTATAAAGAATACCTTCCACTAGGGTATTATAATTTCAACTCCTGTTCTTATGAATGTGGTGCAAAGGTTTCAACTACTGGATGGATAATATTGAGAGTTCTCTTAAAAGGCAGGACTTGTACATGTGCACAATAGTAAAAACCTCTGCACAAAACTGGCTTTTTTGAGAACTGATATTATTGGAAAATAAATAAACAAAAATGCTTTGGGGGATAAATTAAATTTCTTTCTTTTCTTTACCCAAGCCCAAATTAGTAGAATATTCTTTAAGACAGATCAAGCTATTAAGAAAATCTTATCCATATAAATTTGTGCCCAGGAAGATCTCTTTCACTTTAATAAAAACTAAGCACTAGATTTTTGTATAAATTAAACTGACCATTCTAGGATTCCAAGTAGTATGGTCTTTTTGTACATTTTTAGGAAAATGTTAATACATTTTCACATTTATTAAAGCAGATGGATATTTCAATTTGTCAGAATGTGTTCAACTGATTTGAGCAGTCAGATGCATTGATTTTCTATGGGTGTTAGTGCACAGCACAGCTCTACAGGAGTACAAACACTCCTTAATCCCTAATACACAAAAAGAGAAAGGATTCAGACAATTCTGAATCCTTGTATCAGGTCCCCAACCAGACTGTCACCTGCCCCAACACAAAGGCAGCCCTTCATTTATATATAAACTAAGAACAATGAAATCTTTAATTCTTATATAATGTTATAAGATGTTTGCTGTTTAGTAGAATGTTCCTAACCTGAGCATTAGAACACTGGATTTCATTTTCCTCCAGGCATGCTATCTCTTTGTACAATCGATCAATTATTTCACGCACAGCTGATGGTAGTGGTCTCCCCAACAAATCAGTAATAAGACCTGAAATCAAACAGAAGTGACTAATTTGCACATGCACTAAGGCAAGTCTTTATAATCATCTGCTTTAGCATGTGACTAAACACTAATATAAAGTGTATTCATATTTAAAACAATACGTTATGCTGTTGTTAAGCAATAGTGTAGCTGTAAATCTGTACAGTAGCCTCCATTTTTTTCTTTAAAGGGATACTGTCATGGGAAAACATGTTTTTTTTTTCAAAACGCATCAGTTAATAGTGCTACTCCAGCAGACTTCTGCACTGAAATCCATTTCTCAAAACAGCAAACAGATTTTTTTTATATTCAATTTTTAAATCTGACATGGGGCTAGACATTTTGTCAATTTCCCAGCTGCCCCTGGTCATGTGGCTTGTGCCAGCACTTTAGAAAGGAAATACTCTGGCAGGCTGTTGTTTTTCCTTCTCAATGTAACTGAAGGGGGTCAATTCATCAAAGAGTGAAGTTAAGAGTGAAGTTCTGCCACTAAAGGGAAATTCCGCAGATCTCCATTCATTTCTATGAAAGGCTTATTTATCAATGGGTGAAAGTGAAATTTCACCCTTTGATAAATAGGCCTTTAAAAATCCCATTGAAATGAATGGAGAGTTGCGGACTTCCTTCTAGTGGCGGAACTTCACTCTTAACTTCACTCTTTGATAAATTTACCCCAAAGAGTCACAGTGGGACATGGGTTTTTACTATTGAGTGCTGTTCTTAGATCAGGCAGCTGTTATCTTGTATCAGGGAGCTGCTATCTTGTTACCTTCCCATTGTTCTGTTGTTAGGCTGCTGGGGGGGAGGGGTGATATCACTCTAACTTGCAGTACAGTAGTAAAGAGTGACTGAAGTTTATCAGAGCACAAGTCACATGACTTGGGACCTTGTGAAAATTGACAATATGTCTAGCCCCAAATTAGATTTCAAAATGAAATATAATAAAAACTTTTTGCTGGTGGATTTCAGTGCAGAATTCTGCTGATGCATTTTGAAAAAAAAAACATTTTTCCCCATGACAGTACACCCCCTACAGTCTTAAACCACAAAACTCCACTGAAAATGCCCTCATCCAGCTAACTAATGACCTTTTAACAGCTAAAGCCAACAAACATTTCTCACTACTAATACTGCTTGATCTCTCAGCTGCATTTGACACTGTAGATCACCCTCTCCTCCTCCAGTCCCTCCGTTTGCCTTTGTGACACAGCCCTTTCCTGGTTCTCTTCTTACTTCAACAATCGTTCCCTCAGTGTCTCCTACAATGTAGTATCATCTTCTCCTCTACCTTTTTCTGTTGGGGTTCCTCAAGGCTCTGCCCTGGGACCCTTATTACTTTCCCTATGTACTTCCTCCCTCTGCAAATTAATCAGCTTGTATGGTTTCCACTACCACCTCTATGCTGACGATACTCAGATCTATCTCTCCTCTCCTAATCTCAACCCAGAACTCCAAACTCATGTCTCCTCCTGCCTGTCCGCTATCTCTACACCAGTAACATCCCAGAAGTATCCATCATAGCTAACAATTCCACCATCACCCCGTCTCCCCAGGCCCGGTGATTTCGGTTATCCTAGATTCTGCCCTGTCATTCACTCCTCACATCCAGTCAGTTGTTAAATCATGTCACTTCCAACCCAAGGAACATATCCAAAATACGATCATTTATCACCCAAGATGCTGCCAAAATTCTTATTCACTTTCATGTTACTGTACATCTAGACTATTGTAATTCTCTTTTCATTGGTGTACACCTCAGCAACTGCTCCTCCTCTACCATGCCGTTCTGCCTATCCCTGCACTGGCTTCCACTGCCCTTCAGAATCAAATTCAAATGAATGACCCTAACATTAAAAGCACTTCATAACTCTCAACATCTCTGAACTCATATCTATATACTCACCCAACAGCTTACTACACTCCTCTACTGACTTGCTACTCAACCCTTCTCTTATTACCTCCTCACATGCTTGAATTCAAGACTTTGCAAGGGTTCCACCCCTTGGAATTTTCTGTACGATGTACGACGTACGATGTACGATGTTCTCCCAGCCTTTCTGCTTTCAAGAAATCTCTTAAAACACACTTATTTAGAGAAGCCTACCCTCACTCATGGGGGTATATTTATCCAAGAGTGAAGTTCCGCCACTAGAGTGAAATTCCGAAATTTTTAAAGGCATATTTATCAAAGGGTGAACTTTCACTTCACCCATTGATTAATAGGCCTTTCAAAATCCAATAGAAATGAATGGAGAGCGGCGGAATTTCCCTCTAGTGGCAGAACTTCACTCTTTGATAAATTTACCCCATAGTACCACATTTCTCACCCACTTAACTCTGATCTTGCCTACTCCCACACCTTGTGTATCATTCCCTTTCCTTTAGATTGTAAGCTCTTTCTGCACAGGGCCTTCCTCGCCTTTTATACCGGCATTGATTGTGATGTATGTAACTCCATATGTTCTATGTATGTAATTAATGTGATTTACAAAATATGTTGGTGCTATAGAAATACATGTTATTAATAATAATGAGTTAAAGAATTATATGCACTGGCGGAACTACCAGGGGGTGCAATTGGGCCAGGGCCCCCCCGGCAGCTTGCACTCCGACGATTTCCTGGCGCTTTGGCGATTTCCGGAAAGATAATTGCGTACGGAGGGGGGCAGGGGGGCCCGGCTGCACGTCCCGCACCAGGGCCCCCCTCTAGTTACGTTACTGATTGTATGTACACCTTCAACAATTAAAAATATGATCAATATTTGGTTTAATATGCTTTATTTTCTCTTCCTTACCCTAAAGCCCATTATATTTATGAAACTCGCAAAATAGATCATAGAATGGGACCCAGCTTCACCTGCGGTTTTATATATTATTTTAAATCAATAGTTGTGCTGTTAAACAGAGAATGAAGAATTTAGCTCTCTCCCTGCTTTCTGCAGATTAAGGACGAGTACTGATTTAATCTCTGTAGACCAAAATTATTGATAGCCAAATTATAAAAAGACGCTTTATTCGGAAAAACCCAAGTCCTGTGCATTCTGGATAATAGGTCCCATAACTGTATAATGAATATTCTTCCTTCTGTGCTGCCAGTGCGTCAAGTATTCAATCAGGAATATGATAAAATTAAAAAATAGTCTTAAATAAACTCAATTATATTTGTGCCCTTACACTTAACAAAAGATACATGTGGTCACATCCTTCTGGCTGATTTATCGTAAAAGGATTATCACATGTTTCTAAGACTGAAAGGAAAGCTTTATCGGAGGATTGTTGGATTAATATGAAAGGAATGACCCTCCAGGGCAAGATAATTATATGACTAAGTAAAATCTTATAGAATTCATGAAGCTGCAGGTTTTAGGCCTGCAGAAATTATTCATAATTACTGTGAGAATTTCAGACAGTCTGTTACTTACTTATCCTACCGATACGACAAACTGCTCTGGCTCAATTTTTAAGAGGATATCTTTGTATGTGGCCCTATTGTATAATGCACAGTACCTTATTAAAAGGTGGACTGCCGTAGGGCTAGAATAAGTCACAGAAGATTGATTAGAATAATCAGAGTTGAAAAGAGTGCAACAATAATGTTAAGTAATGTAACCATTTATATATTCATTCATTCATATATTCATTCATATATGAATGTTACCTGTTATTCTTTTTAAAGATGATGCATCCTCCATTTTCAAAAATCAATAAGGAATCCTAGAGAAAAATATTATTTAGTGGATTATAGAGCCCATACGTACATTATTATTTATACACAGATTAGTACATTATTGATTAGTCACATTCATCTCTGCCCCAGTGGAGCTTACACATGAGTACACATGAGTAGATGTAGGTTTGAATTTTGGCCCCTCTCTACAAGCTGTTATATGTGGGCCAATAGCCTTAGCATGAATTAAAAAAAAACACTTTAAGTCTCTTGTTAGTTTTCATGTATGCTGAAGGCCCTGCTCATATTTCCCAATGGTCACATTTATTTGACATATAGTACAGAATCAAGAACCTGAAAAGAGGAGGAGCTTCTTAATAAATAAGGCTTTATGACAGATACGAGAGCGTTTGTGTACAGCTATGGGTGACTAGGATGGGCCAGGTGTGTGACCTAATTTGCCCTGCATTTGTAAATTCAAATGTTGGGAGATATGCCTTTTGATTTCCACTAGATAAATTATAATCACATAAAAAAATAGCATTTGGTTGATTTTTGGGAGGTTAAGCTGCCTCAAATTTTCATTATTCTTCTAGGGTGATGTTTTATGGGGCGTTGAAACACTTTTTTTTTAAAGACTTTCCTATCAGGTCCAATCTGGTAAGCATGTGGGTTTGGGGTCCAGGTGCAAGTTGGGTTCAACAAATTGGTTCCACGCAGGACTCACCTGATGAATTGTGGAATTATGGTGACAGAAGGGTGAGACTCAGATGTCCTATACCTTGTACTGATCTGTTTTAACAACTGCGATTGTGTGGGCAACACAGTAAATTGGCAAAGATTCTGAACATGTAAATAAAAGGTTCCTAACTTCATCTGTAAATGCTGTGTGGATTAGTGAGGTGTGAATCTGTGGCGTTTCGGCAAAAAATTTGTGAATTTTGAGTGAAATTAGCGAAACAGAGAAAAATTTGTGAAACACCACCGGCGTCTCATTTTGGATGTCGGTGTCTGACCTTTTTTTTTGACTGGCGAATCTTTGCCAGCAAATTTTTGCAAATTTATTTGCCAGCAGCAAAACGCGGGAATTCGCTGCAAATTTGTGCCTGACGAATAAATTCATCCATCGCTAGTGTGGACCTTGAGTTTATTTCTATAAGTGTACATTTCTACTGTGGTGTCGACAGGGGTAAAGTAATAACCTTTCAACAAAGTGATTAGTTGCAAGTCAGTTGAATTTGTAAACTAAAGGATCCTTGGAAGAAACACCTTCACAGGGCATATTTCAATTCATTGCTTCTGTGCCCCTGTCAGGTAACGCATGTTACCTGTCTGGCGTCGCACCCAAAATGGAGGTGCCCAGGGCAGCCACATGGGTAGCAGTGCCGGGCGATGACGTCATCACGTTGCGACGGACACGATGACGATGATCACAGTGCTCGTGTTTTGGCGCCAAATCTGAATATTTAAAGGCGTCCAGGATGCCAGTATGGCGCTCAAGTATAGGTTGTAATCATTCCTGGTTGTTCTATTACCTCTGATTTTGATTCTTGGACTTGAAATTTTTTTCAGGGGACCTTTTTACCCATAAAGAGGATCAAAGAGGCCACCCCTTCAGACTAGAAGAAAAGGACTTTTATTTGAAGCAGCGTAGGCGGTTCTTCAGTTAGGACGTTGAGGTTGTGGAATGCACTGCCGGGTGATGTTGTGATGGCTGATTCTGTTGATGCTTTTAAGAGGGGCTTGGATGATTTTTTGGACAGACATAATATCAAAGGCTATTTTGATACTTAAAGGGGTTGTTCACCTTTGAGTTAACTTTTAGTATAATGTAGAGAGTGATAATCTGAGACAAGTTGCAATTGGTTTGCATTTTTTATTGTTTGTGGTTTTATAGTTATTTAGCTTTTTATTCAGCAGCTCTCTAGTTTGCAGTGTCAGCAATTTGGTTTCTAGGGTACAAATTACCCTAGCAACCCTGAATTGATTTGAATAAGAGACTGGAATATGAATAGGAGATGGACTGAATAGAATGATAAGTAATAAAAAGTGGCAATAACAATACATTTGTAGCCTTACAGAGCATTTGTTTTTAGATGGTGTCAACGACCCCCATTTGAAAGCTGCAAAGAAACAGAAGAAAATTGCAAATCATTAAAAAACTATGAAAAATAAATAATGAAGACCAATTGAAAAGTTTCTTAGAATTGGCCCTTCTACAATATACTAAAAGTTTATTTGAAGGTGAACCACCCCTTTAACTCTACAGTTAGTATAGCTATGGGCATGTATGGTTTGTGTGAAAGAGTGGAGGTGTGAAAGAGTGGAGGTGTGTGTGTGTGTATGCTGGGTTTTTAATTTGGAGGGGTTGAACTTGATGGTCTTTTTTCAACCCAATTTAACTATGTAACTAGGTAACTATGTAACTTCAGCCTGAACTCAACTTTGAACATACTCTGCCTGCCTACTGAACTTTTGCCTGAACTTGTTTACGATTTGCTTTAACCCTTGCCTGTGCCTTGAATCCGGACTTAACCCTTTTGCTTCCTCCTTGGTCCCAACAATTCCAGCCGGGTGCCTATAGGCCCCTGACAGCCCCCTAGAATTCAAATAAGGCTGAATGAATTTTCACAAGCCACATTGTGTAAGCAGCATTTATCGGCAATGTATCTTTGTTAATGGTGCATAAAAAAAATGTGTGTTGTGCTTTGCAAAAGTTAATGTGCAGAACTGCTCCTGCCATAAGTCTAGGTGAGAACTTTGCCTCAGGTGACAGTGAGCAGGCAGTTACTGACAAAAAGCAACCTCTGGTACCTTTAAGAAGCAAATTTCTGTTTTTTTAAAAAGTAAAAAAGATAAACATGGAGCAGGTGGAGTAGGGGCGACATTGGGGCTAGTGCCTCAGGTGGCCCCAAAAAAGCTGTTGTAAATGTGTTTATCTAGCAAATGTATTACTGGAGAAAATGGTTAGAGCTAATGGAACACCCCATCCTACAAATTGTCATTTGAGCCATTCCCTTTCACTTATACAAGTGTTTCCCTCACACCCCTCAAATGAGCTGTGAAACGCTTGAAAATGCCCTTTGTGCCTTTAACCTAAGAGATTCAATAATCTATGTATAAACAGCTATATAAATGCACCAGTGCAGTCCACTCACAAATCACCTCAGACATGCCCAGACAATAATACACACAAATATTATAATGCTACCACACACATATGCACAGACACACACAGAAACACAGAAATAACCTGCTCTATATCTGAGGGGATTCTCTGATTCTCCTCACAGCTGCAGCTCAGGGAAAAGCAGTGAGAAGAGGCGGGGCTAAATTCCAGCTACAGAGCTATATGCTACCTGCTCTACATCTGAGGGGATTCTCTGATTCTCCTCACAGCTGCAGCTCAGGGAAAAGCAGAGAGAACAAGTGGGGCTAAATTCCAGCTACAGAGCCATACAGTAACACAGGGTTGCTCAGACATCCCCTCTACAGAAATTTTCAAATAAAGAAGAAAATATATGTATATAAATGTAGAAAGCACCAAAGCTATGAGGCAAAGATGCTAAGCTTAGAGGTAGTCACAAATTATCAAGCAGAAAATGAGGTTTTACCTGTCAAATAAGCTAATGCTACAGGGCTGATTATTTCAAAACCATATGGCTGGGAGCAACATCCAAGGGGTTGGAGAGCAACATCTTGCTCGCAAGCTACTGGTTGGGGATCACTGGCTTATATGGAAGCCCAAGACATAATGTGAAAAAATTCCGCCATGCTTCTTTTGTTAAGCTTTAGCCATACTGTAAATTTAAACCATTGTGTTAGCAAGTAGAGCACTTATGTTATACAAGTCTGTATACACAGGTTTACATCAGGAGACATAACTTTATCAAGCTTGCTTGATAAAGGGTCCAACGTGGCCCGAAACATGGTGTAATGCCCCCAAAAAGTTATGTAATAAAGGCATATTGGCCACATATTGAATCCACATCCTGCATGACTAATAAGCAATGAATTTAGATGCATGCTGCAGACTGAAACTTGTGTGTAACTTATATGTGAATGTATGTGCAGCCGTGCAGCATTAATCTTAATTAATTGCTAACTATCCACGCAGGATGTGGATTCAGTGTGTGGTGAGTTGGCAGTCCTGCCTCTAGGCCAGTGACCCCCCAACCAGTGGCTTGTGAGCAACATGTTGCTCCCCAACCCCTTGGATGTTGCCCCCAGTGGTCTCAAAGTACTAAATAATCTTTAAAATCCTTCTTTGGAGGCAAGTTTTGGTTGCATAACACATGAATTGCCAAACAGAGCCTCCTGTAGGCTGCCAGTTCATATAGGAGCTACCGAATGGCCACTCAGAGCAAGTGCAAAATCTAAGTATTATGCACCAACCAGGAACATTCTTCATGCTTGAGTTGCTCTCCAGCTCTGTTTAAAGTGCAATGTATCTCATGGGTAAAAAGGTAAAGGTTGGGGTCTCCTGCTCCTGAGTAGGTCATGGCTGTCAATGTTTCTTAATATCTTGCCACTGATCTCACCCATTCTTAATCTAACACAACTGCATGATAATGTGATCAGCACCCCATCCCTGTCCCTTATATCTGGTCAGAATTCTCACAGGGGAAAATGAATTCATCTTATTATCCATTATATAGCAATGACATGTTATGCAGAGTTTTACTGTTTGTTCTCTATGAACCATAGAATTCCTTCTTGATTTAAAATGGAAACTAGAAAGCTATCCACACTTGTTTTTGTATTATTGTAACAATAATTCAATGCATCCATATCATGTCATGCAGTTTGAATACATTGAGTTATGCTCCTGAACACACATAAGCCAAAGTAGGAACAAAACCAATTTTTCTAGGCCATGCCATGAAATCCCTGTTTTGTGAAGGTGGCAATACGTTAAGACGAGCAATGGTTGTAACAGAAAAAACTTTTCCCAACTAAGGGCAAAAAAATAAGTCAAGAGAAGACCTATGACCCATTATCTTTTTTCTTTTACTGCTTTTAGAACATCACATTCATCCTGCCATCCAGTGCCAATGATGTAATTTACCTGTTTAAAGGTATTTCTTACAAACAGCTGTAGAAAAGTATTTGTTGTGGTTTTGTTAACTGGTAGAATTTAATTACTCTAGCAATCATTGCAGCAGTCTGGAAAGGCTAACAGAAGGAAATCAGTAGAATTCAAGGGTCAAGGGAAAGGGAAAGGGAAAAGCTGGGGATAGGTTTTTATAGTATAGCCGACTTCTGATAACCCAGGGTGCATCAAACAGGCTTCTTTTCACAGGTAGGTCTTTATGGCAAAGGTTAAGAATTGGATAGACCATGGATGGTAATTCAAGAAACCAGAGAATTGTTGTGAGGCAGTAAGTAATAAACATGAATTGGGGCAATAAAGTAGGTTATAAAAGTCTGTAATACTGGACAGAATATATAAAAAGAAAGGAAAGTGTCAGGACAGTTATTTAAAGTAGAAGGAAAGGTTAAAATGCTTCTCTGAGTCCTCTGCCAAAAGAAACACATCATTTCTTTCCTTCTATTGTGTATACATGGGCTTCTGTATCATACTTCCTGCCTTCTGCTTAAACTTCCTTGCCCCGGGCGTGAGCATGCTCAGTTTGCTCCGCTTCCCCCTCCCTTCTCTGCTATAAGCTGAGCCCAGAGATATAAGTGAGCAGGGACAAACTATGGCAGGAAGTGATGTCACACCAAGCTAATATTGCAGCTTGGTGTCTCTAAACAAACAGAGAGAGCTTCTAGAGCTTTTTACTAAGATACGGTAAAACATTCTACATAATAAATATAGCATTCTAGCTTGCACTATTGCAGCTAATCTATTGACAATAAAATGCCTCCATAACTTTCCTTCTCCTTTTAAATGGAGCATTTGTTAACTTGACCTGTATTAACCTGTATTTTGCAGCTGACAATAAATTCATACCTGGTATATCTGGCAACTCCCCTTTCCTTGATAGTTACCCAGTTTTGAGCTCCCTCCCCCATTTCCAGTTGTGGTGTTTATACAAATGGCCT
>CM044445.1:24554733-24567941 GCA_024363595.1 Xenopus borealis | reverse complement strand
ATGACCTGCTAATAAAGCACTGTTCTACTCTCCTAATCCTCGGCTACCAAACACAACACCAGTCAAATTCGAGTATGCCCACATTTATTTACTTTTTGCATTTGAAATGTTATGTGCTCATGTGCAGAAGCATTCAGTGACGTCAGCTAAGTATTATGCCTGTTTGGGCAGAGCAAATTGCCAGTGGCATTCTACATGGACCATGGTCACCCAGTTTTAGTTCACTTAAAGTTGATGTCACTGTAAATTGCTGTTGTAAAGAGGTTGTTCCCCTTTTCATTTTTTTTATTTTTTATGGTTTTTTAGTTATTTAGCTTTTTATTCAATCAGGCAAATCAAATGCAAATGATTTGCATTTGTATTTAACCATCCTTTATACTGGCATTGTTTGGTCTAAATAAGATATATATATATATAATTCTGGAACGTTTTGTGATATGTGGAGCCCATAGACATTCGAGCTGAGAAGCCATTCAACTGAGCACAAAAGATTATTCAGGCTGAACAGAGGACCAGAATTTCAAGTTTAAATCTCAACAGTCTGGGGGTGGTGAAAGGAGCTAGCCAGAAGAAAGACAGTCAGAAACTAGCACATTCTCCACAAAGTACTCATTTTCACATTCTAAATTTGTCTACATCTTGGATTTAGTATGTTATAAATGCACGTATTCTAAGCAATTGTTTAACTGGTCTTCAGTTTTTATTACTTATGATTTAAAGGGGTTGTTCACCTTTTAATTAACTTTTAGTTTGCTGTAGAGAGTGATAGTCTGAGACAATTTGCCATTGGTTTTAATTTTTTATTATTTGTGGAATTTGAGTGATTTAGCTTTTTATTCATCAGCTCTTCAATTTCATTGCATAATAACCTGATAGCGAGGATCCAGATTACCCTAGAAACCATGTATGAAATATGAATAGGACAGGACCTTACTAGATAGATAAGAAATAAAAATTAGCAATAACAATAATTGTGCAGCCTTATAGAGCATTAGCTTTTTAGATGGGGTAAAAGATGCCCATTTGAAAGCTGGAAAGAGTCAAAGGAAAAAGGCCCTAGTCAGGCCCTCTACTGTGATGCTTTCTGACTTCAGAACTGGTATTTGGTTGCAAGTGTAATTAAACCCTAGATAGATCAGATAGAAGTTATAATGTAAGGCCTGAAAGAAATGCAACAGAAATGTACAAAAATAAAAAGTGAAGACCAGTTACAAATTGTCTTAGAATACCAATTTACAACAACACAAACAATACAAAAAGTATTACTTTAAGGTGGTTCACTTTAAATGAAAACTATACCCCCCCCCCCACAACATTATAAAAAGATATTGCATAAAACAACTCATATGTAAAACCCTGCATCATGTAAATACATTATTTTCATAATAATATACATTTTAATAGCATATGCCATTGGGTAATCATAAATAGAAAATAGCCATTTTAAAAAATAAGGACAACCTCCTTGGATCGTATGATTCAACGGTGCACACAAAAATACCAAACAAACTATAAAGTTAGGTCACATGAGCCAGTTGACAGACAGAGTTCTGTCTTTTGCTTCCACACTTCTTCCTGTTACAGTTAGAGTTGAAATATTTCTGATCAGGTGATCTCTGAGGCAGCACACAGACCATCACAAAGTGGTGGTTCAAGAGATGTAAAAGGTCAATATTTACTTGAATATACAGTATATACCGGTTTGGTAAGCGTCTTTAATATGTCACTTAATTTGATATAAACTATCTGTTGCTCAAGTATTAATTTTTGGGGTATAGTTTTCCTTTAAAATAATCCCCATAACAAACCACAGCAACAGATATAATGTATTAATTTAACTGTATTTTCCAGTCTACTACTGTTTGACAAGAAAATATGTGCTTGTCATTGAAGTCTAATGGGCAGTGGTGGGTGGATTGTGGCTCACTTGAATTAAATGAAAAAGAGGGAAACATTTTAACATGGGAATGTCTCCAAAGAGTTTATTAATGTGGGTACTGACAGCTCATCAATTTTACATCTCCTTTAAAAGCTTTGTTTAGCTGGGTTCTAGGTAGGCCTTAGTTCTATATGGCAATTTGGCAATCCGATTTATTCTTGCACTTCTCTTTTGGCTTCTGCCTCTGACGTAGAGAGATTTGTAGACATATAGGCCCAAATTCATTAAAGCGTGAAGCGTCTAACGCTAGTGCTAATTCACCAGCGTGACGTAATTTTGTAACTTCGGAAATTCACTAACACCGGCTCTGGCGAATTTTTGCATGCGAAGTAGATAGATTTACGCAACTTCGCACTCTTACGCCAGGCGAAGTTGCGCACTGATGAAGGATTGTAATTTCACAAATTCACTAAGATGAACATTTTCCTGATCGTTACCACTTACGTTAGACGTTACTTTGCCTGGTCAGACCAGGCGAAGTTCAATATAATAGATAGGAGGTTGAAAAAAAACATTTTCTGTCCCAAAAAAACGCTGGCTTGTTTTACCATTGGAGGGTGATAGTCTGAAAAAGATCGATTTTTTGGGGGGGTTACCCTCCTTCCCCCCTACATTTCCTAACATATGGCAACACAACTATATAGGGGGCACATGTAGGGCAATAGGACAACTTTATTTTATTTATTAAAGGTTTCCTGGGCTTGTGTAGTGGAATGTAGTGGCTGTAACATATACTTCTAGCATATGTTAAAGTTCTCGCCGTATGCAAATTAGGCTTCGCTAGCGTAACTACGCTCAGCCTAGCAAAGTAACACTATCGAAACTACGCTACCGTTCACCGACCTGAGCGTAAATTCGTATTTAAGTGAATTTGCGTAGCGCTGGCGAAAATTCGCCTCGCGAAGTGCGGCAAACACTAGCGAAGCCAATGCTGTCGAATTTCTGGATCTTAGTGAATTTGCCCCATAAACCGTATGAAGTGTATCCAGGCTGAATCCTTCATAACAACTTGATTTGTGTGATCAAAAATTAAATTTTTGCCTAACTAACAATATTGAAAACATTTTTTATTTTGCACAGCGTATCTATTTACCCAGTTTTTACTTTTATACCGAACAATTCCTTTAATGCAAATCTCTTAATGCTTACATCCATTGTCCATTGTTCTGTAATTTATTATTTTAAACTTTAACTGTAAATATCTTGTTCCTATTGAGCAAATGAGAAGCTCAATGAAATGAAATAGGTTTGCTACCAGCTGGCAGGCAATTACATAATGCAACCCTAACTTATGTTGCAACCCTAATTTTTTTAAATTCATAATACTTTTTAAAGTTGTATTAATGCATTCAACAGTTAGAAATACATTTCATAAATAACTGGAACTCCTTCAATGTAAATGCAATCTTTATGCTTTGCTGCTCTGTGCATCATTTTCCCTCAGGCACTTTATGGTGGGGAGATCTTTCAATCTCCCACGTCAGTTCCGCATTTAAGTTCTTGGAGGCTTATTTTTTACATTCAATTGATAAGGCCTTCTGTAGTCATTAGCCAAAGTAGTCAGAGTAGTTACTATTGTCATAAAGCTCTTGACCCATCATGCCTACCATTGGCCACGATGACCATAACAAAGCTACATTATTGTACAGTTTTGAAAGCAGGGCACAGAAATTCAACTTGAACTTTCATCCCAAACTGGAACATGTTGTGTATAATGGTAATGCACATTTGCAAGGAACAATGTCCTGTGGTTGAGCCTTTAGAGTTGTACTAAATGTATTTATTGCATCCCAAACTGCAAGAAATGCATAAGGTTATTATTGAGCTTTCTCTTGTGCATTGATAGAAACTTCTATTTTGCCTAGCAGAACGATGAGAAACAGTCATTTTGGGTAGCAGTGAAAGTACTATTGTATGCTGTAGTGTATTCCACTTAGCCTCTAATGGTGTCAATCATCCATCTTTGCAGCTGGAGCTTTGGATCCAGTAGCAAATCTGTGCATATTTTGGGGGTGTCAGTCTGACTGCCACATTGTATTCCCTTGGTTGCCCAAACACCTCTACCCACTGGTGTCCTGAAAAGATCCCTATGACTTTTCTCACCCAGCGACCTTTATTCCACAGCCTCCCATAAACCCCAGAGCCGCTGGCACCAGGCTGTGCATCACAGTGCTGATAAAGCAGGTGAGCTGTTTGTTGTTTCACTCTACATGAGCGGTACACTAGCTCCCCAGGACGGTCATTATCAAAACCTGAGAAGTGAACTCTTCCCCCAGCCAAATTACGCAGAGGAGGAGAAACCGCCAAAGACATGTGTGGCTGAGATTGCGGCCTCCGTAGTTCCAGAAGAGCATAATCATAATCCATGCTGAGTTCTGCGGGTGCACCAATCCATCTGCGTGGAACTTTTGTGGACTTGACTCGCACCCAACGTAGGGATGGCTTTGCTCCTGGTCTTAGAAAGCCAACCTTCAGCCTGCGGGCTCCCTGAACATAATCTTCGCCATCATGGATGCAATGAGCTGCAGTTAGGACATGCCTTTCAGTAACTAGCACACCAGTACATCCTGTGGACACATACACTGCTGCAGCAAAAGGGAAATCCTGCAGAAATTTCCTACTACGGATAGAGAACCTTACATCTGCACCATAGATTTGCCGACGAGAACGCAGAGAATAAGATCTATCTTCTTCAATTCTGATTTCACTCTGTGGCAGTTTCAACTCTACAGTAGTTAGTGTGCGACTGCCATTGGAATATGTGGTCTCGTAGTCCAGCTGTTGACCTTGGTCTAACTGATCCTGTAGCGATTCTTGTATTATGCATTGCTCAGTGCAGACAGTATTAAGTTGGGGATCACCAAGAGCAGTAAAGTTTGTGGGTGGTAAAGTTAACGTATGATGTGGGATGATTTCTATCACTGGAAGTCCAAAGGTACTGATCAAACTTAGGAATGAAGACACATAGAAAAAATTAAGGATGATCATGTTCATGGCTCTGTTAAAAAAAGAGAAATTGCAAAATAAGAAATTGTAGTTGTTCACGTTACGGGTTTGGTGACACTGTCTTGGAGCACAAGGGCACATTAAAACTGGGGTACCCTGACCACCCTGTGCCTACTGTAGCTTAGTTACCATACCCAGATTGGCCCACCCTAATCACCCTGTCCCAACTGTAGGTTAGCTACCATACTCAAAGAGAGTTTCCAAACTGGCAAATCCTAGTTACCCTGTAAATACTGTAGCTCAGTTACAGTACCCAAAGAGCATCTCTGCCTAATGAAAATTCATTTTAGGTAACATTAAATGTACATTCATATGTTAAAAAGTATTTTTTTTTGTGTCAGTAACACTTTAAAGGGAAGCTGGTTTTCAGAAAACCTGTCTAGGGTAGTTAATGACATTTGGTACAGAGTACAAATGTTTTGGTCTGCATACCCTACTAACATTGCCCTGGTTCATGCTCCCTTTTTGTTCCAGCATTAAGTCAATCAGCTTCTACATATGTTCTGTTCTTTGTCTACAGAGGCAGAACTTCTGTATTAGTAGTAAGTCAATCCACTCTTATACACAGAGCACCACTTAGTATAAACTTCTTAAAACCTATTTCTAGTCTCCAGGTATGTGTCTGTCGGCTTTTCTCTGTAGTCCACTGAGGTTTAATGGCACACACCTCATGTGACGCAGATCTAATTCAGAACCTCCCCTTCATACAATGACACAGTGTTAACTGAGTTTTTTCCCATTTTTCCTAGACTCTAATGCTCTTCTAGGTATTCAAGACATCATACTCATACATCAGTGACATATTCACAGAATAAAATATATTTACTGTTTATGTATAATATATATATATACATATATACACAATATATATATAAAGTAGACCTGTCTGTCTTTTAGGCTTTGAGTTTGGCAGCACTGATTCCAAGCATTGCTTTAATTCAGAACCTTCCCTTCATATAATCACATACAGCTAACTGATGTTTTTCCCATTTCCCTAGACTCAGTGTCCAGTACCCTACTAGGTATACAAGACCTCATACAGATACATCAGTGCATATTCACAAGATAAAATATATTTGTTTTTCAAATGGGTTATGGTTCAGGTTTGTCAGCACTGATATGAAGTGTAACTTTCAAATCTTGCTCTGTTGTCACTATCTTGCCATGTTATCTTCTATTGTCCGGTGCTTTTTGGGACCCCAGAATATACAGGGCCTACCACATAAAGGCTCATCATTTGGCATGTCTGTTTTTTCTGGGAGTTGTAGTTACGAAGCAGCTGTGGAGCTAGTGGTTGCTAATACCTGGTACCGGACATTTGTGTTTACCATTCCTTTTGGGACACCATATGACATGGCAGGATTTTATACCTTTCTGCAAATATTACATATTAAATTGCCAAATGTAAGCTTGTTTCTCCATGTCATTACCTTAGCACATTCACTGTTGCTTTGTTCTGCCATTCACAGTATCAGTTCTGTTCTATTAAGGACATAATAATACACAGTTGCAATTGAAAATACATAGCAGGTTCCTTTTGCCACTGGACCAATGTACCACATGAGAATTGCACTAAAACTAATGTGCCACAACTACCATATGACATACTTCATTGTTTAATACACACCCGTTAAAATTTATAGAGTAGGCACAGACACGAGAAGCAGAGAACTGATTTCCAACTGCAAAAGCATTAAAATATGTCCTTGCAGTTGGTCTAGTTAGAAGATTAAGGACGTTCACTGGACTTCTATGAGTATGCATTATGCGGGTGTGCAAGATGCAGTGACTTTATGAATAACTTAACAGATAAAGGTAATTTCCTTCATTAACAGTCGTGGACTCAGCACCTGTTACTGTTCAACTACAGAAACACTGCACTAATTAATTGTTTTTATTTTTATGTTATATTTTCTATCCTGCTTCATTCATCCCTTCTGTATTGTAATATTCCCACTGTATGCTAAGTAATACAAATAGGGCTGAGACCAATTTTTTGAGACCCCTGACCTTCAGGTATCAGGTTCAGACTAATATATATATATATATATATTTATATTTAGCAAGGGCTCCAATATTATCTCTGATATGTACTCATTGAAAAAGTCCCGATATAAAACTATGATTGCCTTATTACCCCAGCACTAGCCCAGACTGAAGTTTCTTGGCTTTCTCCCTACAGCCTTTTTTCCTTTCCCCCTTTCCCCTTCCAACCCCTTCTCTGTCGGGGTATTCCACCCTTCCCCACATCCATGAGCTAGCTTACCGAAGGTTGAAAGCTTGTTTCTAGAGTGGGATCTCAATGAGTGACAGTTTTGTGTCCACTTTCTCGCCAACCGCCACAATTTTCCCTTGTGTCACCTAACTCTCCTTCCTCCTACCCCCTCCTCTTCTCCACCTTCCAGCAGCTACTGTGAGTTGGGGGAGTGGAGTGTGTTTCAGGCAAGCTCCTGCATGACAGGAATGCTGCATACACTGTGCCCGAGAGCCAGAGAGAAGGATGAATAGGGGAGGTATGTTACTCTCAGACAGTATCCACTTGCTAAACATCACCTGTTAGGGAAAAATTCATTAAAGTGTGCAACTTTGCCAGCAACAGCTTCGCAGCCACTAATAACACTAATGCACTAGCATTACTTCTGCAGAGTGAGCCAATCAAAGCCAAGCTGCACTAGTGTTCAATTCTGCCTGGCGCAATTTCGCTAGAGTTCTTGCGCTCAGGCTAATTTGCATACGGCTGGCAAATTAAAGTGGAATGGAGCTATTTATGTTACATGGTGCATCTAATAAATTACATTTACACTGATAAATAGACATGCCAAGGGAACCTTAATAAAGTCAATCAAGAGTTGTTTGAATGCCCTACTCATAAGCTCACAGTTAAATAATGATTCATATGGTAGAAAATGTATGGGGGAAACACGGTACCCAAAAAATATTTTACTGCCTTTTGCAGCCGAACACCATGAAAAATTGAAAAGACTCCAGCGTTTTTTGTACTTAGAAGATATGACTCTAAAGAATTATGATGTAAGTAACCGAAGATTGAGGTTGTTCTATGCCAGGAGTGTCCAAACTTTTGACCACATTGGAAAAACTAAAACTGTCTGGGGGCCACAAATGAAATACACAAACACTTTTGAGAAAATTTGCAAAGCAAAGCTAGTAAATCGGCAAAGTAACAAAATGAAGTCATACTGTTAATTTTCGCTAGCGTTAATCACTTCGACCGTTAGTGAATCTGCCCCTTGGTCTCATCTTTCTACTCACATGGGTGGGAAAGGGTAAGTAGAGTGGATCAGGATGAAGACAGGAGTAGTGATTGTTAAAAGGTATCAGAAATGAATATGTGATGGTTGTATTGTATAGCCTATTGTATGCAATAGAAAGAGAATGAGTGGGAGCCAGATCCAGGCAATCTGTAGATTCTGGCCAGTGGTATAACTAGATATTAATGGGCCCCCAAAATGTCTGGAGTTTGACCTGTTTTACCAATATTTATGAAACTGTACATGAATTGGGGCCTTGTGGAGACCCTATGCCTATGTCTCCTGATTCCTGAATTACACCCCTGATTCTGACAAGTGCCAGGGGGGCTACTGTAATGTGCTACCGTTTACTGGGCAAGTGGGGGACTTTTCCATCCTTTATGTTGAACCTGTTTTGAAGGAGAAATTAAGCTTCATTAAAGAAGTAGGCTAGTTACAGCACCCTTAAGCAGTGAAGATTTGTGTCTCCAAAGATGCCCCATTAGCTCCCCATCTTCTTTTCTGCTTATTCACTGTACATCTCTGTGCTACTGTCACTTACTGAGCTTAGGGACCCACTCACAATAAACAGTACACATAGAATAGAAATGTCACAATATAAGGCTGATTAGTAATTAACACAGATAATTACTACATGGCAGCACAGATACCAACTAGCATCATAATTTAATAATCAGACCAGTTGCATCAGTCTATATTACAGGAAAAATGCAGCATATTGTGTCTGAACCTGTGTTCGGCGCCTACATGCGTTCGTGTGAGTACAGCCCCATTGAAAAGCATTGAGTGCATCTATACCTGCGCTCCCCTGCGGCTGAACGCAGCAAAACGGAACGCAGGGGAGCACAGGTAAGAACGCTCGTGTGTAAGAGCCCTTAATATAAAGCACTAGGTTTGTCCAAAGAAGTCACCCATAGCAGCCACTTTTAAACAGGTGACCAGTAAGTTCTACCTGCTGATTGGTTGATTTGGGTTACTGTTGCTTTGAAATAAATTGAAAGGCGCATTATTTTATCTGCTTTGGTTTTTTGTTGGCATTGCAGCTTGTATTGCCAGGGATTTAATTGTCCTTTGCTTCCTCCATGCAACCTGATAAGTTCGAAGTGCAAAGTTGATTCTCGGTACATGGATCATTTTGTAACTTGATGACAGTTATAGGGTGCTCCTTACAGCCCCTGCACTCTGGCCTGGTATTTTATTGCTCTTTACTTCCTCCTTGCAAGCTTATAAAGTGTAGAGTTGCATCTATGTAGAACGATCATTTCATCGTTGAAATGTAGTTTGATGACAGTTATAATACAGTCTCTGTCCTAGTACTTTATATATAACCCACAGACCAGATGGGTAGGTCAGTCCAACCAATCAACAGAAGTCAGGGAACGCATAGAAGAGATACCACAATCACTGAAAGAACGGTGAAAATCCTGTTTTAACCTGGAGAGTACAATTACTGCATTCTGCCTCAAGTTCTGCTGCCCTTAATTCCCTATTTAGGAGTAAAAGTTGCAACATGGATTCCATAGATGAATCTGCAGAAGTATTTATTTTTTGCTCACCTGACCCCACCAGTCCCTGTTCTAGAACATCTACAATGTAATTAATAATTCAATGTAATTCATCTCAGTGAAGTCCAATCATTTGTAATGATTCTGTGCAGGGGTAGAAAACCATCAACCATGTAAGTTTGAGCAGGCACTCAATGAGCAGTCCCATCAGATGCAGAGAAGTAAAATTATATGTGGAATTGGTACCAACTAGCAGTGGCAGTCTTACGCATTTCATGTGCACACAATCATAGGTTGATGATTACAGTCTATGCAGTGGCGTAACTTTAGCGGAAGCAGACCCCGTTGTAACTGGGGGGTCCCCGGACTACATGTTCTGCTTCCGCTATAGCGAACAGGAAAGGGATTTCTTGACACCATATTCTGTGCTGGTTTTCATCTATTAAAGATTTTGCATGGCGACCGACAATTTGATAAAGTTGAGTTTTCAGAGCGTTAATCTTATGATTTGATATGAATTTTTTTTATTGCTCCAACTTTTTCAAATACAAATTTTGATAAAAGAGTTACATTTGTGAATGGAAGTTAGTCTGACTTGGTTTTAATTTAAAAAAAAAAAAAGAGAAGTCCCCATGAAATTTTACTTCTCTTCCTGTGATTTTTCTTCTCTGCTTATTGAGTGCCTGTTCCAACATGCATGGTTGATTTAGCTCCCCTAGCTAAAGGCTCCAGGCAGAGCACCTGGTTCTACTTGTGACTTTTGGTGAGTTGTGTATACAATATTTTAAGTTTTGGATCCTTTCAGTGGGTCCCCAAACCATTTCCAATATTCATTCACTTGGTAAAAAAAAAAAAAGCCAAATGATTTTAGTTATTTACAAATGTATTTGTAGGTGAAAGTAGTAAGTTTCTCCCTTTCAAAATGGACTAGTTAACACGGACATACAACTGCTGTTTCTGACACTTGTAAAATTAAAAAGCATTTTCCTGTAATGCAAAAGCAAACTTATATTGTGCTATACATAAACATATATTTCCTGTCACTGTATCCAATAAACCCTTTTAGCAAATTTGTAGGCAGAAGGAAAACTTTTTCATTTTCTTCATTTTTGGACTATTTAGTTATTCTTTTTTTTTTTATTATTGGATAGAGCCACACACCTGCACCTGTGTTTATATTGGACCGGTTATCCAGAATGCTCGGGACCTGGGATTTTCCAGATAATGGATCTTTGTGTAGTTTGTAACTTCATACCTTAAAAATATTAAATTAACCTAATAGGCTGGTTTTTGCACTGAATTATTAAACTTCTTTATCCCTGCCCCAAATGATGTATTGGTATAGACCATTCAGTAATGTTTTGAAGTCTCCCAGGTCAGACCATCTCCAAAAGACAGGGAGTACTTAGAACTCTACTTAGAAAATTTGTATATAAAAATTGTACCCACAGCAGTGTTATCAAGCCACAACCACCGTTCTAAATCCTACCAAAATTATTAATGATACAACAAACAGACTGGAGAACTAAGTGATGAAATACAAAAATGCTCCATTTATTCTTCAAAAGCAGTTTCTCACATATACACAGCTGCATACGTAAAATAGAAAAAATAATCTACATAAAAATATATGTACAGTACAATAAATACATCAGTCTTTCAAGAAAACTAGAAAGAAACGGGAGAGCTCAGGCAGGACAGGGGGTAACAGACCAGAGCAGAGGCAGGAATTTTATTATAACCCTTTACTGCACAGAAGCGAGATCTTTATACCCGTGGTACCTGTGAGCCATTAATCTAGGGTAGGGAAACAATAAATACATTGTTTAAAACTACAAAAGCACTGAGAAACTACCCAGACTGCAACACTCTGTTACTGATACATTTACAGAGTGAATGCATTACATTATAAATAGATATCGAAACCCTATTCATTTAATCTCCACTAGTTCTCTTTTTCTTAAAATTAAGAAAAAAAATACTTAATTTTGGCACATGAATGTGTCACTGAAAACCTACTGCTGATTATGTCGCATTCAATGTAATGCAAATGATCACAATTTCATTACCAAAAATACTAGCTGGTTAGGATAGAATATGTACAGTAATCAAAGTTGCAGACTAAAAGGAAACCTGCAGAAGAGACTACAGGCCCTTGGCTTCTTTTCTATCACTTTAAATCCTGTACATGGCACTGAATCTCAGAGGCAGTCATGGAATACTAGTCCCAGGGTGGCCGTACAGACTTATACACTGCATGAATGACCCTTGTATTCTGTGTTGGAAGTCTTTTCTTTGGAATTCTTTTCCTCCACACTGTTCCAAACGCCGTACAAAAAGTAGATTAAAAATCCTGAAACACAATAACACACATTAGTCCATGGGTAATGCATGGTAGGTCATTCAACCCTGCTGTGTTACTTTGCTTTTCAGAACACGTTACAGCAAAGGGGAGAGTTTAGGGGATACCCAGTTGTTGGGTTCGGGGGGGCAAGGTATATATACTACTTTCCAATAAGAAGGGTGAAGTGTCCGGTCATGTGAACCGTAGGAGTGCTTGTTTGGGTCTCAATGTGCAATTACATGATATATATGCCACTATAGATGCAGATGGGTCTTATATAATATTTAAAGGAGAACTAAACCCTAAAAATGAATGTTGCTTTAATTGCCCTATTTTATATACTGAATCTATTGCACCAGCTTCTCAATAGCAGCAATGATTCAGGACTTCAAACTCATCACAGGGGGTCACCATCTTGGAAAGCGTCTGTGACACTCAGTGGGCTCTGAGCAGCTGTTGAGAAGCTAACCTTAGGGGTCTTCGCAAATTATCAAGCAGAAAATTAGGTTTGTTTGTTATATAAGCTGATGCTACAGGGCTGATTATTAAATTCTGATGCTAGTTGCACTGGTTTCTTTACTGCCATATAGTAATTATCTGTAATAATGACTAGTCAGCCTTATATTGTGAAACTTCTATTCAATGTATACTGTATATTGTGAGTGGGTCCCTAAGATCAGTAAGCGACAACAGCTTATGCAGTGAATCAGCAGAAAAGAAGATGGGGAGCTACTGGGGCATCTTTGGAGACACAGATCTATACTGCTTAAGGGCTGTGGTTGCCTTGGGCTGGTATAGAATTACAAAACATAATGTACAACATTTATAGCTACTTCTTTAGTTAGGCTTTAGTTCTCTTTTAAATAAAACGGATCTTCACCCTGGAATATAATCTACTATGTGATTGTGGATCCTTTTCTAATCACGCTCCAGTCTAAATTTAAACCGCTGACTGGTAGCACACATCTGTAAACGTAGCAACCAACCTGTAGTTTAAATGCCAAGTGGGACAGTTTTTTTTTTTATTCAAGTAAGACAATAATTACCAATTGCCATCCATATGAGGAATCGTACCCAGGTCCATGCGTTTAACTGCATCATGAAATACAAATTAATAAATACATTGAAGAGAGGCAGCACCGGGA
>CM044445.1:24527085-24542034 GCA_024363595.1 Xenopus borealis | reverse complement strand
CACCTACGAAGAGCTGAATTGAAAGTGAAAGTAATTTTGTTCCCCACCTCTATGTCTAAGGAATAGAGGAAAGGCACGCAATATTTGATTGACAGCTGAGATTTTTAAACATGTTTACAACAGCAATGATTGCTTTATAATAAAAGAAAAATTTTGAATTTCATGTTTAATTTAAATAGGACTTCTTATACAGTTTTTTATTTCTGGGTGAAAGGTCTCCTTCAAGGACTACAAAGTGTACCAGATTTAGGAGATCCATAAATCAACTCCAAATCTATTACTATGAATGAAAAAAAATTTAAGGAGCAGGAAGGAAGAGTGACAGAGAGGGGATGTAGGTTATAACAATGGTATAATGGCAGAAAACAGGATAAAGCTGTATTCTGCTGAAAACTTTTTTGATAAACTGTCCCCTTAATGTAACATATACTTAAGTGAATTTATTGTACAGTATGGGATCTGTTATCCACCATTTATCCATACAGCTCCAGATTAAAGGAAGGTTATCTCCCATTAACTGTTTTAATCAAAAAAATTATTAAAATTTAATTAAATAAAACAGTACTTGTATTGTATCCAAACAGAGATTAACCCTTACTGGATCCATAACAATCCGATTGGGTTTAAATACTTCTTTAATAAACTTACAGCATGGAGATCCAAATTATGTAAAGATCCTTTATATGGGAAACCCCCACCATTTTGGATAACAGGTCCCATAACTGTACTACAAAGAATAGGAGAAAGTGAACCAAGTAAGAAACTACAGGACTGGCTCTCACACCATTAATATATGGGTATAATCTATCCTCAGTACACGGATATTTCTCAGCACAGTTACCTATTATCTTCTTACAGCGTACTCCTTGCTATTCAGGACTGCAAGTCAGACTGGTGCATCATTCAGATACACAGTTTAGAGAAATAACTGTACGCGACATATTCGCAAGGCCATAAGGAAGCTGAACTTGTCTCTTTTCAATAAACGACAGGTTCACACTCTATGTCAAGTCAACCAGCAAACCTCTAAATATATTCTGTGCAGAAGCAAAGAAAGAATATTTGAATAAATATAAAATGAATACATTTCAGTGTGGAAAAATACTGTCCATAAACATAAAGGTGTTGGCATGGGAAACAGACAGTGAATGGAGAGAGTCAGGAGAAAATGTGAGGGGGAGGGAATGAAACGTACATTTTCAAAATTAATATTTCAGAAAATGTTTTTAAAAAAAACCTTAATTTTTGGTAAACGTGAACTGCCATTCTGAAAAGAAAGCCTTAGCTTATGAAAACATAATTTTTTTTTTTTTTAAATCTTAGTTTTAGAAAGACAAACAGAAAACACAACGCAACTGGAAAAAGATAGTGGTTGTTTGTTGATATTTGGTTGTGAAGTTGTTACTAAACAAATGTGTGACCAGGGACGCTGATGACTGCACCTCAATGTTTCCAAACAAAACATACCTGACCTTGGAGAGTTATTTCATCTTGAACCTGAGCTACTCCTCATTCAGCGGACAGGTTTAGAACTTACATGCTGGAAATTTAACCACAATTTTAAAAACGTAAAAAAAAAAAAAAATGATCTCCTACAAAGTTATACAACTTAGAATTTCAATTGTGTTCACATGAAGTCGTATCTAAATAGAATCTGCAGCCCAGATGTTTAAAATAATGCCAAGTGGCAGGCATTAAATTTTCAGCCCATATATGACCACCTTTTAAGTAGGTACCTTCTGTAGACATCACCAAAAGGTGCCCGCTCTGGTGACTGGCAGGACATGAAAAAAAAAAAAATACAGCAGTTGGCTTCACCATCAAATACTGTGGAACAACACCATACTTAATATAGTACAGCAGTCACTATATTGTAGTACTTTACACAAAGACACAGTGTGACTAGTGACTGGTATAGGCAGCCTTCATTTTTCCACCCTTAACATGTCATTAGTGCCAGCTGTCCATTTTGATACAGAACATTGCAGGGCACTTACAAGCCTCACTACTTGGTATTACTTTTGTCTGGCCTTAAAGGAATTGATCAGTATAAAAATCAAAACTGGGCAAATAGATAGGCTGTGCAAAATAAAAAAAAAGGTTTCCAATATAGTTAGCCAAAAATGTAATGTATAAAGGCTGGCGTGACTGATGTAACATAATAGCTAGAACACTACTTCCTGCTTTCCATCTCTCTTGGGTTCCACTTATTGGTTACCAGGCAATAATCAGTCAGTGACTTGAGAGGGGGGCACTTGGCTCATAACTGTTGCTTTTGAATCCGAGTTGCATGTGGAGGATCAATTGCAAACTCACTGAACAGTTCTGTTCCATGTGGCCCCCCTTCAAGTTGCTGACTAAATCAGAGTTAGAGCTGAAAATCAGGAAGTTGTGTTCTGTCCTGTTAGGTTAGACATCCAGTCACTCCATCCTTTATACATTAAATTTTTGGCTAACTATATTAGAAACATTTTTTATTTTGCACAGCTTATCTATTTACTCTATTTTTACACTGAACTGTTCATTTTAAACTGAATGTGAGATCAATGTTCCATTATGGAGTTTCCATTGTCTCCATATATTCTATTATGGTGTGGGGAAAAGATAAGAAAGGAAACTTAAACAGGAACTTGCTAGCCCACAGCTTTGGCTTGCCTGTTTGCAGTTAGGCCTACGGGGAGTATAAAACCTCACATGACCAAAAATTGCTGACTGAGAACCTTTCCTAAAAGGGAAGAGTTCTGTACTGCAACATAAATTACAAGGGCCCCTATTCATGAACATAATGAAGAAAATGTCAGCAGCACAATGAAAATCTAAAAAAGTGTAAGAACCCAAAACATACAACAAATGTTGCCTTTCTGCTGTATGGTTTGGGTTATTCAAACCTCACACTTTTTCAGACTTTCAGTGTGCATTTTCTTCATTGAACACTTTGACCCTTGAAGCAGGCGTGGGTACTTAAGCATATCACCTGATACGGCAAAAGGTATCTATTTAGAGGTATAGGCTTGCTGCTTCTGTTACTGACTATTCATGAATATAGACCAAAACTCAAACCCATAGCAGGCTATAGGAACAAGATGAGATGTCGTAGCACTCTAGGGGTTAATAACATAACCCAGTGAGGCATGTTGTTTTTAAGCTGTAACTTGCTGCGTCTACTTAATAAATGTGACCCCCTGAGCTCATTTTCTGCAGAATGGAGTAATGTATTCCAGGCATGAAAGGGACTGGAATGTGCATACGACTATGCGAGTACCATCCCACTCAGGGCAAGTCACCTGCAGTTGGAATGTATCTGTTCAATAGCTTTTCATACACTCGACAGTGAATAGACCTTCTCAGCAAGGAGAATCAGCCTTTCACAGGGCTGCAGGTGCTTGCAAATGTGTGTCTGCTACCAAATGTCTTCTGAACTGAGATTTCTCCTGAATTGCTTTTGCTGCTACTCCTGCGTCGCTCCTGCATGCTTCAGCTCATTCTATTTGCTTGCTGTAATGACAGCGCCTGGAAAAATAAGTTCTATGAAGGAAGGAAAGCCAGAGCTACATGGGGCTGCAGGGAATAGGAAACCTCCTGTCATCAGCAGTTAATGAAATGACTGAGTATATCCAGCAGCAGGGCTTTGGGTTAGATGGGATGCGAGGGCGAGACAGGCAGGAAGGAGCCCGCCTGAAACAGAAGCAGGAAGAATTGCTTCATCCATCTTCATTAGGTGAGCACCAGGTGTGTAGAGGACAGCATTGAGGGGACAGCAACAAGAATGTGACCTGCCATGCGCCCACACAAACACATAACACCTTATTAATGATATTATAAATCATATAAATGTGATTAGTCTGGAGGTGAACATCCTGCAGCCCTTCACATGTTCTTGAACTAGAAGTCAGCTTGTAGTTCAACTGCATCTAAAGAACCACATGCCGTGTATTTAAACACGGTTTCTATGGAACAAAAGCCTAACTACACGCTTATACAGGTTGATGATGAGTAACGCCTGGGCAGGGCTGGCTGTTTCAACATCTCCATGAGGCAGGAGGCAAGTGGAAGAATGCCACTGGATCTGGGTCATACCAATTACTGGCACAGAGCAGCGGGAGGGGAGTTCCAATTGGGGGCGGAAGCAAAGTGCCTTTTAGGGCAGAGGAAATCATTCCCGAGGCCACTCGTCGTCAGCAAGTTTGTTAGCGTCCTTAGAGGTTTTAAAACTGCCTGCTGCGATATGTAATGTCTATTGTTAGTAGTGGACAAATACTGACAAGTGGCAGGCTTATTAGTACAGTACATTCCGCCCGGAAAGCTGCATCTTTATTCCGATGCCACGTCGTGCCCAGTGATTGCCCGGGTTCGCACATGCCACAGCCATGTCGGGGGCGGGTGTTACACTAAGGCAGGGACAGGGAGATGCATTTATACCCATAAAGGACTAGAATAATTTTACTCAGCGATTGACTCACCTTCCCTGCCTTTCGATGATGTCTCCACTCGGCTTCCCGCCTAGCCTTTCCCGCTCTGTTCTGCCACTAGAATGCTAAACTGAGAACAGGCGGCAGTAGGATATAGAAAGGGTGGCCGTGACGTATTGAAAGTTGTGTAGAGGGCGGGGCTACAGCTTCACTGAAGACTGACTGTGTTGTGCGCATATGTTGCAATGTACAGTTTGGGTATGAGCAACCTGTTGCTCTGCCCATCCTAGTTGGGGGGGCAGTGATGAGGGTATATGTATATATATATATATATATATATATATATGTGTTTGTATACGGATCCGAGTCCTAAGCATAAGGACAGGGCCAGGTGGAAAAGTGACTTTAAGTTTTCGGTATATGGAACACTTAGATGCCTCCTACTCCCATGCACAGGCTGAGCCTTCTTTCAAGTGCCAATAGATATATATGCGAGGACGAGGAGGGACTAGGGTTCGGGTTTGTCAACGGCTCGTATCCTTTCACACCTGACCTGCGCTCACAGTTCTACACGAGGAAGTGGAAACACAGCATTAAAAGCAATTACACACTAATGGATACGGTACAATTTATTTACTATACCTTACAGTTACAGCACGATTATCAAGCAGCCGGGCTAAACCCAGAGCGCTCACAAATGGAAAGGGGTGTGGCCGATTGAAGGCCGCTACTGAAAGTTTCCTCAGTCCTTGCATCATACCCATACGCCACCCTGCCCAAACATTGCATCAAGCGGTGCGTGCGCTGCTATAAGGGTGGAGCCTAAGTTATTTTGGTGAGGTCAAAACAAAAGGATGTTAAAAATTTATGAAGGGGTCGTGTATTATCTAATTTCTACACCCCTAGCGGGAAGAGCGATGAATGATGAAAGCTGGCCATAGACGCAAAGATCCCATACGATGATTCCATTCCCATCTCCCGACCTGTCACTAACCTTCAGATTAAATAAAGTAGCGAAAGCACAGATCGGCCGATGTTCTGCCCCTTTAAGATCCCCATAGACGCAATGATCATTCCCTGCCGAACGACCGATCTTAGGGAAGTCCGACCAATCCATCAAATTATCGTGCGGTTAGTGGGATACAAACGATCGTTCGTCTTACGATTTTTCGTCCGACATTGGTCTGATGATTGATCGGCCAGGTTAGAAAATCTTTATCGGTCCCCATGCAATCTACCTATGTTTGCAGGGCAAAGCAGGCTGCGATCCTTCAGTTTTGCTGGCAATATCGCCTGAAATGGTCTTTTTAGTTGATGGACACATCAGGCATTTAAATGATCGTTTTGAGACAATCGTGGTCTCACGATAACAATTGGATCTTTCAAAAATCTTTACGTCTATGGCCATCTTAAGGTGGCAGGGCTATATCGGGGTAATCTGGATGTTTGGCCCTATGGCTGGATGTTTGGCCCTATGGGTCGAACGGAAGAAAATCCAACCTTCCCGATCAATATTGTGTCCAGATATCGATCGGGAAGACCCGTCGGAAGCCCCCATACGCAGGGAGGTAAGCTGTCAAATTGGTCTAAACGACCGATATCGGCAGCTTTATCTGCCGTGTATGGCCAGCTTAACGAATCCAGGATTCGTATGATCTGATCATTGTGTCTATGTCCAGCTTAAGCGTAGAGCGGTTTATACCAGAAAGGACAGGCTGGTCTGGACAGTAAGGGCAAGTCAAGCGCCATAATTCTGGGCCCGTACTAATGGCACACAGGAATGTCACTGTCATCTAGTCCCTCCCTGCCACATTAGAGTTTACAATCTAGTCCCTGCAGCAGTGACACTTAAAATGTCTCCCCTGATTTTATTGGGAGTTACATGATTTTCCACTTTGTCCCCCTGTCTTCTGTTACTCGGATGCATACCCCCAATTTCTGAAAATCCAGTTTTTCGCATGGACAGAACATTTCAGTGACATCTGTGGAGCAAAGTGTGCATGCGCAGTGCAGTTTTGGTGGCTTCAGGAGAGGTTTTGTGCATGAAGTGACTTTTGCTAATGTCATCAGACATGATGTCGTAAATGCGAACATTTCTATGCAGCACGAGCCGCACTTCGCCCTAATCAGTAAGTTTACAAAGTTGACAGCTCTACACATGTGAACCACATAATTTAATGAGAATCATGGAAAATCATGGGAATGCAGTATAGTGTTGGGGAGACTGGAGGAAGTGGCTAAAATTGCGTAACTCCCCCCAAAAAAAGTAGGGAGTTGACAGCTCTAAAAACATAAACTCATTGCCGAAACTGCTCAGGCTGGGTTTGAACCAAGGACCCCAAAGTTGCAAGGCAACAAGTGTGCCACCATGTCTATAAAGGACAAAGTACCTACTTTGGCCATGCTTACAGCAGTAGTTTCTGCCTAGCAGGGCTGTAGGGCGTCATGTACATAGCAGAAACACTTTTATTTTTACATTCAATATTAATGACCAGTCTCAGGGTCTTGCTCTATATTACTATATTAAAGTGGACCTGTCACCCAGACACAAAAATCTGTATAATAAAAGTCCTTTTCAAATTAAACATGAAATCCAATTTAAAATTTGTATTAAAGCATTCATAGCTGCTTTAAGCTCATTTAAAAATCTCAGCTGTCAATCAAATATTGTCTGCCACTGCTCTATGCCTTAGGCATAGAGGTGGGGCAGGTAATTACTTTCACTTTCCATTCAGCACTTCCTAGATGCCACGGCTCCCCATACTTTCCCCCAGTTCTCTTAAACATTTAATTGTGTAGCCAGGACCTGGGGATAGACATTGGGTCCCCCATTCTGGTGCACAAGATTCTGAGATGATGCAAGGCTTGCCTTAATAACAGTGTCCACAAAATGGCTCCTGCCTGCTTGCTATAATTATGAATTCCCAGATTGAAGAAAACAAGATTAAAATAATTTATATAGTGTAATTAATGTTCATTTTGCTTGAATAATGTGATAAAATATGATTTTGAATATTTTTTGGAGTGACAGGTCCACTTTAACAATCTAACCCAGCCCCCTGAATAAATGGCATGCCACATACTCACAGGCCTAGATGTCAAAAGTTAAATTTAGCATCAAAACATCTAACAGAACTTGTGTATGAAGGCTTTCTAGAAATGCACATTGCGCTATAGCATTCCCAACACGAGCCTATAATCTGGGAAGCCGTAGAACATTTCTGCACCGCCGCACACATTTTTTATTTCCCCTTAAAAAGGAAATAGATAATTTTGGAAGCTCTTTGTGACTGATATATTTTGTTTTATTGTGACCATGGTACAGACCCCTACAGTAAATAGTGTGGCTAACAGATATGTGGAGTCTGTTTAAAGGGCACCAATCACAACCAAAATCAAACACATATTAATAATCTGACCAGTACAACCTAAACATGTTTAATCAAACTACATATACAGGTTTTTGGGAAAAAAAACAGCAGTTAAAAAAAATACCATATTTTGTCAAATGGGTTCTCTCACTGAGGGAGTCCATACTGTGACTACAACATGCAAATGAGTTTTGCGAGCATGCCCAGAATGCCTATCTTTAGTAAACTCTAGTATCACGAGAAGGGCACACACCAACTTCCAGAAGGTGGCAGCCATAACACAGAAGCTTGGCAGATTTTAAAATAGCTTAGAAGGTTTATTAGGCAACCAAGAAATTTCAACTGAGCATGTGTGAGATTTCAGAGCTGCAGTTGGTTGTGAAGATTATATGTAGGAGGAGCCAGTGAAATCCAAGATGCCTGCCTCAGCTAGAACTGCAGTGGAGATAGGGGAGATTTTGCAGAAGGTATAGTGAGCTTATGATTTACATAATACAAACAATTCTAACTCTTTTAAAAACTGGATTTCTTGAACTTTCACATAGTGTATATACTTATTTAAGTTATGATTGGTGCCCTTTAAAGGGTTAGCACCATGGATTTTAAATGACCTAATAAATGCAGTTGAAAAAGAGAAAAATGTGTCAAACCAGCTTTATATTTTTCTTCTTAATTTTGTATATAAATAAAAATAGATTTTGTTATAGTTCGGTTACATGTCAAAAAACATTTCTTAAAATAAGTTCATCTGTATGACACGTGTATGATTATGTATGATTATATATATTATTTGTTTAGTTCCACTCAAGAAGTGTATTTATTTTTGTGGCTTTCTTTCTCCCAAAATATCCGAAAAAGTTTTACGTACAGCAACTATTTGATCAACTATTTGGTTCAGAAGAAGGCAAAAACCCTGCTTGATGATGATGATTATTATTACTGTGTTATATTATTTACAGCCAGCATTACAGTAGCTAAAGTAGTCCCATGTACATCAAGGTTAATTTCTTGTCCAAATAAAACCTAATTTCTAACTTCTATCTGAGGAAAGTAATGAAAAAATATCTTTAGCCACCTCCAGTTTGCCTCAGACTGGTCCTTGGATCAACTTCTTGCTTAATTTAGGTAGTCTTGCATGCATCATTCATTTCTCGCTTTCTAAATAAATCTCCTGACCCTATGTATCTGCCAGCACAAACCACATTAGGGACAGAATTATTTCTGTACTATACTACTTTCCTCTGTGTGTGTGTGTGTTCACGCATGGGGCCTGTTATCAAGAATACTCAGAACCTGGGGTATTCCATATTATGGATTTTATGTCTAATAGAAAATCATTTAAACAACAGAAAAAAAAAACAACAGCCTGGTTTTGCTTCCAATAAGGATTAATTTATATTTAGTTTGGATCTAGTACAAGTTACTGTTTCATTATTAAAGTGAAAAATAAAATAATATTTATAAATTTTGATAAAATGGAGTCTATGGAAGACATCCATCCCGTAATTCAGAGCTTTCTGGATAACAGGTTTACAGATAATGGGTCCCATACCTGTACTACAAAAATATAATTTTTTTCTTTTTTAAACTATGGCTTACATAGTGCAACACTCTACTACTATACTTATATATTTTATATATATTTATATATTTTATATATATTTATATATTTTATATGTATGCTGTATGTATATAGTACACAAGGTTTAGTACCTTTTACCTTAGATTCCAGTCAGGGTTTCATAAATTGATGCTATTTCCTTTTGGCTTTAAGGCAGTGGTAGTCCCCAGGGTTCTGCTCAATATCACTTGTCCGGTCTTTATATATGAATACAGTGCTATGAGTCATTATTCATGCTTGCTTATGTCAGCCTATGAGGGTGGTGGGTGTGTTGCATCATAAATAATATAGCCACTTTGGATGACAGTTCCTATTATAGGCTGTGGTCAAGCTAAGGATTAGGAAAGAAGACTAGCAGTTGGTGCATGCTGGAAGAATGGTGGATTGGTATACCAGCTAGTAGCTAAACAGACCTTAAAGGAACAGTAACATCAAACAATGAAAGTGTTTTAAAGTAATAAAAATATAATGCAGTGTAAAACTGCTGTGTTTGCTTCAGAAACACTACTGTTGTTTATATAAATAAGCTACTGTGTAGCAATGGGGGCAGCCATTCAAAAGATAAAAGTCTTAGGTTACACAGCAGATAGCTGATAAACTATGTGGTATATAATGGTGTTATCTGTTATCCACTATATAACCTGTGCCATATAGCCTATCAGTTTCCGCCATTGCTACACTGCAGCTTGTTTATATGAACTATAGTAGTGTTTCTAAAGCAAATGCATCAATTTTACCAGTGCAGGGCAAAAATTATATTTTTATTACTTTAAAATACTTTTATTTTTCGTGTGTTACTGTTCCTTTAACGTTAGGGAATTTGAGTGCAAAAGTAGAACTTCATCTTCATCCCTGAAATCTGAGGGACAGTGAGTGAGGAACTATCACACCCAGGGTAATGCATGTCTTTGCATGTGTTATTTTCACAGCAGGGTTTTCCACAAATAGGTCTTTTTCAGTTTGCACAGCAATGGAAAATAAACAAAGTATTGCTAATTGAACAATCTACCTTAGTGGCAGCCTGAATACCTCATAAACTGGGTTTTAACAATGCCTCAGCCACTATTAGGGCAACTGTATCGAGGAAAATATACATATTTAACTCATGGTTAGGTCTCTCAGCTGCACCTGTTTGCTTCCTACATCCTGGAGCTCCCCTTCTTCACAGGTCATGAGTCACAAATCTAAAACCTGCACTGGCTTTTCCAAACCCAGTGAACACAGACCATATACTTCTTCACATTTCTCAAAGAGCATTCTAGAAGAGATAAACTTTCCCGCTAGACTTTTCCTAGCCACTTTGCCACAGTACTTAGCCAATGGACTGACCTCTCTAGCATTTTGCTGAAAAGGTTTTGCAGTCTGGTAGATTTTAGGATACATTTTGTCTCTATATAAATAGTTATATCTGGCAACAGGTTTGAGGTTTGACAATTCTGTGATCTAATTGGATCACACTTAGGGGCAGATTTATCAGGGGTCGAATGTCGAATTTTTTATCTCCCATGAACGCCCATGAACTCAAAAATCGACCAATCGAAATGTATTATTACATTTTCATTTTTAGAACTTGGATGAATAGGATCAACCCAAAAAATCAAATAGATTCAAATTTGATTCAAGTTTCAAAACTCAATTCAGGAATATCAGGAAGACTGCAAACAACCCCAAATGAATCCCAGGATGTCTTCCAGATTCTGCAAGTTTTAGGTGGCCCTTTGAGTTCCTAAAGAGCCAGTTTATGATAAATTTCGAAAATCAAATTAGAATTTTTAAAAAAACTCAAATCAAATTTGAATATCTCCCTAGTCTAATTTGACAGTTTTGGCCATAAAAAGAAACTAAAACATTTAAAATTTCACTTCGACCCTTGATAAACATGCCTACTAAAAGCATAAAAAGAACGCTTGTGAATAGAAACCAACTTTTCTGAATGGCAAATTCAAAAAATATGCTGACATCTAGCAAACAAACAAAGGTCTTCATTTTAAGTCTAGAAAAATAAACCAGAGATGGACAGCAGATATTCCATTCTGTATTTTCAAGGCTATTGGCACTGATCTCATTTTCTTTCTCCCAAATGAATGTTTGCCACCTTAAATGTATTAACAGCATGTTGGTTGACTGCATTTTTTTTATTTAGATTGCAGTAGAGACAGCAGATTGGGACATATTAACTGTCCTTGTTTTTGTGCCTGTTGATACATAAGTAAACCAATGATTTTTTAAATTAATTTCTATTGCATGTTTGCCACAGTATTCTTAGAGGGTGGTGTTTATTGGCTTAACTATATGTTACTGGGCCCCACAGAAAATTCAATGTAAGGCCCTAACATATTGATAAGGTAGACAGTTCTACCAAGATATGTTTAAATTGCTCATTAATTAGGGCCTCACTAGGCCCGTACTACAATTGCAGGGTCTGCTTCCTCTTAAGTTACGTCCCCCATCAGCCTCAATGTCCATCAGCATCTGTATACAAAACCACAGGTCCTGGCTATGATTATTTATGTTTGTGCCCACCAGAAGGGGCTATGCTGAAAATAACTGTATTCTGTGCTACCTTGAACTGGATATGCAGATAAATAGTTAGTGTTCACAATAACCCATGTCAATCAATGCAACTAAACATTCACAGTAAAATAAAGTGATTTGTAAACATTTTATATATAAAAACTTCAAGCACTATTTATAAAGGTTGGGGAAATGTTAGGTAATTTATATTATTTTAATTAAAAAAACCTCTACCAAACTCCCATGCCCCCCGATTTTGCCTTATTTATTACTAAAATCACTCTAATAAATCATATTGGGAAAAAAAATTGTGGAAAACCCAAATCTGATATTTTTGGTCTTTTTTCCTGGGGTTTTTGCCGGAAACCCCTAAATTTATACGATTATCGGGCTAAACCCAGTGCCAACCACAATAACCTCAAATTGGGATAGCTAAACCTCCCATTGACTTATACTGTACATGACCTCAAAAGGTCTGATATGGGGATTTTCAGATTCTGCCTTTTTGCAGAATCAGGGTATAATAAATGTTGAAAAAGTTTAGTTTTTGCCCCAAAAAAACCAGACCAGATAAATCGAGTTTAGTAAATAACCCAGTAAATGTCCATGGCTGTCACTTGTAAAGTGCAGGGTTGCATTAATATTGATGGTGTAGTAGATAGCTTAGGCATGCCAGGCTGTCTTCCATAGACTCCATTTAATCCAAACAATCCAAATTTTTTAAAACGATTTCTATTTTCTCTTTAGTAATAAAACAGTACCTTCTAATTTATCTAAACTAATATATAATGGTGAATCCTTACTGGAAGCAAACCTAGCCTATTTGTTTTATTTATTGTTTACATACTTTCCTTGTAGATTTAAGGTATGAAGATCCAAATTATGTCAAGATCTGTTATCTGGAAAACCTTAGGTCCCAAGCATTCTGCATCACAGGTCCCATCCCTGTACATTATTGTGGCACAATGAGGAATACTTTTTCAATCTGCATCCATTCTTAAATTTTGCACCAGGAGAAGGGATTGACAAATGTAGTCTGCTTGTTTAGTCCATGGGTCCCCAACCAATGGGCAGTCCTGAAATGGTCTGCCGAAATAAATGTGTTCAGTATTGGATGCAGGTGACCAGAATTGGATGCCGACCCCTCCAACCCGACCCCCCCCCCCCCCCCCCCCGTCCTTGCAAAAAATTTTGCCGCTACACCGGCCCCTGGACCAAAAAAGGTTGGGGACCCCTGGTTTAGTCTATATGCCAAAACAGATTATTGCAAAAAGATGTATGATTATTCATATTGTAGCATACAAAGGCACACATTTAACTTCATGATTTTCTTTCTTCTTTTCTATATGTCCAAACAGTTATAAGTTTTTTATAAGTGTTTTATAGCCCTTGGTGTATTTCATGGCACACATTTAACTTCATGATTTTCTTTCTTCTTTTCTATATGTCCAAACAGTTATAAGTTTTTTATAAGTGTTTTATAGCCCTTGGTGTATTTCATGGCATCAACATCATAAGGATGATATTATTTCCACATCCTTAAACAGCAAAACCCTGGGTACGTGTTTCACACAGTGTACAAAGTGACTAACAATTCCAACTTACTACTGGGTTCTGCTAGTTTATTAGTATCAGCGCATGAAGACAACATGTATTGCTTAATAAAACCCAACATGTGCTAAAAATGTGTTTCATCACATAAGGATTGCATACATCTTTTTTAAAAAAGGTTATTTGTAGGGCCTTGCTACACATTAATCTTTTTTATTGTGCAATTATATTGCATTTTAACAACATTATTTTCAGTTTCACACCATTGTTATGTGCTTGTTTTTGCCCATAAATTAACAAAGCTCCTAATAGTTCTCTATTTCTTTTATTGGGTTTATTGGATGATTTCAGTTTTTTATACTCTGCATTGTTCACGATTTCTTGTTTTTGCCCGGAAAATATGTTTAGAAATGACTTTTGTTCTCTTTATGTCTCTTTATTGTTTTGTTATACTGAGAATCAGACAGTTCAAAGGACACCATTGTTATCATTGATTTGTAGTTTAACAGTTTGGAGGTAGAAAGGCATCTATACTGAACCTGAATTTATCAAAACAAATGTCTTCTCAAGTAAAAAACCCAAATAGCATAGCTCTCGTTTCCAGGCTCCAACCATGGTATCCTTGTCATGGAATTGCATGTGCTTTATTCTAATCGATTGGCCCTATAGCAGACAAGTGTCACAGATGATTGATGAGTTATGGTCTGAGTACATCCACCTAAGTACTCTAGGACTATCTGGGCTGCAAACTTTCCTTTTCTGACTGAAAAGTTTTTTCACGTGATATTAATTTTGTTACCTTGGAAGTGGAAGTGACTATGCAGGGAGCACTGTTTCTGGGCTCAGTTTATTATCAATTGGCATATTTGTACCAGCTTTTCAATGCACATTGCTCATAAAAATGTAACAATATTTTTTCGGTTTAAACATTTATGAATTGTTCAAGCACAGAGAATAATTGTCTGAATAAGTAATTTCACATGGCATGGTGTCAAGGATGGGTGTTAGTGTTCAGCCCTACTGCTGAGCTGACACCTACGTATTTTAATTTAATGTTGTTTTCACCTTCTCAAAGTAGATAATACCGACAGGAGATGGACCAAGAGGGTGTCAGGCCAAGTAGTATTGCTTTGAGCACTGCTCTGATAGTGGGCACCATGTTAATTATTGTCCTTACCAGAAGTAAACCCAAATTTGCTTGTGTTTTAACAAATCACAATTTTCTGCACATGGTTTTCTTAAAATAGCACACATTGCCACATATTTTAACCATAATGTAGCATTTTGTCCGGCATTCCAGCGTATACTCTAAACAACTTGAACATTATTCATCGAAACAGGCACTTGTGCCCATTGTGCAGTGTCTATAATGGCGTAAGTAAATTATTATTATGGCAAAAATAAGAGCACCTGTTCAGAGCCAGGCCAAGGTAGTTTGGCACCCTAGGCAAGGGGTACAATCAGCACCCCCCCTTCTGTATGA
>CM044445.1:24505984-24525576 GCA_024363595.1 Xenopus borealis | reverse complement strand
TGTGCCACCAGCATTGCCCCCTAAGTATGTACCTGTGCCACAAGTCTGTACCAGCCATTGGCCTCCAAGTCTGTACCTGTACCACCAGCCTGTGCCAGAGCAGCAGCAAAAATATTACCCCAGATCCTTGCCAGGCAAAGGGCAAGTAAGAGGGAGGAGGGGACTGAAGTAGAGCAGAACGCTGCTGCTGGAGACAGGGGCCAAGTTAAAACTTAAAGAAATAAAAAAAAACATTATTTCCCTTCTAAAGTGCACCCCCCCCTATGACTGCACCCTAGGCGGCCGCCTACTCTGCCTACCCCTAGTTCCGGCCCTGCACCTGTTAGATGAAACAATTATAACCTTTGAGCTAAAGTTAAAGACAAGGCTTTCTTGTGCCAAAGGTGGCTGAAATTAGTACAATTTTATTTCTGTTTTTGGCTCAAGGGTAGTGATGGGCAAAACGGCCGCGTTTCGCTTCGCCGAAAAATTCACGAATTTCCAGAGAAATTCGCAAATTGGCGAAAAATTCGCGAAACGAGTCGCGCGTCGTTTTTGACGCGCGTTGCGTCGTTTTTACACTTACACAATAGCATGTCTTTGGTATCCAGCCTGCATTTAACTTTCCTGTCCAGAAAGCAAGTATGAACAAACATATCAATGCAATAACAGAATATAAATGAGTGAATACAGTTATTTACAACATTATTTACTAAGAGGAAGAAGGTCTGTTGGGAATGGAGACTGGCAACAATTTACCTTATTTACAAGGAAACCATTCCTAGCAATATACATCAAATTTTTGGGTTAGGGGAGAGCAGTGCACATTCAGTTATGGACACTTTCCAAACAGGCACATAATGGGGGTTATTATACCTCAAATGAACAACTTGAATGGTTTCTTATTTAAGAAAAAACTGGAATGGTTAAAAGCTCAAATCAGTGACTTCAGGGTTAAAGGGGTTGTTCATCTTTGAGTTAACTTTTAGTATGATGTAGAGAGTGATATTCTGAGACAATTTGCAATTGGTTTTCATTTTTTATTGTTTGTGGTTTTATAGTTATTTAGCTTTTTATTCAGCAGCTCTCTAGTTTGCAGTGTCGGCAATTTGGTTTCTAGGGTACAAATTACCCTAGCAACCCTGCATTGATTTGAATAAGAGACTGGAATATGAATAGGAGATGGACTGAATAGAATGGTAAGTAATAAAAAGTAGCAATAACAATACATTTGTAGCCTTACAGGCCATTTGTTTTTAGATGGTGTCAGTGACCCCCATTTGAAAGCTGCAAAGAAACAGAAGAAAATTGCAAATCATTAAAAAAACTATGAAAAATAAATAATAAAGACCAATTGAAAAGTTTCTTAGAATTGGCCGTTCCACAATATACTAAAAGTTAACTTGAAGGTGAACCACCCCTTTAATGGTTTATGACGGTTCCCTTAGCCTAGCCCCCTGCTCTCCTGCTGATCTTTCTGACTACTTTGCTGAGCTTACTGACTACTGTTTCTTTGTATCAGCAGTCATCTGTCCTTATCCTGCATCTTCCTAACCCTACAATCCCTTGCACACATGATTTCAATAAGGAATGGAACATCACAGTGCAATGCATTGTGGGGTATGTAGTTCCTGCATGCTGTCTGTAAGCTGTGGAGAAGTTGTTACAATTTCTAACATCAGTTTTTAGTCCCTCCTTCCCTGCCAGGATTTCAAATTATACAGAAAGAGAAGAACTGTTGAATATCTGATTTCAGCATAGAAAATTGCATTTATTCATACTTTTTGAAGAAACAGGTAACTTAAATGGGTACATTAGGGGTTTCTGTGTTATGTGGGTCTCTTTATCAAATTTTGGTTTGGAAGTGTGTCCCTGGTTAATACATCTGCCCATATATCTTACAAAACTGAGATTGATGTACTGATTCACACTGTGCCAGTTCCTGTCTGCTGTTGAGGTTAAATGATAAGTAGTTACGCATTATGATGTCAGGTTTTCCTCCTAATTTGTGCACAAAGTCATTTTGTAAAGCTGAGTATGGCACAAGAATAGTATTTTAGAACTGTACAGAAATAACCTTTAGATCTTTCAGTCAATAACAATATCTTACAAGCTCAAAGAGCATGTATTCACATATTAGACAGCAGCCGCAAAGGGTGGGCTGCTTCTTTATTCCTTGGAATAGATATTCTGAAATCATTCAAACCACACAACTCTGCCTATATGATTCATAAAAGACACATGAGGATGAGCATATGTGTTTTATTGTGAATTATGTGATGATTCTGTGTCTTTTCCATTACAAACAAGAGTCCTGTTGTAACTAGCATTGCAGTAACATCCATTGAGCTATTGTTACAAAAACATTGAGGCTACCAAATCACTGTAAATCACAAATCTTATCATAACTGACCATCAAGCTGGATTTCCAGGAATGTGCTGGAGAGTAAATAAGTATTCCCAAATCTCACCATTATTGAACTTCAGGTTTAGCGTCAACATCTGCTCTGCACCTGACACAGAGGTCTGGTCCACCAATTGGGAACTGCTTGGTTAAGAATTCATTTGGGTTATCTCATGAACTGAATGGGCCAAAACCAGTGGCGTAACTACCGGGGGAGCAGGGGGTGCGAGTGTACCAGGGCCCGCACCCCCGCAGGGCCCCCCTGGCAGATTTCGCCTCGCTGCAGCCGTCATAAGACGACTGCAGCCACAATAAAAATCAGAACGGAGGGGGTGTGGGGGCCCAGCTGCGTGGCCCGCCCCCACCTAGTTACGTTACTGGCCAAAACAGACTGGAGACAATTGATCTGATTAATTTCATCTTCACATCCAGTAATCTGTGCAACAGTTAGTTAGAAATGAGCATGTGTCCTAACTTCTAAAGTTAAAATTCCAGCTACCTAACAATATGCCCTTTAGATTCTTTCATTTGCCCAGGAGTCTAGAGGGTACAGTAGAGGACTGGACTGTTATACTAGATTCACAATTTGAATATTTAGTTGGGGCCAGAGACAAACTGCCACAATTTAAATCTTATCCCCCATCGCCTTCATAGCTTCTCAGAACAACACCCTGATGAGTGCCCAAGATATCTTCATTCACCAACTGAATACACATGATGTGGTCCTGTCCGAAATGAAGAAATTTTTGGGTATCCATATTGGATTATATCACAAATGTAATAGGGATTAATTTGTAACCAGACCCTCTGGTAATGCTCAGTGGCGGAACTACCGGGGAGCAGGGGGTGCAATCGGTCCAGGGCCTGCACCCCCTCAGGGCCCCACGGCAGCTCACGTGCCACTGACTCCAAGCTGCAAGTCCTGCACCAGGGCCCGCCCCCTCTTGTTATGTTACAGGTAATGCTACTGAACCAGGTCTCCACTGTGACCCACACCTGAGCAGCCAGGACGCTGCTTGCTATAATATTAACAGTAGCAAAGAAATGTATTGTAATGCACTGGAAAGCAGGCAATCCCCCATCACTATCACTATGGAAGAACCTGGTCAATCAGGCGATTCCGCTTTTCAAACTTATTTATGCAAGACGGGGTTGCCTGGATAAACATGGTAAAGTGTGGGAGCCTTGGCTAAAGGTATAACTGTGTGCCTCATACAAAATACCTAAATCACTCTGTACAGAGCAAACCGAAAGTTTGATCAAAACTTCATACCCAATATAATGCATGAAAGGTTCTAACCTGTCACTAATCTTTCTTGATGGTCCCTGTGCATAAGAGCCAACACCAGTTACGCCCCCCCCCCATTTGCTCCTGTTATAGCCTAGTTCCTGCAATTTTCTACCACTCGAATCACAAAGACTACCATACAGTAGTTCTCTATTTGCGGTTCCACCTCTAGAACAAATAAACCACATTACACAAGTTTGATTGAATAACAGATACACTTTATTGCAAAAGTAATGTCATACTGTGTCAACATATCACAAAATTTAATGTAAAACTTGAATATGTATGTTTGTGCATGTACTTGTTTAATAAAAACTGAATTGTTAATAAAAAAAAAAGAAATGAGCATGTGTGTTTTTCAACATCAGAAACTGTTTATAGAGCCATGGATCTTAGCAACACAAGGCCCTCCAAGTTTGCTTCAAGCCCCAGCATACAAGACCTTCTAAGTATGTCCAGGGACTTATATTTACCCAGATCCTGTAAGTTGTTGCCACTGACTTTTTACCCTAGTTTATCCTTCACTCCTAGAGGGAGCTACAATATAGGATGTAGCTGATCAATAGTTAGTCCTTTTACACAGGATTCTGAGACATCACAGGTAATTAAGCTTTTTGTGTGCTTATCGATAAATATATTTTATAACAATTGGTATCCTTGTTGGCTTGATGTATCAATGCCTTCAATATTTTTTCCATCTCTGCAGAATAAATCCAACTGGGAAGCACTTTCATATTTTTATGATATCTCTGTCTTTATTGCTGTGCATGAGTTATTCTATTACTGGCTGTTTTGACTGGCCATGCCACCAAGACCACTTAGATATATTCATTGATTGACGGATTTGCTTGTGGCAGACTGAATCTTGTTCTGCCATGTTTGTTTATAAAGATAGATAATAGATAGATAGATAGATAGATAGATAGATAGATAGATAGATGTATCTCTGGTAGACTGAATTTATAGACTAGATAGATGATGATAGATAGATAGATAGATAGATAGATAGATAATAGATATATGATAGATGGATAGATAGAAGAAAGATACTAGATAGATGATAGGTGGATGGATAATGATAAATAGAAAAAAGATAGATGGATAGATGATTGAGATGCTAGCAGTGATTTGCACATTATTCTGCAAATTCACTAAGATGCAGATTTTACTGAATGTTACCTGTTTTGCCAGACTTGCCTTTGCCAGCTCAAACCAGGCAAGTGGATTGCCTAGAACATCCTCAATCTTCAATTACTTACATTTTGTAACATAGGGAACATTATTTTACTTTATTAAGATTCCTTGGCATGTCTAGTTATCAGTGTAAATGTAATGTATTAGATGCACCATGTACAATGGCACTACTACACAAATGGTGCACTCAAGTCCCGTAACATCCAAACAATTAATAAATTAACCTTTTCCTACGGTGCTCACCCTTGCCTTGGGTGGGCCCAGGTGCCGGTGCCCCGAACCTATCGCTTCCAACCCAATTCTTTTGCAATTGATGGTAACAGGTTACTCACCGCTCCACTTCTCTGGCCCGGGTGCACCGCCCCGAATCCGCAGCTTGGGGAGACAATCACAGCCAGTATACTACCCTTGGGCATGCACTCCACAACTCAGTAGGCAAAAAAAATAAAAATCATTTTATTTCCCAAACAGTATGCTTCCCAACGCGTTTCGTGTGACCCCACACGTACTCATGGGAATAATTTTACAAAACACATTTTTTTTAATCAAATTCATTGTAATAAATTAAGGTATGTTATATACAAAGCAGGCCCGGACTGGCAACCTGTGGGATCGGGCAAATGCCTGATGGGCTGCTTGCTTTGAAATTTAAATGGGCTGCTCACCTAAAAATGCAAATTAGCTATGTCTTTAATATGTAAATGAGCCAATCACTTTAGAACCAGGAATTCTCACCAACTTCAGTTAGTAATATTAGAGTTGCTTGCTTTATACCCAATCTCTTATGATTATGATAGGTATGGTAGCAACAGGAGGATCCATGTTCAGAACAATCATTTCCACCTGTATATGGAACACTGTGATATGTAGCATTAATTGCATGAGACAGACCACTAGTCACTTCAAGTATGCCACACTTTGGCCCTATGAGAGACGTGGTAATTAAAGTCCTCTTATCTGCTAGGGTGCATGGTCTAGCTGGGGACACACAAAGGCATATTTAGAATATAATGTAAGTATAGGGTTACTAATCCAACAGATAGAACAGTTATGATAGAAACTATTTGTTGCAAGGACCAGTTCCAGCACATAGGGTGTATAATATTGCTGGGGATTATATCTATTAATAAACACTAGTTCTAGTTAATGTTGGGGTTGGAAATATATATCATGCTTTTCATGTGTGTGAATACATGGGCTGCTTTGTAACTTTTGCCAGGGCTGCTTTTTCCTCCCAGTCCGACCCTGATACAAAGCTAAGAAGCTTCCATTTCATTCGTCTAAAACCATATTCCATTGAAGACAGCGCACAACATTAATTAGTACCTTCTATTCTTAAAGTAATCTCTACATTTTCAGTCCCGCGCTGCCCCATATTAAAGTGTAACTAAATGTGCCTAAAAGGCTTCCTTTATTTATTTCGTTAGTTACTTTGTGTCTGGTTATACTCATATGTTACAACTCTCCTTATCGCAAAAGGGAGGGGGAGGAGGGATAGGAGAAAGAAGGGTTTATTAGACAGAGAGCGTGTGGGCCTTCGTCATGTTCCCCTTTACTCCTTATTTAATCATTCAGCTCCACAGTGCTACGGGGAAAGAGGAGAGGGGAGAAAGGGGAGGCAAGACAGAAGGAATGCTGTTCTCACCACCTCGCATCGTATTCCTTCCAGGACTGGACTGAGAATTAAAATAGGCCCTGGCATTTCAGGTACACAAGAGGCCGATCAGCCCACATAGAGGCCCAAACAGCCCCCACCAGCCCACTAAACACTGACTTTCTATGGGACCTTATAGCAGCCCCTCTGGCATTTGCCCTAACCCACAAATGGCCAGTCCGGGCCTGATTCCTTCCTCTCCTATACAGCAGCCCCCGTTCTCCACTGCCTCGACTTAGCAACTCCTTATTAACTCCGCACCTGCCAACCTCCCTAGAAGAATGGGGAGGGAGGAGGGAACCCAAATCGCTAGTGTTTTCCTGCACCCGTGTTCGGTATACCTTCATTGTAATGGTTTATGCTATCACCTTCACTCAATTACCCATGTTAAACGATGACCCTTAATAAATTCTATCCTATAATGATTATTTTGTTTATATTGGGACGTTTATCCCTATGTTACTCTTATTCTTTGATTTAGATATTCAGTTGTCAATTATGATTTACGTCTTCAGTTTATGTTCCTAATTTTCTTTTTTTAGTATCTTGTCTGTTCAATTATTACTTCTTATATTACACGAAACAGCTAATATCCCATCTCTTATTGAGACCTTCTGGTTCCCTTGTGTCAAGTTTGAAAATCCATTTAACTTCTGATCGTAACAATCTATTCACTCTACTACCTCCTCTATTGGAATATCCTATTTTCTCTATTCCTTGAATGCGAAGCAAAGATACATTGCCCCCATTACACTGATTAAAATGTCTTGAAACTTTTGTGCTCTCAGTTTTTGTTGTGATTTGACTCATATGTTCCCACATACGGGAGGTTGTGTGGTGCACCCTACATACTGTATATTGCATGCCAAACATGTCATTAGATACACCACATATGTTCTATAAAAATTTATGAAATGTTTGATTTGGTATTCCTTCCCTGTTCTAGTGCTTTTAAATCCTTTTGATTTATGCACTTGATTGCATGTTAGGCAGCGCAACGCTCCACAGCAGTACATGCCTGTGGTTGTTAGCCAATTGTTACTTGGCTTTTCTCTTTTATATTCACTAGGGGATAAAATTTTACCTAATGAGGGTGCCTTACGACTTACATACATACATCCCTCTTTCAATATTTCTTTAAATTTTTTATCACTCTTTAATATTGGTAGGTTCTTTTTCACTATACCTTTTATTTTCTCAAAACTGATTACTGTACGATGTAATAAACATTGGTTTTTCCATATTTTGTTTTTTTTCTCCTTTGTCTCTTATTAAATCTTTTCTACTTTTTCCCAGTGCAATCTTGAAAGCTTTTTCTAATACTTGCATTTTATATCCGCTTCTCAAAAAGGAGTCCCTTAGTTCACATGATTTAACCACAAACTAATTTTCAGAGCTGCAGTTCCTCCTGATCCTACAAAATTGTCCTGTGGGTACTCCTCTGAACAGATGCTTGGGGTGGCAAGACTCCGCATGTAGTAAAGAGTTTCCTGCACAGTCTATACGATAAATTTTACTTATGATAACTCATTGGATAATTCCAAACCTAGAAGTGTATTACTTTTTCATTACACTCACCTGTGAATTTTAAATTTAGCTCACTGTTATCCAAACTTTTTAAAAAAGTGGTGAAACTGTGCCCATCCCCCTTCCAAACAAAAATTAGATCATCTATGTACCTCTTGTACATGATGATCGCCCCTGTGTCTGCCCTGCTACCTCCATATATGTGTTCCTCCTCCCACCAGCCAATATAGAGGTTGGCATAGGTGGGTGCAAATTTCGCACCCATTGAGGTGCCACATTTCTGGACGTAGTAGAAATATAAATTTCTTAGTGTTTGTGTCATAATTACTATATTTTTCTAAGTGATAATTTACCGCAAGTAGACCTTTCGTTGTCTAGATGACAGATAGACAAAAGATTGTTAATAGATAATAGATAGTTAATAGATAGACAATATATGGATATATGATAGATAGATAAATAAATGATTGATTGGTAGACTGAATTTATAGACTCGATAGATAGATAATATATTGATAGAGGATAAATGGACAGTCAGATCGAGATATAGGTAGATGATAGACAGTCTTGTCTCTGGTAGACTGAATGTATAGACTAGGTGATACATTGATACATGGATATATAGATAGACTTGTCTTTGGTATACTGAATTTATAGACAGACCAAGAGATAGATTATAGATTATAGGTAGATAATAGATAGATCATAGATAGATAGATAGATAGATAGATAGATAGATAGATAGATAGATAGACTTGTCTCTGGTAGACTGAATTTATAGACAAGATAGATGATAAATACAGAGATTCTAGATGGATAGACTTTTCTATGATAGACTGAATTTATAGACTAGAGAGAATGACAGACAGACAGATAGATGCTAGATAGATAGATTGTCTTATCTCTGGTATGCTGAATCTATAGACTAGATTAGGCAAATTATGTTACAATCTTCTGTTCCTGGTGTCTATATCTACATTAATAATAAGTATTTCCAGTGTCATGAACAGACAGATATATGTATAAGGATTTATTAGATAATTTGACTACTAACAATGACAAAATGACCTGCTGTAAGTAACCAAAGAGCCAATTAGACTAATTCCTCTTGCCAATTAAATAATTTTAACATCCATTCCAGATTTGTACATTTTTTAATCATTCTTGGCACCCAATTAACTTTTTGACTTTTTGAATTCAAAATAAAAATGAAGGTGTAGATGGCTTTTGTTTTTGAAGCTATTATGTGAAAGGTTGGAATACAGTATGGGACCTGTTATCCAAAATAGTCGGTACCTGGAGTTTTCCAAATAAGGGATCTTTCCTTAATTTGGATTTCTATACCATAAATCTACTAATCCTAATCTACTAACTCTATTAAAATTATTAAAAATAAAATTATAAAAAAGTAATTAAACCCAATAGGATCATTTACATCCAATTAGAATGTATTATATCTTAGCTGGGATCAAGTACACAGTACAGTTTCATTACAACAAAGAAAAGGAAAACAATAATTTAAAAAAATTTAAATTACTTGATTATAATGGAGTCTATGGGAGAAGGCCTTTACATAATTCAAGGCTTTCTGGATAACAGTTTTCAGGATAAAGGATTCTATACATGCACTATGTTTTCTAATTCTTAGTACAAAATCAAGACATCAGGTGCAATACAATTATATAAATATCAGAAGTCAACAGGTGTATTCAGGTGTATCCAGGAGCATTATTGACAGAAATGTAACCATGGGTGTCTACAAGTAGGGCAAAGGGGGCACTTGCCTCTCCCAGGAATTTTGCTTTGTGCAGGTGTAGGTAAGGGAAATCTTTCAATCTATACATTTCTGCATTCATTTTACTGGAATGTCTACAGAGTGCTCTTTGGCCATTTCTCATTGGACATTATACTGGCTGGTCTGGGGTTAATATGCTCGTTATACATTTTGTGTAGTAATCATACATACATCATGTCTGGTGTATGTTTTGGTACAATGGTTGTGGTATTTGGGTGTTAGCCAAAAAGAATTTTGCAGCACTGTGCATGGCAGACTTTCATGATTTATACTCTGTACTTAAACAACCCCCTGGTTATACAATTATGTGAGCAATTTCACGAACTTTTCCAATAAATTTTGCAAGCTTGTCATCTAGTTATATACAGGATTAGTCTTAGAAAAACAGATTGTTTTTGCTTGATGACTTCCCCCCACAACAAACGTTTTCTGTGGACCTGTCACCATATAAGGTTCTATAATAGTTACTTATGTCCAGTTATATTACAGTATATTTATGTGCAAAACAGATTTTATGCCTCTTGGTTTGCAGAATGATGAGGGACATCAGCAGACTCATCAGACCTAAAGGAAAACATCATATGAATTTATGAAAAGAGTACATATTAGGATATTGACGTTTTACTTATCATTTGCAGGTAGTCAACAGTGTTTCCTGCTAAAGCTCTTGCTCAATGGGTGAGAATACACATGTCCATAACAGCCAAGATCTCAGGACCCGTTTCTTTTTAGTAGCACAGAAGCAGTACCAGGTTTCAGCAGGAAACATCATATTGAAATTTCTTTGTTTTCTTAAACCCTAAACCTTCATCTGAATGGAATGTAAAATGGAACTTTTGATCAACAAAAAGTCATCCGTCAGTACAGTGCTGTATATGTGTGTGCTGTATCTCTCTCTCTCTCTCTCTCTCTCTCTCTCTATCTATATATATATATAGTACATATATATTCACTTATCTGTAATGATAGAAAATCCCAGGGTACATCTTGAGCAGTTTTTATAAATAACTTGTTGTAGTATTTTAAGTCCATAGTTACTCATTAGTTGTATTTTAAAACTCTGTTTGTGTTTCCTTGTAAAAGAACATTCTATAATAAGAATAGAGATACGTTTACTGCTCGCCTGTAACTGAACATGGTCCAGAAACCTTAGTTCTTCATCAAATCTATCACTCCAATTATCTGAGAATGCTCACATGTTCTGAATTGCCATATGACAGAAGTTAATGGGAACACACAACTCACCTTTAGTTGGCAAACACAATCACATGAATCTCTTGGGATTGCCAGGCTTTCCTTACTTACAGGCTGTGATGAATGGAAAAGGGACTGATGCACTGATCGCTCCTTAATGTGTTTGGTGATGAAAGATTCTCTCTGAGATGAATTATGATGGATTTTAAAATGTCAGCACCTTCCATGTTTGCATTAGTTTTTTTTGTGATTTTCATATGGAACAACAGTTCAAATGCCTTCCATAATAAAGCAAACACATAGTATATCTCTGGGATATAGGTGATAATATTTCCTGGTTTTGTCCTTGACTGATATGTGCATTTATCTAATTTATAGTCTGACTTGCATATCAACCTAATGAATATATGCATCATGGTCAGGGAGTATATATAAAAATTTTCTGAAAACATTTAGCTTAACAAATTTCATGTATGTATTACAAAACCCTGGTGCCAAAAGGACACCAAATTAAAAAAAAAAAAAACCTTATTGCATTGTGTTGTGTGTTATCCTAAAATTAACCCGTATAAGCCCACATAAAATATATGTGAAATACCTGCAGCCCCAGTGACAATTTGGCAATGGCTCATGACATGTTACTCATCAACCCCTTGGATGTTGCTTCCAGTGGCCTCAAAGTAGGTGCTTATTTTTGAATTCCAGACTTGGAGGCAAGTTTTGGTTGGAAAAAAACCAGGGGTACTGCCAAACAGGGCCTCCTGTAGGCTGCCAGTCAACATAGAAGCTACATAATAGCCAATCACAGCTCTTATTTGGCACCCCCCTAGGAATTTAAGTAATGCTTGTGTTGCTCCCCAATTCTTTTTACATTTGAATGTGGCTCATTGTTAAAAAAATGTTGGGAACCCCCACAATCATTTTCAACGATGGGGCAAAGTGTAAAAAATCAAAGGACCCCACTTGCTCCTGTAATAGCCTGACATTGAACTTTGTGTCAGTTTTTTAAATCTTGGCAAAAGACTGAAAAGTGATATGTTTATGGCCCCTGAGAATGCAATTTTAAGCCACTTAGCTCTCCAGCACTTGGGCCCGTATCCATAATATATGCGCCCTGAAGGATTTAATACTGATGCTCTCATGAAACAGATGAGAAAACAAATAAACTTACATTAAAACAGAAATGGTATGTGTCAATGTGCCTTTAAAACTCCTACCCAACGCTAATCAGTCATTTCAAAAGTTCCCCCACTGCCTCCCACCAACCCATGCTTAATAACCTCTGTATGTCAGTGGCATCACTTCACATTACACTGTATTAGACGTTCCATCAGAATGGGGCATTATTTATATTTGTGCTCCAGTAAAAAATGAGAAAGTTGCAAATAAGTTAAACTCAATCTACAGTAACTCTACTTTCTGCAACATAAAATGTTACCCTTGACATTACCAGCTAGTTCAATAACATTTTTTTCCAAACTGATAATGATACAGCAACTTATTTTCTTTTTTTTCTTACCAAAAAATGATAAGGATTTTACAGGTGGCTAATTTTCCATCATGTTTGGGCCATGTGCAAAAGCAGGAGGGCTGGCTTAAGTGGTAAGTAACGTGCTACTAAAGAAAGATATAAACACCAGTTTGCCTATATGTTGGGCGACGGTCTGAGAAGAGCACTCCATATCATATCCGTTGCATGTAAGTAATGTCCCACATGTAAAAAGAAAATACAGAACTATATCTTATGTAGACAGCATTCTAAAAATGTATTTCTTAAAAACCTTTTATGATGTCATTATGAATGTCTGTGAATATTTTATTATTAAGGGAGATTTCCCAAAAAAGATTATTGCATATAGGCCCTATATCAATGTGAACTTTCTTCTTACAGTAGAAGAGTAATTATAATAAGTTGCATAGCTGGTTCTAAATCAAGGGTTCATTTATCAACACTGGGAAAATTTGCTCATGGGCAGTAATCCATAGCAATCAACATGTGAAGGGGATTATGGGGACCTATTTTAAACTGCATGAGGGGATAGTTGGGTTATTTGACCACAGGATCAACACTAGATATTAGGTTATTACTTTTTTCAGAAAAACAAAATAGGTGAAATATTATTACAATTTTCTGGTAGTGTAGCTTTTGTGGATGAAAAAGACAGTTTGTGAGAAGGTAGAATTTGTTCCAGGGTCCAGGAGCCACATACATAAGTTTTCAGTGTGGAGAAATCTGAAATAAAGATAATCATGAAAATGGTCAGTAATGACTTGGTTGAGCACAGATCATGAGACTCTCAAAATTATGTATCTGTTTGTGTTTTCCAGCCCTATGGCGCCTTACCTTTTAGTTCAGCATTATTTCTTGCTCATGACTGTAGTTCCTAAAGCATGGACTTGACTCTCCCAGGAGGAACCTAGATCATTAGGGTTTGGAGGGCTCAATTCCAGTTGGGGTTTATGCATTTGGGTATAATGCATATTTGCTCTTGTAGATGTACCTGAAACCCCTGCTTGAAAGTCAGTTAGTTGGTTGACATTTGGGTTGAAAATGACTGTTCTATCCTATCCAATCCTAGATTTCATTTCAGTGATAGTTGAATGATGTGCCAGTGTTTTCCTGTAGCTGTAAACTTGAACTAACAAATGGTTTGCAGACTCAATGGGGATTCTTAGAATGTGTCCTGTGTTGTTTCACCTGAGGTCACTGAACCTGTTGTTCTGTCTTAATTGCAGGATTTCAGTATGCTCTTTAAACAAAATGCAATTCATGGGAGAGTGGGCAATACCACCAAAGTCTAAATCTGTTCTCTGGATTAGTAAATCCCATCAGCCGCACAAGACTTGTTTTTGGCGGGGGGGGGGGGTTGGAATAGGATCAGCTTCTTAATATTACTTTCTAGAGCCTCATATGGTTTCTGTATTGAAATATTACACTCAGCAGTAGAAAAATGTACTTGAGGAATGTGGCATATTTAATAACCAATTAACTAAGAAACTTGAAAGGCTTAAAACCGATTAACTTATGCTGAAAAAGAAAAAAGTTCTAGCCATGATCCAAGATTAAAAAACTAACAGCAAATAGAAGGGGCCTTTGAAGTCAGCTGAAATGTAGAACCTTATAGATTCAATAAGAACATATATGAAACTCCCAGGATCGTTCTATAAATTATATCAGTAACCACTATTGTAATACCTAATTACTATTAAGGATGACCTTGGAATCCACCAAAATTAATTATATACGTAAAGTGCCATGTGCTTAGATAAATAGCTGAATTAAATAAACTTGGTATGTAATAAAGTGCAATGTGCTGGAATTAATAAGGATCTACCAGGATCATGAAAACCAATTCATTCTCTCTAAAGTAAAGTGCTATGTGCTGTAGTTCATTAATAAGATTACCACAAACGCTTGGTTTATATAAAATTATAAATGATATAAAATTCATTAAATTAAAAATAATGTGCTCTAAGCTGTAATTCATTAATAAATTTACTACAATCACTTAGTTTAACATAATTAATGTGCAATTCATTAGTCTAAAATGAAAAGAAGAGAGAAAAGGACCCTTCTTTTGACACCTTAATTGGAGGACCACAGACCCCCCTTATCGCCTTAATAGTGATTCCAAGGTGGATTCTTTGTGGTTATTTCAGTTATACGATCCAATGCGAAAATCGCTCCCCAAAAAAATAGTAGTTAGGAAAAGGAAATATGGATAGTAATGGTGGAGTCGTCCACCATTTTTTTTATCCCCAACTTTTTATACCTGCAAGTCACATTCAAATGTAAAAAGAACTGGAGAGCAGCACAAGCGTGAAAGTTCCTGGGGAATCTAAATAAGGATTGTGATTGGTAGTCCCAATGTGCCTGTAAATCAATAATTCAAAAATAAGCACCTGCTTTGAGGCCACTGGCAGCAACAGTGGGTTAGCCACTGCTTAGGGACACTAGGTTAGAGCTTTAGTGTATTCTATGTAGCCACAAGGCTACATAGAATTTAAATTTAATTTAAATCATTAAATACATAAACAAGCATATCATTACTCTTTATTTATTTATTTAAGGAGTCACTTAAGGTCCATGAAAGTTTTTAGCAGGAAACCCACACTGGGAGCATATAAAAACAGATATTGCGCTTGAATCGTTCCTATAACCCCAGTTCTGTAAGACAGCTGTGCTAAGCATTTTGCCCCTGTATTTTTCCATAAGAAAGAAATAAAAACAGTTTGAGAAAGAAAATGTATTAATCCTTTTAGAGGATTATTTAATGATAATGAGACTTCCCCTTTAAACGCCCTAAAGTTGAGTTCTGAGCCTATAGACAATTAAACCACATCTCAGGACAGCTCACATACCAAACTTTTTTTTAATCACACCCCTAAAGGCAATGACCTCCCAAAAACAAGAGACAATGTGAGGATACAGAAAAGGAAATACGTTTGAATACATTAAATACAACTTGGAGTCAGCATAGGATAACTAAAGCTTGAATAAAGAAGTAGGCCAGAAATGGTGTACATTATGTTTTGGGTTTCTGTTCCAGTCCAAAGCAACCACAGCCCTTAAGGTCCAATCTTAGGGAAGTCCGACCAATCTGTCAAATTATCATGTGGTTAGTGAGATACCAACGATTGTACATCTTACGATTTTTCGTCCGACATCAGTCTGAAGATTGATTGGCCAGGTTAGAAAATCTTTATCGGACCCCATGCAATCTACCTATGTTTTTAGGGCCAAGCAGGCAGCGACCCTTTAGTTTTGCTGGCAATATCGCCTGAAATGGTCTTTTTAGTTGATGGACACATCTGACATTTAAATGATCGTTTTGAGACAATCATAAAATCAATATCAATCAAAATATCAAAATCAATAAATGTCACAATATATAGTAGATAGGGGATAATTATTACATGGCAGCACAGAAACCAGTTCAATTAGCATAATTATTAACATGTATTTCTATAGCGCCAACTTGTTGCGTAGCGCTGATAATAATTTAATAATCTGCCCTGTAGCATTAGCTTATATTACAGACCAACTTAATTTTTTGCTGGATAATTTGCAATAACCCCTAAGCTTAGCTTCTCAACAGCTGCTCTGAGCCCACTGAGCATGTGAGTGTCACAGACACTTTCCAAGGTGGTGACTCCCTGTGACAAGTTTGAAGTTCTGGATCATCGCTGCTATAGAGATGCCGAAACTTTAGACTGGTGCAATAAGTGCAGCATATAAAATATGGTATTGTTAGCTATATTAATTTTTAGAGTTTTGTTCTCATTTATACAATTAATCCTTTATAAATTATATACCTAAAGCAGAATTTACAATGGAAAATGGCATACTGTACATGGCATATTACCAGCTCTACCTTTAACATATTCAAATCCAGAGAATATTGACGTGTACAGTATATACAGTAACTGCTAAATCTCCAATGCAAACTTGACCTTTTCCCACTTGGAATTAGCAGTCTGTTAGAAGAGTAAGTTATGTACTTTGCAGCTATTAATATTTAGTGCAACAGGACATGGAGTTTTGTTCCAATTTAAATAACATTCCATCAAATGTTCCTTTCACAGTTCAGTTCATAACACAGTTCAAAAAGAGCTTTTACCATCACTGCTTATTTTTTACTTCTTGTTCAGTTTCAGAATGCTAGTCAGGTAAAATGCAGTGTTATATGAAACATTACAGACTGTGCTGCTTGAAAGAAGAAATGTGGATATGGGTAAAGCATAAAAGCAGGGTCAAGGGAACTCGGTAGTGCATATTTATTTATTAGTTTATCTCTTTACATAAACCCCTTGGACCTTCCCAGAGTTTGCATATTACTGCCTTTACTTTTTAGCTAGAGCTGTTAAACCTTTCCATATAGTCTAAGTCAATGATCAACTCCCAGTGGCTCGCAAGAAACATGTTGTTCACCAACGCCTTGGATGTTGCTCCCAGTGGCCTAAAAGCAGGTGATTGTTTTTGAATTTCTTGTTTGGAGGCACGTTTTGACAGGTGTACTACCAAGCAGAGTTTCCTTTAGGTCCAGTCCACATAGGGGCTACCAAATAGCCAATCACAGGAACATTTTTCAAGCTTATGTTGCTCCCCAACACTTTGTACATATGGATGTGGCTCAGAGGTATAAAAGGTTTGGTTACTCCCAGTCTAAGTGCTGCAGTAGTATTCTCTCAATTACAAACAAGCACAACTGAAAGACAATATTGGCTCTTATTTTAGTTATTAATCCACATCGGATTCCTATATACGTCACATTAGTTAAACAGCCTCTTTGTTCCCTTGTGGCAGATGCAGTGGTATGCCAGTGTTCTGTTAAACATAAGGTGAGAAGCTACGTCCAGGCCCAGGACTGGGATGCATAATAGGCCCTGGTATTTCAAGTACACAGAAGCCCCCCCCCCCCCGAAGCCCAGTAAATAGGAACTTTCTATCTGAACCTATAGCAGACCCTTTGCCAGAAAACACAGATTGGATAGTTCAACAGACATAGGGGCAGATTCACTAAAGAGCAGATTGTTGCCAGCAACAAATTCGCACCACTTCACCAGGCGCAGCTCTATAAACCTATTTGAATAAGCTCCCTTAAAGGGGTTGTTCACCTTTGAGTTAACTTTTAGTATAATGTAGAGAGTGATATTCTGAGACAATTTGCAATTGGTTTTCATTTTTTATTGTTTGTGGTTTTATAGTTATTTAGCTTTTTATTCAGCAGCTCTCTAATTTGCAGTGTCAGCAATTTGGTTTCTAGGGTACAAATTACCCTAGCAACCCTGCATTGATTTGAATAAGAGACTGGAATATGAATAGGAGATGGACTGAATAGAATGATAAGTAATAAAAAGTGGCAATAACAATACATTACAGAGCCTTACAGAGCATTTGTTTTTAGATGGTGTCGGTGACCCCATTTGAAAGCTGGAAAGAAACAGAAGAAAATTGCAAGTTATTAAAAAACTAGGAAAAATAAATAATGAAGACCAATTGTTCTTAGAATTGTCCCTTCTACAATAAACTAAAAGTTTACTTGAATGTGAACCTCCCCTTTAACACATAGCATTGTTAGAGGCATCTGTAAATATATTGTTGAGTCCTCCTTATTTAGTTCATCGTTATATAGGACAGTTTATAATCATAATGTATAATATATCAGCATTCACCCCCATCATCAGACACCGCCACCATCATTCATTATATTGCCCTTTGAAAACCAGTTCTATAAATCTTTATCCATAATAGCTTTATGGCTGCCACCTCAAATGATGATGACATCCAATGTAGGACCCCCAAAAGAACATAATACAATAACAATGATAATTCTTGCATAAAAATATATTACTCTTTACAACCTTTTTTTGTTGTTCTGCTATGATTAGCATGGATTTATTTTAAGTCCATGTTACTTGAAGAAATACATGGGCGAATATGGCTAAGAATAAAAGGCATTATCCATGTATCCATTTCTTACAAAAAGGGGGTGTTTATTATAGTTTATAGAATGTGTTTTAAACACCTTTATTCTATCAGATTGAGGAGAAAAAGACAGATATGTTTTCTGGTAAAATACTTATGTGCATTACTTAACTGCTTATGGGGAAAATTAACAGGTGGGAGGTACAGTATGGATTATTTGTGCTTTGTTTGTTCACATTCTCCTGACTCTCATGCAGTTTGCTAACATACACACCTGTTCTTATTTAAACATAAAGTAACATATAAATTACTAAAGTGTTAAGTGAAAAGAGAAACCTATATCAAAACAAGCTGCCCATACCTCCTGACATTCCTGATCAGTACTTTTATGCTATAAGCCATGTCCAATTACATCTCAAACTCTATGTGCTTTACATTTAGGGGCAGATTTACTAAGGGTTGAATATAAAAAAATAAAAAATTCGACCATCAAATTTTTTTAAGTCTATTTTTGATAGAAAATTTACCTTTTCCGTTCAATAGGTCCATTTTCGAGTGAATAAAAATAGTTTGAATCATTTGAATGCATCGTTCGATTTGAACGATTCAAATGGTTTTGGCCAAAAAAATTTATTTTCAAAAAATTTCAAAAACACTCTTTAAAGGTTCCAAGGGGTCCCCCATAGGCTAAAATAACAATTAAGCAGCTTTAAGGTGGAGGTGTCAAATTCAAATTTTTTTAAAGAGACAGTATTTCGATTTCCAAATAGTCTAATTTTTAAATTCTATTTGAATTTTTTTCAATTCAAATCGAATTTTGGATTATTCGATGGTTGAAATAGCCAAAAATTACTTTGAAGTTTTAATTTTTTTAATTCAATTTTTCCCTTCGACCCTTAGTAAATGTGCCCCTTAAAGAGTTTGTGAGGTTTTTGTTGAGTTATTTTCTGCCATAAATAAACCCACAACAATGAAATTGAATGAAATTCAAGCTATTAAAGCTATTCCAGTTTTTTTCACTGATAACATGATCAGTTTGAGTATTTAAATTTATCAAGTTATTGGCAATGAGATACTGGAATTGCTCAAACTTTTTGACTGCAAATCACCAAAAAAACCTGATCATCA
>CM044445.1:24476081-24494645 GCA_024363595.1 Xenopus borealis | reverse complement strand
GTACAGAAAGTCCTGTGTACGCACAGTGACACCTGCAGGCCATTTGTATAAACACCACAATACAGGTACAAATTGGAGACGAAAAAGTGCACATGGTGAGGCATAGTCAATAGGCACAAACTAGGCTAATGTTTTAGTGCTCTAAAAGGTAGGCTCTTAATTTTTCCTTGAAAAGATTGGGAGAGGATTCCTTACGGAGGAATTCAGGGATGGAATTCCAGAGGTAAGGCGCAGCAAGATAAAAGGGTTTGAGACGAGAGGTGGCTGTGGATGTGTGAAGAGAAAGAAGGTGGCTCTGTGAAGAGCAGAGAAGACAACCAGGAACATATAGCAAGACAAGAGAAGAAATGTAGTGAGGAGCAGAGGAGTGAAGGGCTTTGAATGTTAGTAGAAAGATTTTAAATGCTATCCTTTGCTTAACAGACAGCCATGTTAAGGATCTTAGTTGGGGTTTAGTTGAGCAGATTCCCTTTTAGGAGAGATCAGAAGGATCCTGGTAGCAGAGTTTAAGATTGATTGGAGGGGAGAGAGATGGGAGTCAGGAAGACCAGTTAGGAGGAGATTGCAGTAGTCTAAACGGGATAAAATGAGGGCATGGATTAGTGTTTTGGCTGTTGTTTGTGGCTATATTGTGGAGGATATATTAAAAGTAAGTTGCTACTTTGAAAGCTCAGCCAATGATAAACAAAATTTCAAAGAATTAAGAGGGGTTCCCAACCTTTTTCATATTACTGTATGTGCCTTTAATGTGTCTATGGCCAGCTTTACTAAAGAAGTAACTAGAAATGGTGTACATTAGGTTTACCAGCCCAAGGCAACCACAGCCCTTAGCAGTAAAAGCTGTGTCTCCAAAGATGTCCCAGCAGTTCCCCATCTTCTTTTCTGCTGAGTCACTAACACATTCTCTGTGCTGATGTCAGTTCTGAGCTTAGGGACTGACTGAAAATATATAGTACACATAGAATAGAAATGTCACAATTTAAGGCTGATTAGTAATTAGTAGGGATATTTACCACATGGCAGCACAGAAATCAGTGCAGTTAGCATCAGAATTTAATAATAAGCCCGGCAGCAACAGTTTATATTACTGGCCAACCTAATCTTCTGCTAGATAATTTGCAACAAACCCTAAACTTATCTTCTCAACAGCTGCTCAGAGCCCACTGAGCATGTGAGTGTTGCAGACACTTTGCAAGATGGTGACCCCCTGTGACAAGTTTGAAGTTCTGAATCATTGCTGCTATTGAGAAGCTGAAACTTTAAGCTGGTGAAATAAGTTCAGTATATAAAACATGGCATTTTTAGCCCTATTCATTTTTAGGGTTCAGTTGTCCTTTAAAATGAGTTTGTCTGTGGCTGTTTAGTCTTTTGTCTACTTGAAATGCCAGAGGCTAGTTTGTTTCTCAGTCCGGTCCAGACATGAACCCAAAACCCAAGGAATGTCATGTCAGCACCATTATATATGCAAATGTTGCATTATAATTATTTTATTACAGCTTCTATTTAAAGGGTGTGTCAAGCATCACAACTGGAATACCGCCCAAATATAAAAAAAATACTGCAGAGTTAAAGAAATCACTATCGCCTTTTAACACTGTATCACCCGAACTCAAACCTCAAAGTATAAGTCAGCACCTTATCTTTCCAATATACTTAAAAGTATGAATGTACTTACTAAAGTTAATTGTACATTTTATTACTATAGAAAACAGCATCTGTCTGACAATTCTTAGTATGTTTTTGGCTTTGCCTTCCATACTTCTTTCCAGGTGTTTTAATGACAGAAGATGTAGGGCATAGTGGGCACTAGATCTAAGAATAGCCAAGACAGCATTACATTTATTTTTAAATAATTCAACTTTGTAGTTAATGTATTTTTGGAATGTTACTTTAAATCATCTTTACTTTCATTATCCAAAAATATGTTTCCATTTCTGAGTTTACCTTTAAATTTTCCTTTATACATAATATACACTAACGCATCCTATTTATAAGGGAAGAGAATTTCTCAAAACATTTTCGAATTATTTATGTTTTGTTGTAATCATGTTTTAAATAAAAAAACAACATAATGGTGTAGCTTTGACCATAACATAATTTATCAAATAAAACATTGAGATCAAATATGCATTACTTTTTTTTCTTCTGCCAAAATCACTAAAATAATGCAAAGTGTTGTAAAGAAATATGTGCACACAATGAACAGAATTATTTCTGTTGTTTTGTCTTGCAGACTGGTGTTATGAGCATGAAGAATGTGGTAAGTGTTTTTCTTATTCTGAACAAAAAGTTCATATCAGTATGGGAAACCGTCAATGCACATTTGCTCTCTGACCTTGTTCTAATTGGCCTGGGGCTGTCGTTGGCAATCCCAAATATGTGCACCCACTTAAAGGGGAATTCCACCCCCCCAGGTGCTAACCCCTCCCCCCTGTAGGCCCCCCTCCCTCCTCCACCCCAGCCTACCTCTCCCCCGCGCTATAGCCTCTAATTTGCTACTTACCCCTCTGTGTAAGTCTCCTCCAGAAAAGTTCACAGGGGCCATCTTCTCTTCCAATCGCTTCTTCCTGGGCCTTCTTCTGGCTTCTTCCTGGATGCTGCTCCATCGGCGGCGCATATGCAGTAGGACACTGGTGCTTCTGTGCATGTGCACAAAGTTCATGACGTTCAATTGGCGAAACTTCGTGAACTTTCTGCGCATGCGCAGTAGTGTCCTACTGCGCATGCACCACCGAGCACCAACAGATCCAAGAAGAAGCAGTTGGAAGAGAAGATGGCCCCTGTGAACTTCACTGGAGGGGACTTACACAGAGGGGTAAGTAGCAAATTACGGGCTATAGCCCGGGGGAGAGGTAGGCTGGGGTGGAGGAGGGAGGGGGGCCTATGGGGGGGGGTTAGCGCCCTAAGTTTACGAAACAGTTTACTGAACAGCGATGCACTCATGCAGTCATTGCGATCGCTTGCGGTAACTACGTTAGAGAACCAGCTTACATTAGTGGTAATTTTAGCTAGTTGCGAATTTTCTGGCAACAAATTACGTTTGCAAATATTTATGCTATAAAATTGTCTTGTTTTATGGCATTAATTATGGCAATTTTTACTGTGTCATTCATGGCTAGAAATGCATCTTCAGAACTCATAAACTTTATTGACTGATGATTATACCATCCAGCAACTTTACCGGAGTCACACCGATCAAACATATATGCATCATATAAACTTCATCCATCCACTCACACACCCATCTGCCAATAGAATCATATGAACCAGAAATCATACCAGTTATCTCTTTGTATCATTTAAATGCACAGTTTAATGAGACTTAAACTCCCATTGAGAATTTTCTGGCCAAAAAATACGTTAACTCCCCTATATAGATGGCGGTAGAATGTTGCGAATATTTTGGCATTAATTTGTCTTTCACACATTTCACTGTCTAGTAAACCAAACGTTAATGTGTACATAGCATTATTTTCAGCAAATGCGATGATGAACACATATTCTTGCGCAAGAAAATCCGCAACTTTTTACCACTTTTTACCACACTTTAGTAAACGGACCCCTTAATATGATGTAGAGAGTGATATTTTTAAATAATTTATAATTGTTTTTTATTTTTATTATTTGTGCTTTTTGAGTTTTTCTATCTGATTGCTAGAGTCCAAATTACACTACCAGCCATGCATTGATAAGGAAAGAGGCTGAAATATGTATAGGAGAGTGTCTGTATAGAAAGATGAGTAAACAAAAGAAGCAATAACTAAATTTGTAGCCTTACCAAGCATTTGTAATTAGATAGAGTCAGTGACCCCTATTGAAAGTTGGAGAAAGTCATAAAAAGAAAGAATCAAAAGCTATCAAAAATAAATAATGAAAACCAATTTAAAAGTTGCTTAGAATTTGCAATTCTATAATATAATAAGTAGTTAACTTAAAGGAACAGTAACACCAAAAAAATTAAACTGTTTTTAAATAATAAAAATATCATGTACTATTGCCCTCCACTGGTAAAACTGATCTGTTTGCTTCAGAAAAACTACTAGTTCATTTAACCATGCTGCTGGGTAGCAATATCGGGAATTTAAAAAAGTCTATATGGCACAGGCTAAATATGTTCATTATATTCTACAGAGCTCACCTGCTATCTGCTATGTAGATTGAGTCTTTCCCCACTGAATGGCTGCCCCCATTGCTACACAGCAGCTTATTTACTGTATATAATCAATAGTAGTGTTTCTGAAGCAAACACACCAGTTTTACTAGTGCAGGGCAACACTGCATTATTTTTTTCATTACCTAATAACTTCTTTTTTTGATGTTACTGTTCCTTTAAAGGTGAACCACCTCTTCGAACACTGTCCACTGAAGCAGCAGAAAAAACCTATCCAGCCATAGGTTCAGCGGCAGCCCCAGATTTGGTGGGCGGGTGCCAAAAGGCCGCACTCCCACCCACATACCCTCTCCGGTGCGAGTGCACATGTGCGCCTGCACTGCACTGGTGAGCTCCCCAGTACTTTTAGGAAAGTGGCTGAGCGGCATGCGGCCCCTAATATTTTGCCGCCCTAGGCCCGGGCCTATAAATCCATGGCTGCATAGGTTCTCGTGGAGGACATGCACATACACACACACATATATATATATATGTATATATATATATATACTGTATATTTGATTTTACTTTCAGGCAGGTAAGCTGAATGATGTTCATTTTTTTACCTTCTACGAGGGAGTTATACAGTATACTATAGCCCCTGCCTCTACAAGGGTGGGTTATATCAGAAAATACTCTGCTGTAATCACTGATGTCATTTGAAGGGCAATAGATGTTTGTGTTAACCTCTAAGAGGAGTTTTAATTTTCTTGTGATAAATTAAATCAGAGGCAGCAGCCCATGCAAGAATATGATGGTTCAGTAGGTATGGCAATGATCGTGAGTTTTGGGTTGAATGCTTATATACTATTCTGATGCTTCATGGAACCAGTAAAAAACATAACCTTGATATATATATTAAAGTGGTACTAAAGTTAAAAATACCACTAAAATTATATTTTAGGGGCAAGGATTCAGTAGCCTACAGAAACCAACAATAATCCAGACATTGGTAATTTTCAGGTAAAAATCCCTCACGACCAAACCACGCCTCGATAATTATCTAACTGGCGGCCTAGAAGGTAGCAGCACACATTGATTTTCAGCTGTTAGCTTAGCTTTGCTTTGAAAATGTGCTTTTTTTTTAATAGCACCATCACACTGGTATTTGCATTACCCATCATGTGGGCTCTCATCTCAGTCTCCTATCAATATCATTACCTACAACACTGTAGCTGACTCCTCACTGGGTCCCATTATAGTAGAGGGCAGCGATGCAACTTCTGAAGGAGAATTGGGCAATAATGGACACTCAGGTAAGTTTTATTATTTGTTAGATGTACACTTGTAGTACAGGAGTATTCTATATCATAGCCTTATTTACAAACTGTCTTTAAATGTTTAAGCTATCTTTAAAAAAAACTCCCAAAGTACCAATAGTATTATACTAGGAGTATTCTCAAAATATATACGGTACACTTATGGGGGCCTCAGTTTCAACAGTCTCACATTAGTAGTTTTAGAGGTTTTTGAAAGCACACAAATGGCATGGACTTTTTTCCAATATAAAAAGTATGAAAAAAAAGCTGAACTATCTGCTAAAAAATACAAAACTTGGAAAACCTCAAAATATTTTTAGGACAATCACTTGCAAAAAACAAAATCTAAAAACTTTTGAGGGGGATATTTGCCAAACCTCAAATTTATCTGGTCAGGCTTTTTAGGACAAAAACTGTTGTTTTTTTCGTGGAAAAAAACTAAATTTTTAAAGATTTATTATACCCTGATGCTGGAAAAAGCCAGAATCTGAGAATCTGTCATCTCAGACCTGCCGAGGTTCTGTATAAGTCAATGGTAGAGGCACCAATCTCAATTTGAAGATATTGTGGTTTGCACTGAGTTTAGTCCAAGCAGTTTGGAGAAACCGCACACCACACACCCTCGTATAAAGCTAACTCCTGGTGCTCAGCAAGAGAGGAATCGGCAACCTCCCAACAAAACAAGAGAAAACCACCAGCACACAGGATTTGCAGCATGATGCTTGATAAAGGGGTGTGGCCCCAGAAACATTGCATTTTGCACTGCTTTAATTAAATCTGCAAGGGTTCGCCCTGCTGCTGCTGCAAATCCTGTGTGCTGGTGATTTTCTCTTGCGCTGATTTTAGCCTGAAAATCCGAAAACCTGAAAATGTTCAGCAATCTGGGAAAAAAGTCAGATAACAATCAGACAATTTGGGTTTCCACTCTATTTTATCAACTTTTTTTATTAATAAATAAGGTCAAATCAGGTATGGGAATTCAGTTGTGGTTTTTCTTTGAGATATATTCAGAGTTTATTAAATAACCCCCTTAAAGTCCTAATTGATTACAAATGGTCCAATAGTATCAGAGCAGCTCCCATTGACTGCTCTATTACCTCGACAACTTTTACATGGTGAGTTATTGTATTAGCTTTTTTGTGGTTTTTAAACTTAATAAATCTCATTTTCTTTCTCAACATTTTAAAGAAATATACTGTAGAAAAAACAGAAATTTTTAGAAATTTAGGGAAAAAAAGAAATTTTAATGTTAGTAAATGCCCCATTGTGTTCTATAAACTAGAAGCAGATACTGTAGAGCATGTTAGGACTTTCTTAACAACTAACATGAGACATTGGTCTGAATTGTTTTAATTTCCTCCCTGCAGTTGAAGTAACACTGAAGGCAAAATATACACTGAGCGGTGCTGGACTGACTGATGCATACACTCTGGCTGGCTTTCACGTCCATTTTGGGAACTCGGATCCTGACTTAGGAGGTTCTGAGCATCAGATCAATGGCAAAGCCTTCCCCTTGGAGGTCAGTTAGGAGTTTAACACCCCCCTACAGGAGCCTAACTACAGCGGAAGCAGACCCTATAGCTGCTGGGTACCAGGAGGTATAGGGGCCCCATGAGGCCCCAATACAAATAGAATTTCAATACATATTGGTAATCCAAGCCAATCTACAGACATTTTGGAGGCCTGAAATATAATTTGGGGCCCAGTAATATCTAGTTACGCCACTGCCCCCCTACACAATCTTTGCAGACCTCAGATGCCCTTCACAAATCACTATAATAGTATTCATCTGTGCTGAATATACATCAATCATTTTAAAGAGCTACACATAGGAATCTGTTATCTCTAAACCTCTTTCTAGGGAAAACTGTAAAATGAAAGTCCATTCAGGTCAAGGGGACCTGTCACCCTAAGAAGTAACTCGAAATTATTTTCTATCATGTTAGTTGAGAAAAATATTTACACTATATTTATTATTTACATTCCTTCAGTCTTGGACTTATACAATCACAGCAAGCAGGCAAATGACATTTTGTGGACACAAATTGTGTATCACCCCAAAAACATATGTATGCACCAGAATCAGGGACCTAATGCCCATGTGCAGTGCCCTACACAATTATAGACCCTGAGGAAGGAAGGGGAAATGTGAGAAGTGCAGTGACATCCAGGAATTGCTGAATGGAAAGTGAAAGTAATTGACCCCCACCTCTATGCCTCAGGCATAGAGATGGGACAGAAAATATTTGATTGACAGCTCAGCTATTTGAACACCTTATAACAGGTATAATTTTATAATGAAAAAAAAAGAAAGTGTGTTTCATGTTTAATTTGCAAAAATTTTTTATAAAAACATTTATGTTTAGGTGACAGGTCCACTTCAAAATCATGTTTTATCACATTAATCAAGCAAAATGAACATTAATTAAAATATATGAATTATTTTAATCTTGTTTCCTTCAGTCTGGGAATTCATTATTATAGCAAGCAGGCAGGAGCCATTTTGTGTTAAGGCAAGCCTTGCATCATCTCAGAATCTTGTTTGTGCACCAGAATGGGGGACCCGATGTCTATCCCCATGTCCTGGCTACACAATTAAATGGTTAAGAGAACTGGGGGAATGTGTGGGGAGCATTAACATCTAGGAAGTGCTGAATGGAAAGTGAAAGTAATTACCTGCCCCACCTCTATGCCTAAGGCATAGAGGAGTGGCAGACAATATTTGATTGGCAGCTGAGATTTTTAAATGAGCTTAAAACAGCTATGAATGCTTTAATAAAATAAGAATTCATGTTTGATTTGAAAAGGACTTTATTTATACAGATTTTTGTGTCTGGGTGACGGGTCAACTTTAATTAACCCAGTATTAAGCTGACTGTAAAATCTCTAATGAAACATAATCACATGCAGATACAGATACAAAACATTTTTTGGGTTTAATTGCATTTTTAGTAGTTCTTTTAACAAAACTATCTTTGATATGAATAAGTGTAAATATTCAATGTTTTGCCTGACTTCAGCAATTTGCCACATTTACCTTCAGAGACATGATATGTATGTATATTGTAGCTTTGGGAGAGGCGCAGCTTCAAGTTCTTGATTAAAGGGATAATGACACTGTCTTGAAATTTATGCTAGGCCATTCCTAGGACCTGATATGCTTAGGGCTGTTTTTAGAGCTGAGCTATAGTAGTCTGACAATCCTAACCCACTTCAGAGCACTTAAGAAAAAAGTGGACAGCAACCTGACTTTCAGTGCTCCATGGTGTTTCAGGCTTAGATGTTTACAAAGCTGTAGCCATGACATTTTGAAACAAAAGTACCATCTCCAGGATTTGAAGTCATTTACAATGTGCAGGGCAGGGTGCAAAATATAAGAACATTAGGGTACGCGATTAAGAAAGGGAAACCCCCAGCAAATACTATTGTGTGTTTCATTCAAATATTTAGTAATTAAAATAATTTCGTAGTGATGGGCGAATTTATTCGCCAGGGGCGAATTCCCGCGATTCGCCGCTGGCGAATAAATTCGCGAAACTGGCAAAAAATTTGCCCAAAAAAATTCGCCGCACAAAAACGAGTTGCGCGTTGTTTTCGACGCGACGCGCACCGAAAATGACGCGCCACATCCCTAATAGTTTGTTTAAAATAAAATGTAAAATGATTTAATATTTTGTGTACTTTACAGATTCACTTTGTGTTTTATAACTCAAAATATATTGACCTGGCAGAAGCCAAGAAACAATCTGATGGCCTGGCTGTGATTGGGGTACTTTTTCAAGTAAGTCCTATTCTGACTCTTAAGGTTAATACCAGACAGAGCTGATCCGATGATTTCTGCTTCCTCCTATGTCTACACCGTCACCCACAGACTCCATTTTATCCAAATAATCCAATTTTTTCAAAATGAATTCCTTTTTCTTTGTAATAATAAAACAGTACCTTTTACCTGGCCCCAACTAAGATATAATTAATTCTTATTGGAGGCAAAACCTGCAACTTTATTTAATTCTTACATGATTTTTAGTTGACTTGGAGATCCAAATTACAGAAAGATCCCTTGTGCAGAAAATCCCAGGTCTGAGCATTCTGGATAACAGGTCCCATAACTGTATTAGAACATTGTGTTTCTCTACCCACAGTACCTAATGTCAGGAGTCTGTTTTGTGAGAAAATGGCCTGTGTATAGCAGAATTGTAAGAATACAGGTATGGGACCTGTTATCCAGAATGCTTGGGCCCTGGTGTTATCCAGAAAAGGGATTCTTCCATAATTTGGATCTCCATAGATTATCTACTAAAAATATTTTAAACATCAATTCATCCCTATAGGATAGTTGTGTCTCCAATAAGGATTAATTATATCAGATCAAGTACAAGTACTATCTTATTATTTCAGAGAAAAATGAAATAATTTTTTTTATAAAATGTAAATACTTGATTGAAAGTGAGTCTATGGGAGCCAGCCTTCCCATAATTCAGAGCTTTCTGGGTAACCAATATTCAGATAACAGATTCCATACCTGTATTTTACCTTGTTATGCAGTTTTATTAATTCATTTTAAAAACTGGAGATACAGTATATTTTACATCCTTTAGCATATATTGCTGTTTTTTCTGTACACATAAAGATGCACATATACATAACGTATTTATTTTGTACAGATTGGGTCTTTCAATTCAGCTTTGGATCATTTCTTTGGCCATCTGTCTCAAGTGGCTTATTCAGGTAAGATGGACGTATCCATATACTGTGTTATAAATTGTGTTGTTTTTCATGTGCAAAATAGTAGGTATGGAACAATCCCTGACTTCAACTCATAATGAAAGTTATTTCACTGAATGCAGATCAGAGCTTATGCCTAGCTATAGGCTCAGTGGGCGGAAACCCAGTATAATACACAAAAGCCGTAAATATCTTGCAAATTATATCCTTATAAACGGTGAGTTCTGATGTCATCAGTTATAAATGGTGAGTTCTGATGTAATTTCTGTCACATGACTCACTGAAACTTGTGTATTATAATAAATAAAGTACCCCCTCTTGCAAAATATGAGGATATTAGAAGTTACCTCGGAGTTCGTGTTTTTATATGGTCATGAAACTCCTCGGTAACTTATAATATCCTTATATTTTACAAGAGGGGGTACTTTATTCACTATATAAACCTCACCGTAGCACTGTTTATTTGTTTGTAAAAGGTCGTTGTCCATTGATTTCTTCAGTCTTGTGTTTCTGTTTTGGCAAATTTCCTTTTTGGTATAACTAAATTAGTTTCTGAATATTTTGCATGTTTTTTCCCCACAGGTCAGAAAACCTCAGTTTATGCAAATCTGAGGAAATTTCTGCCTGCTAAAATCGGATATTATTTCAAATACAATGGCTCACTCACTACACCAACATGCTCTGAAAATGTCACCTGGCTGGTAGCGGGCAATGTTCAGACAATCAGTCTATCACAGGTAATGGCAATATAATTAGTTATGCACATAGGCTAGGCCAGACAATGTGAACACTGCGGATTCTTCCCTTGCCTTTTTCAACTGAGGGCGGATTTTGGTGCAAAATGTTGTGTTTCTACAGAGCAGGAACAGAAGAACAGTGGGGTAGCAGATTCTCAACCTGTGGAGAAATGCAGGTTTTTCTGCAGGCCAAGATCCATGGTGGTCTAACCCAAGCCTTAATGTGCAGACTGCTTGTAGAAAGTGGGCATGGGGTGTATAATTCAAAGAAAAGGGTCCAAGTGCAAAAAAAAACGGGTATGGGGCTATGAGTCATTGAAGAATGTTACCAGGTGCTAATGATAGATATCACATTGTAAAGGGTTTTGTATGTACAAGTAACACATTTTGGATTGTTGCTTTCTTTTAATAAAATCTCAGCAATAGGAAGCAGCCAAGGAAACAAATACAATGTATGACAATAAAAGAGGCAGACATATATCCATATAGGAATAAACCAATATATGCTGTAGAAGTGAGCTTGCATATGTGGCAATAGTTTTGTGTTCCACATGGTATTTAATAAATGAATGTCTCTCTCCCCTCTCTGTTCCTACAGTATACCCAAATTGTTAGCAGCCTCTACTTCTCACTGCCAGGAGCAGCGGAACCACTTCCTATGTTAGACAACTTCAGGCCAATTCAGCCCCTCAATGGAAGAACCGTAGCGGTATACAGGAAATAAATTGGATTCTTTGTTTCCATAGTTGCTGCATTGGAAGCACCCCCCCCCCCCCCCCCCCCCCCATCCTGTAATCATATTCTGTTCCATTGGTCCTATATATGGTCCATGTTATTCTTGGCAGTGAAAATCCAGATGTACAGGATCACTGATTTCTAACTTTTGAGGAGCAATGCTATTTTTCTGCCAGCAACAGCATAATCATACATATCAGCCTATTTTATGCTCTTGAAATCTGAAGCTGTATTCTGCTTCAGATTTCAAGAGCATAAAATAGGCTGATGTGTATGATTATGCTGTTGCTGGCAGAAAAATAGCATTGCTCCTCAAAAGATAGAAATCAGTGATCCTGGTTAGTTTTACTAAAATTTCACAGGGATGCACCAAATGTAGGATTCTTTCTGAAGGCTAAAATAGAATTTATTGGGTCCTACAGCAAATTCATTTTGGGACTTCACTAAACTTAGAGAATAAGACAAGAACGTAGGTTGAAACTGTTTATCAATCAGTGTCCCACTGGGCCCACTAAACATCCTCTGCCGATAGCAGCTGCAGGGTCTGCTTCCTCTATATTTATGACTCTAAATTTTTGGACTGAATCCCAACTCATTTCACAGTTTTGCCCAGTACGTATTAAGCCCAACAGAATCCACATCCTAAATTTCAATTGACTGCCATTGGTATCCACTTGCTAATTAGGGTTCTTTTGTGCAGGTTTGTGGCTGAATCCAAAACTATGGATTTGGTGCACCCATAACATTTCTAATCAATGCTTCCAACTTCTGGGAGTTTAAAGAATTATATCATTCAAGCATTATCAGAACTATTCTTTAGACCCGCTACTGAAAATGTTCACAAGACAAATTGCAGCCTATAAACTCTAATTGCTATTTTGCCAGGTGAATCAGAAAGCTCCTTCTAGTTCATGCCAATCCTGCTGTCAGCCATATCTTCTGCTTTTAACTGCATAAATACTGTCACATCTAACATGCAATTTTACTGCTCAGAAATAAAGTCTTTTACCAAAATCAAGATTGTTTACTACTATGATTACTATGTCATTTTGAATCTGTGTTTATAGATTGCAAAAAACTGTATTGTGAGAACAATGTGGAAAAAACACTTCTCTGCTCTTGACAAGGGAACCTTCACTTGTCTACCTCCAGCCTCAACACATTTTTACTTATGGTATGAGACCTGTTATCCAGAATGCTTGGGACCTGGGGGTTTCTGGTCTTTCTGTAATTCTATGGGAGATGCCTTCACATAATTCAGAGCTTTATGGATAATGGAACAAGGCCCAGACTGGCAATATGTATGTTATTTCTGGCAAATGCTAGAGAGCCTGCTGCAGGATTGCACAAACAGTCACTATTTAGTGGGCTGGTGGGGGACTGATGGGGCCGCTGTGTATTTGAAATGCCAGGGCCTATTTAGAATTCCAGTCCAGACCTGAACATAACCCATACCTGTACTAACTTTAACAGATGGTAAGGTCCACCACATTGGTGGACAATGTCGTTAAAGGAAAACCAAACCTGAAATCGAGTTTCTTTTTTTCTATTTCAGGTTTGGTTCTCCTTTAAGTGGATTCTATGACCACATATGCCCATTAGTAATGTTAGTGGATGGGCTCCACCTTATAGAAAAATCCCAGGAAGAAGGGCCAGATTTATATAGTGGGTACCCACTGGCATCCCCAGTGTTTCTGAACAAATATGGGTGTGGTTGGGCAGCATGCCACCCCCTAAAATCCTGCTGCTAGGGTTGCCACCTGGCCGGTATTTTACCGGCCTGGCCGGTATTTTTGATGGTTGATCCTAATGTTATTAATAGGAAAAATAAATAAATATATGGGAAGGCCGGTATTTTTTCCAAGAAAAGGTGGTAACCCTACCTGCCGCCCTAGGCCCGGGCCTAGGTGGCCTTTCCACAAATCCGGGCCTGCCAGGAAGACTGCAGGTATTTGGGTTCTGATATGTTATTTAGAGAGGGTGAGCGTAAAAATATTACTAACTATTATTCATTGCTATTTTTACTGAGCTGTAAAGCTTAGTAGGAACTGGCAGCAGTCAAGGAGAAAGAGGAACTGAAAACACTAAAATTAAGTATAAACATGAAATGTAGCCCTCAGTCCTTCTGTAAGTCTTCTAGGTCACTCCCTATTGTTCATTAACCTAGGATACAATTATGCTCAAAAAAAAATCCCCCGCTTTTTAGAAGTGCTGTATATTTTTTTCACATATACATTTTTTATTAGTACTAGGGGGATGCAATACCATTTGAGTCAGCTGTATGCAACAGGAAAAGAGATTTGAGGAATAAATAAAGAGGTTGAGGAATAAATAAAGCATGGGCTAAAGTAATTAAAGGCTGGGTGAGATTGGACTCTCTCGGCTCTTGTGGGCCCCGCTGGCTCAGATCCGCACTCTTTTCTGCACAGTGTGCTCTCACGTTTGCACTCATGGGCACACACGGGGGGGGGGCGGGATGGGGGCCCTGAGATAGCAGCCCTAGTGAGCCCTGGGCCCCCCAGTCCGACCATGATTTAAGGTGTAACATTTGCACCAGGCCTAGTCACCTACTACAACTTATTAGAAAGCAACATGTATTGGTCCTGTTTGGAAACAAACACCTGATTGTTTGCTATAAGGTTATTAGATCTTGGCAAATGTTGGGCTCTTTATTTGTGTCACCCAGCTGATATCTTAAACTAGTAAGAAATAAAAATGACTGTTGGTGGAGCAGTAGAAATACAGTAACTGTTTCGTTCTTAATGTTTTAGGTTATGTCAATATATATATATATATATATAATTCATATATATATAAGTCTTTGAAGTGAAAGGATGGTGTTTGCATATGTGCTCCAAGCAGGAATGTACATAATATAACTAGAATACACGGTTCAATAAGCAATATGACCCCACCTTTTTACATATGACATCAAAAACATGGCTTTTAAGCTGAATGCCTAGAAATTATGGCAGTACACTAAAAATTGCAAGGTTCCAGTCCAACAATGTGCTTGTGAAGAATAAAAGAAGCCCAACAAACACTTATTTAACTGCTGCTTAACTCCTAGGGCAGGGCCGGAACTAGGGGTAGGCAGAGTAGGCGGCTGCCTAGGGCGCAGTCATAGGGGGGGCGCACTTTAGAAGGGAACACATTTTTTTTATTTCTTTAAGTTTTAACTTTGCACCTGTCTCCCCTGTCTCCAGCCCCTATCCCCATCTCCATCTTACTTGTCCTTTGCCTGGCACAGATCTGGGGCAATATTTTTGCTGCTGCTACAGCAATGGCTGATGGCACAGGTACAGACTTGGGGGGCAATGGCTGGTACAGACTTGTGGCACAGGTACAGACTTAGGGGACAATGCTGGTGGCACAGTTAAAGAGTTAGGGGGCAATGCTGGTGGCACAGTTACAGAGTTAGGGGGACAGCTGGTGACACAGGTACAGACTTAGGGGGCAATGGCTGGTGGCACAGGTACAGACTTGGGAGGCAATGGCTTGTGGCAGAGGTACAGACTTGGGGGGCAATGGCTGGTGTCACAGATACATACTTGGGGGGCCATGGCTGATGGCACGGGTACAGACTTGGGGGGCAATGCTGGTGGCACAGGTACAGACTTAGGGGGCAATGCTGATGGCACAGATATAGATTTAGGGCAATATTTTGGCTTGCTGGCACAGGTAAAGATTGGGAGCAATATTTTGGGTGCTACTGGCTGGCACACATACAGATTGGGAGCAATATTTTGGATGCTGCTGACACAGGTACATATTAGGGGCAATTTTTGGGTGCTGCTGGCTGGCACATGTACAGTTTGATTCATTAATGTGTTATAAGGTTTATTTATTTTAGAAAAAGTGAATTGGTGGGAAATGGTCATACAGAATGGGGTGGGGGTGGGGTGCTGATTGAACCCCTTGCCTAGGGTGCCGAACTACCTTGGCCGGGCCCTGTCCTAGGGTGTAGGACACCACCGGCGTTTATTATAATACAAGGTATGGGATTCATATTCTAGAAACCAGTTAGCCAGAAAGCTCCAAATTATGGGAAAGCCATCTCCTATAGAATCAATATTAAAAGTAATTTTAAAAGGTGTAAAGTTGTCACCAGGCCTAGTCACCTATAGCAACCAATTAAAAGTTAAAATTTAGTGGTCCTGTTTGGAAATAAATACCTAATTGGTTGCTAAAGGGTTATTAGATCAGGGCAACAGTTGGGCTCTTTATTGTGTCACTCAGGTAATATCTAAAACTAGTAAGAGATAAAAATGACTGTTGGTGAAGCAGTATAATCAAATAGCCTTCTGTTTTGGTACTGGATTTTTTTTATGTTGTGAAATGAGAGTAAAGGGATGGTGTTTGCATATGTACTCCAAGCAGAAATGTACAGAATGTAACACCATACATGATGTCCTGTCTGCTACATACACATAATTCATTTATTGTGTCATGGGGAAGGGACGGAAATGGTAAATATGTACCAAATGCAATAGATGGTAATGTTTGACAAAGTTTTTTTTGCATATTAAAAACAGTTATTCTAAGAAATGTTGTGGTTTGAGCAGTTGAACACCTTCATTTGTAGAGGGGGGTAAAAGTTCAACACAGTTCAGCAACAGCACTGAGCACTATCATTCATCTGAATCATTAACCCCCAGTGTAAATTGCTTGCAGGGAGTGAGCCTGTTACTTTTAAATGCAGTTAGGCGTCTACCACACTACAGCCACCTGTTTTTTAATGCTTTAATAGACAGTGGTTTTTATTATATGAGGCAATGTGCCTTTCCTTTTTTTCTTGATTTTGGTATTATGCAGTGAGGAGCTCTGTATCCTCTCCAGTCCCTCTGGGATAAGTAGCAAAAGGAATCAGAATCTGTATCGAACTGTTGTAAAAAACAGTTCCACTAATACATACATATATATATATAGTTGTTTTTACTATCAATTAACTATTTGCAGTAAAATGAATGGGATTAAGGGAATCAAAAATTATAATTTTTTTCGCAATAAAAGCTCACTTATAAAGTGGAGATCGGTGCTCATATTCAGATTTATGCTAGTGCATTTACCAGTGGCAACCAATCAACAATTTCTTTTTATCTTTATTATCTTATAATTATCTTATGATAAATTAAACTAATAGTTTAAAAACATATCTCTGATTGGTAGCAATGGGCAACTGCACCGGGGGCTGATTTCCCCAGGGTTACTAAACAAGCTTTTTGTTTTTAACCATTATAAAATGAGCAGTTCATGAAGAAAACCATCTGCAGGTACAGCACAAAACAAGTGAACTCATTATTCACTGCAGAACCAAGTGAAATATCATTATATCAAGACCAGGCGCAGGAAGGAAGGCACATAATACAGCTTGACAGTCTAGATCTGAACAGGAGACATCATTGGATCTGTAGCTCTGTAGATAATGAGATTTTTTTTGAAGTTCTAATGACCAGAATACAGATAGCTATCTCTGAAGCGCCATGCTAAACATAGCTCAAACTGATTCCAACACATACCAAGAGATCAGAAAACAAAGCAGAACATTTATATTTATTGTATGGGGACTAAAAATGTATTTATTGCATAGGAACTCATTTACCCATTGTCAGGATTGTAACTACAAAGGAAGCATACCATGTGACTGCAGGGGGCCAAGGAGGTGGGGTGCTCCATGAGGCCCTATTTAATGAGCAATTTCAAAATATATTAGTAAAAGAGGTCAACCTCTGAATATGTTGGAGCCCCTACAATTAATTTAATCTAGTTACGCCACTGCCTATTGTAAAATATAAGGATAATAGACATCAACAATTAATCTCATGAGCATATAAAGGTAAGAGGATGCAGTTTATGAAACTAGAACGCACGGTTCAAGAAGTCACATATATGACCTTACCTTTTACATATAACATCACCAAACACAGCTTCTAAGCTGAATGCCTAGCAACTATGGCAGTAAACTAAAAAATTCAAGATTTCAGCCATCTCCTATAGAATCCATATTAAAGGAATTATTTTAATCTTTAAAAATTATTTTCATTTACTCTGTAATATGAAAACAGTGGCTTATACTTGATGGTACCTAAGCTGCATGAGTCATGTTCAGCTCTACCCTGCCAGAGTCGTGTTCCACCAGTCTGTCCAGATGTTTCTATCAATAAGTGTAATAAAAATAAAATATTGCAAAAGTTAGAATTTTTCCCATTATGAAACTTTATATTGGAATGCAGCCCTTCCAGGAAGCAACAGACAGGGGTTGCCCACGGAACTGAACAAAAATAACAATAAATGGCCAGTTTAGCACAGTGAGAAATTGTACCCAGTTGCCAGGGAAATGCCCATGTTTTGAATATTAGTACCTTGTAATATTTGTTTATGGAAATGTTCCAGGATTTTAACATTTACCATTTGCACTGAAGGATTTACAGTTTTATAGGATAGAATTCCATTAGTTCATTCATGATCTGGTGCAAAAGTAATTTCCTAAAGTAGTTTCCAAACCCTCCTTTGTTGAGGCTTGGATGGCCCCCTTCAGTCCTTACCTCCAAGCCAGAAGGAACAAAGGGGAAGGGTCTTGCCAGCTATTCCCTAGGTTGGCCGGAGTTTCACCCACAGTTTATTTGGACCATTTTTATTAAGAGAGAGCCAGAGCCACAAATCTACTGTACCCTCAAAATCCCAAGGTGATAAGTAAAACATAAAAAGAGTAAAAAGTGACACACACAGGAGTTCTAATAAATACATAAAAAATAAATGATTAAAAGGCAAAACATTTTCTGTATGCATCATCAAGATGGTTGAAGAATAAAAGAGTGGTGCAGTAGTAAAAACATATTATACTATATATATGCAAAATTTCGCATTTTGTGCCGAAATCTACTGTGTCTGCAACACAGGAAAACAGGAGCAGTGGGCTAGCGGATTCTTGGCTTGCGGAGAATCCATGTCGTGTAGC
>CM044445.1:24437840-24466729 GCA_024363595.1 Xenopus borealis | reverse complement strand
AAAAAAAAAAAAAAAAAGAATTCTTTTGACTCAAGCATATCAGGTAGAAAAATAGTCCTACCTGTTTCATGCTGTGGCTTTCTTATCATAGGGTTTTTGTAAACCCTTAATTCACCTCATGAAGTGTAGGCTCCCCTGCTCTCAACCTGTGCAGTTTCACAGGCTGAGAGAAGCGGATCCGCTCCACACGCTTCATTCATCCTTGTTTTGGCCTCCTGTTGTCCTCGCTGATCTCTGTCCATTTGGTTTTTTCCACTTGTCCGGTCATATAACTGCATCTATATTGCTAGAGTGGATCGTACTATAATCTTTGACCTATCTGAATGTTCACTGTTGTCAAGATCATCACAGTTTGAAATAAACTTTTCAACGGTCCACAAGGTGCCATTCTGATTGAGTTCAACTGTCTGCTGACATTCCTGAGGTTGTAAGTTATTGCTATCTGGAGACAACTTGAAGAGTTAAAGAGATCTCACTTTCAATGCTTAGGAGGGGAGGCAGAAAAGAGCCACTTTGCATATAGTCACACCCATCGTAGTGGAGGTAGCTCCTTTTGCATATTTGGGCTGATCATCCCATCTGCTACGTTGTGTGTGAGCGCACGCAGGCAGATCTAATTCAAATTAATTGAGATGGGGAACAGAGCAGGCGACTAATCACCCCGAATCTTCTCGTCTGGACTAGCCCTAAACAGTATTACAGCCTATAGGCCAGTTGTTGTTATCCGACTTTTCCGGGTTCATGACCCCCTCTGGTGGGAGTCCTCCTTATCATAGTTGCGGCATTAGGCATTCTCCGAAATTTCAGCCAGCTAAATATCTTTCAAGATGTTTAAGGGCACCTACCATAGCAAAGGTTTTTCCTCCACCGGAGGTGGCTAATAAATCCTGCACTCCAGTTGGGGGAAACAATACTATTTTTCCAGGAAATGCCCCTGGCATTGTCTTCTAGTTCACCTTTTGTGGATTATTAAAGGGAAACTATACCCCCCGAACAATGTAGGTCTCTATAAACAGATACTGCATAAAACAACTCATATGTGAAACCCTGCTTCATGTAAATAAACCATTTTCATAATAATACACTTTTTTAGTAGTATGTGCCATTGGGTAATCATAAAAAGAAAATAGCCATTTCTAGGATCCAATGATGCACACAAACATACCAAACAAACTATAAAATTAGGTCACATGAGCCAATTAACAGACAGAGTTCTGTCTTTTACTTCAGCACTTCTTCCAGTTACAGTTAGAGTTGAAATATTTCTAGTGAGGTGATCTCTGAGGCAGCACACAGACCATCATGAAATGGTGGGTCAAGGCAAGAGATGTAAAAGGGCAATATTTACTAAAATATATATACCAGGTAGGTAAGATTCTTTAATGTCACTTGATTTGATATAAACTATCTGTTGCTCAAAAATTCATTTTCGGGGTATAGTTTTCCTTGAAGTAACTATACGGGCTCTGACACACAAGTAGATTAAAGGCCCACGATTAATCTCTTCTAATGTGGGCCACTAATCTCCTCTGAATGCTTTCCCATGGTAATAAGTCGCTGGTGGGAAAAAAATATAAATTGCTTAGTTTTTTTTTTAAGTTGAAGGAAACTTTGGGTAAATTTGAAAAGCTGAAGTATTCCTACCTCTGTAAAAAAATAAATGTTTAGAAATAGGATGAAGCAATGGAAACAATGTATGCTAGTAAAGTGCCAGTGAAAGATAGGGTGATCCAATATAAAGTTTTCCACCAACAATATACAACCCCAGTAAAACTTACGGCTATGGTTAAGAGAGATAATGCTATATGTCCCAGGTGCAGAACTCCAGCAGCTAATTTCATACACATGATTGGGGCTTGCCCAGTGATCAATACATACTGGGCTCAGATAATGGCAGCCCTAGCAACCACACTTGATCTCCCACAGGTGCCATCCCTGATGGTGTGTTTATTGGGGCTAGTGGACCAGCTTGTACCTACTGTCCATACAAGATGGAAATTTAGGGCATACCTCCCAACATTTTGGAAATAAAAAGAGGGACAAAAAAGTTACTGTGCTAAGCATGGCAAATTTTTTTGGACACACCGTTTTTTGTGGACACACCCCCTAATTAACATGTTCATTTTACAAGATTTGGCAGGTTATGAAAGTTTGAACATATTTCTGTCGTTTTTTTTCAGTTATTACAGAATTGCCCTTTAAGCTGTGAGTATAATTTTCCCAAGGAACCTGTTATCTTATCTTGTTTCAATTACTTATTTGCTTATCTAGAAATTGTTACAAAAGTATCTTCTCTTCTGCTGTGGCTGTTATGGGCTCTCTGCCAAAAGCCAATTAAGTTAGAAACTTTGTTTCTCTTTCTGGCTTTTCAGTGCAGAGAAAAACTAAACTTTCCTGTACAAATGAGGGACTGGACACTTGAGGTGTCAAAAGAGGGACTGTCCATCTAAAAATGGGACAGTTGGGAGGTATGGTTTAGGGTATTACTGTATTATGCAATGAAAAATATAACTATGCACTAGATGGGACAAACTCCCCCACGAGAAGCTGCTGGATAAACATACCCAATTCAGTAATACCACTGATTAAACTTACACACAAAGCCAGAGGCACAACTCGTGAATTTGATAAGATACAGAGCCCATGGTGGGAGTCAGGCCCTGGTACTCAACCAAGTTGTGACATGATGGGGGAATAAGAGTGTCTTTTTGCAAATTAACACTGGGAGTATTAGACCAATCTGTAAGTAAGAAATAAAGAATTTTGATGCAATGGAAAATAAAACCAGTGACAAATATATTTAACAGTAATGCTTATTGTTATGTCAATATCAATGTCAATGTAGAAAACAAATACAATACTACCTTAAAAAAAAAAAGTTTTTTAAAAAAAAAAAGGGTAAAAAATGCAATTTATCCTGAACTATAATACAGCTATTTGTGTTGCAGGTATCAACCCAGCAGAGTTGTGCCCGTTGATTATTGTACAAAACAGTAACACAGAGCAGGAGCCATAACAATCTATTAAAATCTTCTCCAAATCCCCCTTCTATGCAGGCCCATATGACAATGACAAATTGCACATGATGAGGCCTGACAGCTTTCGTACAGCTGTCTATAACCTCAGAGCATGCAGTCCCAGGGGTATTACATGGGGAAGTGATGAAATAGCTGTACTGAGGGGAGATCTGTACCGAAGAATGTGCTAATGAAACAATAGAGAGGATGAAATTTTTGCCACAACTGTGGAATATAAAATATAGGAAAGAGATTTGGAATAGGCTGGCAGTCAAGTCCATGGTTCCATGGGGCAGCATGCATGTAGCTGCCTGGTAATGGCTTAGTATTTATATTATAGGGCATAGCCATAGATATCAGGCACATGGTAAATGCAGTTGATAAAGAGTACCTGTGCTTAGCACACATTTATGCCAGTGGTGTAACTAGACCCCTTAGGGTGCTGGTACAGAAATTTTCAGTATGATGTAGAAAGGGATATTCTGAGACAATTTGCAATTGTTTTTCATTTAATTTTATTTGTGGTTTTTAATTAATTTAGCTTTTTATTCAGCAGCTCTCCAGTTTGCAATTCCAGCAGTCTGGTTGCTAGGGTCCAAATTATGTGTTAGGAGGTGCGGTCAAAATAGTTCTATATGTGTATCCAAATTACCATAGCAACCATGCACTGATTTGAACGAGAGACTGTGATATGAATAGAATAGGGTCTAAATACACAAACAAATGAGTCATTAAAAAGTAGCATTTGTTTTTAGATTGAGTCAATAACCCCCATTTAAAAGCTGGAAATATGTAGAAGAGGAAGGAAAATAATTCAAAAACAGTAAAAATAAATCATGAAGACCAATTGAAAAGTTGCTTGGAACTTGCCATTATATAACATGCTAAAAGTTAATGTAAACATAACATGTAAAAAGGACATGTAAACTAGAGGTTTCACTATATATTTTTTTTTTTAACAATTCCTTTATTTAGCATCTCAGTTTGTACAGGTTGTATGATATGCAAACAGTGGAAAATGTCATAGTCATGAGATTACTACATATTCAATAAATTGCAAATAAAGATAAAGAAAATGATAACAAAATGGTGTCATATTTATTCTTTTTAGTTTCAAGACTGTGTTATGATGAGCAAAAACCTATTGGGGTTACAATCCAATTGGAGGAAAAAGAGGATAGTACCAGGTAATCTGTCCCAACCCGTTTTCTTCCCTGTTAGTTCTCTTAGTCACCCCATCACACTTTATTAGCAGTGAATTTAAGCACTTAGCACCCTGCCCTCTCCCAGCTCCGGAGCCCCAGGGGGGGGGGTGGAGCGGGCACCCGTCAGTCTGGCTTACTTCTACCTACAATCAACTCTTACATGTGTGGTAACTATGAGCGATTAGGAGAGCATTCAACAGGATCTTCGCCAATCCAAACATCCCATATCTTATTAAACTTGTTCGGGCAGCCTCTTCTCATGTATATGAGTTTGTACAAGGGTATAGATTTCTCAACTAACTGTACCCAAATTTTTACGGTTGGCCCCAACCTGGATTTCCAGTGCATGGCGATCACTTTCTTAGCGTACATACAAAGCACTGTTGCTAATGTGCGGTGGGCACAGCTCGGGGAGACATCCTCCACTTGATTGAGCAGTAGTACCCTAGGCTCCAGGGGAAGAAATAAATCTGTTCTAACATGTATCAGCTGAGTTACTGCTTTCCAAAACGTTCGAATTAGTGGACAATCCCAAGTCATATGGAAGAAATCAGCCGGGGAGTGTTGGCACCTGGGGCAGTTCTGACTCAGAAGAGGATTCATTTTATGAAGCCGTTGTGGGGTAATATATGAGCGGTGCAAGTAGTTCAATTGTGTCATTTTATCTTTGCTACTAATCACCCCTACAAGAGCATTATCCAAAATATCTTCCCAGTTCTCATCCGTAATCTCTGATATATTGTGCTGCCAGGAAATCTTCAATTTACTCAGTTTGGCATTCCCTATTCTAGACAGTTGGGCATAAAAGTGGGAGAGAGGTTTGGTTAAATCCACATTGTGTATGCTAACCTCTAAGCTATTTGGAGCCGTGTCTACAAATCTTGGTTGGAATTGGGTTTCCCAAGCGTGTCTGAGCTGCAAGTATCTGAAAAACATGGGATTAGGGAGAGAGAATTTATCCTTCAGTTCTTGAAAACTTAGGAGCTTGCCCTCAGATGTTATATCTGCGACATATTTGATATTATACCTAGCCCAGGCCTGTGGGTCTGGGAGACCTGAGAGATGTTTTAAGTTTGGGTTACCCCACAATGGGGAAAATACTGAACAGCAGTGCGATGGGTGTGGATAGAACCGTCCTACAATGTGCCAGGCCTTGATGGGGTTTCACTATATTATAATGATATAAGGGATAATGTACCCCATACTGTAAATGATAAGGATATTAGAAATCACTGAGGGGTTGTTCTGTGAACATATAAAGGCACAAGGCTGCAGGCTGAGTTATATAGTACAAAGTATCACTCATGTATTATAATGTAAATTTTAAGGGTATAAATGAACAATTAAAGACACAAGGCTGCAGACTGAGCACCACTCATGTATCATAGAAAATACTATTCAGGCTTGGTCAAGCTATGAGAAACAGGGCTGTTCCTGCTGAAGTGTGCTTAGTACAGGGGAATACCTATGCTGCCATAGTTTTATGGGATCTCTCTGTACAGACTATGAGCAAATTAAGGGGCAGTTCCTGTTGAATTGTGCTTAGTACAGGGTAATATCTATATGCATAAACATCCAGTAAGAATTGCAAACTACAAATTAACTGGTCTTTTTAAAAACAAAAGATGCCTGTTAATTTGTATTTTCTGATATTTTCTTTCCTTATTTACCACATTTTCATTGTCTTTTCTTCTCCCAGCATCTCAGCTCTAAGCTAAAAAACTAAAAGTTAACTTAAAGGTGAACCATCCATTTAAATGTTGGGATGAAGCAGCTGCAGATCAAACTCTATTGCACAAAAAGATATTATGCTGCATCTGCATATCTCAGATACCCACAGTTTGATATCTTAGAAACCCATTTCTGAACCATCTGCTTGGTAGTAAAGGCTTCTTGACTAATGCAACCAATGAGATCATTGTTTTTATTTCTAACTTGTAGACTGGTTAAAGTTAAACAAAAGTAACAATTTAACTTAAATAGATAAATAAGATACAATTGTATTTAACAGCAACAATTTTCACAGGAAACAAGATAAAATTTAATGACAAAAAAGAACCAATTGCCTAAGTCTCTGATAACAACAGCAGTAGCCTATGTTTCACAAAGAGGAGAAGCAAAGGGTTAATAAATAAAAAGAATACAGGAGTAGTGTCACTACTGATGTTGCTTCCGATTGCTTTTTAGGGCAGAGAGTGAGACACACGCACAGATTCAGGTAGTCTTCAGAAAACAAAGCGCTCCAAGCGACATCCCGCCGTCGATTTATATTCTAGCCAGTGGGAATGCAGGGGAAGGCAGTTTGGGGAGATTAGTTAGATTAGAAGAGGAGATTGGTTGTTGGGCGACTAATCTTCCCGAATCTTTGCGTGTGGTTGTGCCCTTATGGGTGAAGGTGATAAGTGCTTTTTACCTACAAATACGTGTGGGCACAAACAAAACGCTTAGGGCTAGTCCAGACGAGACGAGAAGATTCAGGGAGATTAGTCGCCTCAAAGACGTGGTGATTTGTCACCAATCTTCTCGTCTGGACTTGCCCTTAAGGTGTTTTTCTATGTGAAATAAAGCATTTTAAGCTATACTGCCTCGGAGGAGTTTGTGGAATGCGCGCCATAAAGCTGAATAGTGGTAAAAGTTAATTGTTGATTGGTTGCTTTTGGCAACTCTAAGTGTGAAATTTAGCAACCTATGTTTGTAAATGAACCCCTGCAGGAAAAAAAAGTCTTAGAAATCTGCTTAATAACAGCGTCGCTTCCATATGGAACATGATAATGCTTGATTTATTGCTTTATTGCTGAACCAGGAATGCCAACAGCTCAGTGGAATGTTGAAAGGGTTAGAGAACTGTTTACTGCTGTGTCCTTAAAATTACTAGCCCCATCTAGCGGAATAATAAATGTACTCCAATGGAAAGAAAGAATTATTTTAACCTGAAATTTAAGAAAAAATATAAAAAAGATAAGGAAATGAAAATTCTATAGAACAGGTAGAGAAAAATGAGATTTATAATCATGTCTCACCAATGTGGAGTACAGGGTAGGACAAATGGTTAAATCCTCACTCCAGAGTCTGGATATCATATTATATGCTATGTTCCACACTCGTGGCAGGACAGATTCTTTGGACTGGGTGGGGGAGTTGGAACTTTTTGACTTTGCGAACTGTGGAATTTGTAAAGTATTCATTTAGTTGATTCCCCATTGGTTTTTATGAATGTGAATTATTAATTAATTGCATGGATAACATCTAGACGTAACTTAAAGGAAAACATCACCTTTAAAGTAAATTTTAGATAAACAGTGCTACTCTGAGACAATTTGCAGTTGGTCTTCATTTATGATTTTGGTAGTTTTTGAAATATTTAGCGTTTTGGTCAGCAGGTCTCCAGTTTGGAATTTTAGCAGATAAACTGAAACCTCGATTTTTCATACCCTGATATTAAGTTTTCTTGCATTTTACATCCTTTTTTTTTGTAGTCCCACCAATGTATAATGCATTTCAGTGAGTGATTTCTATTAATTTTTTCTGGATTTTACATCAAATTTTTGACATGATGTTCCCTAAAACATTGGTTGTTTGACCTCAGTGAATGTTATTAATAGTGAAATTGAGAAGTTTAAATACTATCAGATAAATACACACACTTAACTGGGACTTGTTATTTATAAAATACTTTTAATTAAAATTGTGTTGGCTGAAGTGGTTGGGCATGGGCTTGGATGATTTCTTGGACAAGCACAATATCATAGGCTATAGTGATACTAATCTACTAATACAGTTAAAGGGATATTTACTAAAACTTAATTTTTTTTGGTTGGACTTTTTGGGGCAAAAATAAAACTTTATTTAACTTTATTTAAAGATTTATTATATCACAAAGCTGCAAAAAGACCAATCCAAAGATCGGCCATCTCAAATCTGCCGAGGTCATGTATAAATCAATGGCGGATGTCCCTATCCCAATTTGAAGATATTGTGGTTTGTACTGCATTTTTCTTAGGAAGAAAAGTCAGAAAAAAAATCGTATGATTTGGGTTTTTCTGCCTGATTGTATTGATTCTTTTTTTTTTCAGTTATTTTAACAATAAATTAGGCAAAATGGACGTTTGATCAAGTTTTTTATTAAAAAAGATATAAAATGCTAAAATTTTAGTAAACAGCCTATAGCTATTGGTATATATAGTTTATGTGAGTATATGGAGGGGTCATTATGAGTGTGTTTAGTTTTGTGTGCTGGGTTCATTTGGAGGGGTTGAACTTGATGGAGTTTGGTCTTTTTTTCAACACAACTTAACTATGCAACTGTGTACTACATGTGTAATTAAAAAAAACACACAGTCATTTATTCAATCACCACAACGTAGTCTTTTTCACACATAACCCATGTGATTGTACTGCATATCATTCTCTTTGATTTCATTGTCTAACCTGTAATACTCTGATCAAAGAATTGTGGTTTCTGGTTTGTATGTCCATGTCTTGAGTTTGTTGCTCTGCGCCAATGTGGATTATTATTGTTTTGCTTTCCTCATATAGCATTGTCACCTTTCTACAGTGCTATTGGAAAACTGTGAGACGTTCCTGCCCAGTGAATGGTAGTATAATCTAAGGCCCCTATCAAATTCAAGATGTATTGTTGTGGAATGTGGGAGGGAAGCAAAGTAAACCCACACAGACCCAGCAGCGTAACTACAGAGGAAGCAGACCCTGTAGCAGCAGGGGGCCAGGAGGTATAGGCAGGGGTGTTCCTGGGGCTGCTGCTGCCTGAGGCAGCAGCCCCGATACCTCCCCGCTCCGCGCTTCTAACTTATAGCGTCGGAGCGGGTGGAGGAGGGGCCGCATCACTAGTGCGGCGAGCGCTATTGCACTACCTGCACTAGAAGAGCCGAATTTCCGTTTTAAAAACGGAAATTCGGCTCTTAAAGTTACCAGAGGCGGCTTTTTGCCGCCCCTGGTAACTGGCTGCTCCATGCCGGCTGAGGCAAGGTTCTCACCTTGCCTCATGGCTGGAGCGGCCCTGGGTATAGGGGCCCCATGAGACCCTAATTCATATACATTTTCAATAAATATTGGTAAAACTCTAGATATTTTGCGTGCCTGAAAAAGAATTTGCTGTGGGGCTCAGTAATATCTAGTTTCACCACTGCACAGACCCAGTGTAATATACAAACCTATGATTACTTGTCAAAATGAAACTTGGGACCCCAGTGCCTTAAGGCGCTCACTGGTTAATACCTCTGGGTAACACCTCTAATATAATAAGGCCTGCAGGGAGTGCAGGCAATCACTGCTCTTTGGTTATGGAAATCTGAACACCCTGTTTACTATACTTTGATGATTATAAAGGTAGAGGAGTGCTTCTGTAATGAGGCATGGCAAGAACCTTTCTTTCCTCAGTAGCCCCCCCCCCCTTGCAGATGTTACTGTGCTCCACAGCAAAATCATTTTAGGGCCCCAAAATATCCAGCGGTTGTGTTGTTTTACCAATTTAATATATTAAAATTACTTATTAATTAGGGCTTCATGGGGCCCCTATACTTTCTGCCCCCCTGCAGTCACAGGGTCTGCTTCCTCTTTAGTTACACCCCTTCCCCCTTGTAAGATTAAGAAGCAAATTTCTGCTTTTTTATTGTAAATGTAGCACAATTACTCTCTCATGCTAGTGATCCCATGCACTGCTTGTGGGAGAGGTGAGCACCAGAAGATGGGGGGCAAATAGGTCTCCAGCCAGTAGGTCTCCATGTTGCCATAAGATAACTATACAGTAGATGAGGAAGCCACATCTCAGTAAATAGTTTTAAAAGTATGTTTTATGCAAATCCAGCAACAGAAAACCTGTTTTGTGAATTCTTTGAATTGTGGTTTTAGCAAAGGTATCATATTGCAATTGCATGTCAATTTCTCTCTGCAACAAGTGTGAAAAGGCGTTACCCAGAGGCATTAGGCTAAGGCCAGATGGGGAGATTCAGGGGAGATCTGTCGCCTGGCGACTTCTCGCCTCGACGAATCCCCCCCTGAATCTCCCCGAATAGCTAGTCAGCGATGCGCACTCGCTAGGTGTAAAGTCGCCTGCGCTTGTTCACACGCAGCGGCGCGATTTTAAAAGTCGCTCAAAATTGCCTCCCCAGGCCATGGTTTTATATGCTTTATCTCCATGCATTTGCAAACTATTTGTGATCATTTTTTATCAAGGAACTGTGTAAGCATTAACTCAGTATTTGCCCATTTTCACTGCTGCTAGTAAGTGTATGACACTGATACAATAAATATCCATTGCATGCTAGCATTTAGATTTTGGTGTGGCTATTGTTTCACATATCTTGTGTAATTACTTACTGGTCTATGGTGTGCTTTGGTACTATGTGTATAATGGATAAAAAGTCCATGGCGAGACTTTCCCTTTATTTTGTAGATAACATACAGCAGGTTTCTCAGTGCCACATGGACGGAAAACAACAGGACAAACCTTACTTACAGCATGCATTTTTAGGTAAAAATTGCCTAAGAAGTCCTTAAACAAGAACTGTGAGGCAATTACCAAAGAGACTTCAGGGCATAAAATGCCCTAATCATGCCATTACCCCACGCATAAGCTGATTACCTGATTGTTCTGCTACATTCATCGTTTCATTGTACAGGAATGGGATCTATTATCTGAAAACCCATTATCCAGAATGCTCCAAATTACAGCAAGGCAGTCTCCCATAGACTTCATTTTAATTATATAATTCAGATTTTTAAAACGGATTATCTTTGTCTTTGTAATAATAAAACAGTACCTTGTACTTGATCTGAACTAAGATATAATTAATCCTTATTGGAAGAAAAACAATCCTATTGGGCTTAATATTTAAATTAATATCAAGTAGACAATGAATGAAATCCAAATTATGGAAATCTCCTGAAAACCCCAGGTCCTAAGTATTCTGGATAACAGGCCCCATAGCTATATAAATTTGATAATTTAGATAAGGATCAACCATCTATCAGAGAAGCAGACATTGAGCTGCCCAAGGGCACCCAGAATGTAGAGGGCCAGTGTGACCCCAACTGAGATGCAACCTCAATATATATTTTCTAAAATAAACTTCCAGGAGTATAGAGGGCCCCAAAATGACTTTGCTATGAGGCACCAGTGTTGGACTTGGGGTTCGGGGCCCACCAGGCCACCACTTTAAGAAACTCCACCAACCAATACTCTGTCACATAACTCCTCTTGGACCTGTCAATTTAAGCCAAAAATGGTGGTGGGCCTGCAGATACCACCCAGCAGGGATGCAGGGTCCCACAGATCCCGGAAAACAGGGAGGCAGGGCAGCATCCTGGGTCAGAGGGACCCACCAGGTTTTTTCCCAGTGCCCCAGTCCAACACTGTGTGGTACTATGTCTGAATAACACACACAAATAGTTTTCCATATCTGTATTTTTTCCAAGGGGGTTCTGACCAAAGGTCAGAGTGGAGCTTTAAAAAAAAAAAAAACTTTTATATAAAAGGGTAAATATAAATGAGATGAGGACGCTAGGGTTGCCACTTTTTCTTGAAAAAAATACCAGCCTTCCTATACGTTTATCTTTTTTTCCTATTAATAACATTGGGATTAAACATGAAAAATACTGGCCAGGTAGCAACCCTAGTTGAGGCTTGGGTTCTGACTTTAATCACATATCTAAACAAAACAAATAGGTGCAAGACCCCTTTATTTAAGCCAATCTTGTTTCCTAAAATTGGACCTAAGGAAAGGAATCATCCAGGCAGTGTGCATATTTTTTACAGTTAACTCACCGGATTACCCCTTTAGCTTGAAACATAATTGAAGCAATAATCTGAATGCACCTTGTAGGATACATTTTTATGTTTTTGGTTAATTTCTAGGTTCTCAAGTTCATCACATGCAGTACAGAGATTTTGTAAATATTTGATGTAGAAATTCCAAACTGCATGTACAGATTTTGCCTGGTTGGTGAAACATGCGACGCAGATTACTAAAATCTCATACGATTATTAGGGTTAAAAGTTAAGTTAAACTGATTAGACGTTACCTCACTTTGTTTTCTCTGGTTGACTAAACATATTCCTGTGAGACAGAATAAACATGCTCCCCGTTCCAAGATGGTCACCCATATTGCAAATTATAACCCAAACCCTAGTTTATATTGCACATGTTAACCAGAGGGTCCAAATTCATTCTTTAACAGTCATTGGTGTATGAATATACCCACCATAAAACTATGTGGGGGAAAGCAAGTGTGGAATAAAGTCCACTGTGGCTTTGTTCAATATCTATAGAATGTTTTGCATTGATGGTTACTGAACAAATCCAGAGCTTTGCAATATAAACAGAGACACTGCTTGAAAAACTAATTGTCAGCTTCAGCTTCGTCACATCTCCAGTTATCTCTTCTGCTTGTCTGTCAAAGTAAAGAGCATTATCTATACCGCTGAGCCAACACTTTAGAGACTTTGAAACAGATCTATTCATTGCTAGCCTATATATTATTTTGACAGAAGAGTGTTTTCTGGTGTCTGGATTATATTTTCTTCCTTATATTCTTAAATAGACAGACCATCAGTTGTCAGGACTGCTTTAGTAGTTATAGATCTCAAAGACCTTTCAATTCAGTGGAGCGTTTAGCTGACATTTACGTTTGACTGGACCAACATTTGAGTATATTCTGTCTGAAACTGACTTTGGCTGGACGGGAAAGCATTCTGCTTTTCTTTTCATGACAGCAAACCTTAGAACCTATTCTATTAGAAAAACATTTCAGTTAAAATGAACAGATTAAGCTTGATCAGTGGCATAACAGAGGAAGCAGACCCTGCGACTGCAGGGGGCACAGAGATTTAGGAGGCCCCACAAGTATTTCAACATATATTGGTAAAACAGGACAAGTAGCTTATTGGTTTATGTATACGGACAAAACAATGGCATGCTCAGTCTGTATTTGGAACCATAAGGCATTGTGTTGCGGATTGCTTGAACATCTTTTTAAAGGTAAAAAGATGTTCAATCAATGTTAAAGGTATCATCCATATTCCTGGCATTCATTCAAGAGTCTGAAATGAAGCTCCCGATACAAGGTGTAAGCTCCCTTTTATACCAGAGTTCGTAGAAACCTCCCACTCAAGTCTAAAAGCTGACTTGTGCAGTAATATTTACAAACTATTAGGGTGCCGCACACAAATTGAGGCCAGCTCACACAAAATCAATTCTGACCTGAACATTTTTTTCAAGTTTTGAATTACTAAATAACACTATATGAACCCTTTTGAAACTCATAGGATAGATTAGCGAGGTGGACCCTCTATGGAAAAAGTTTGGAGAGATAGTGGGTCCAGAGGTGTATGTTCTATAATCCAACAAAAGGTGAATAGAATCTGAAGACTTTTTTTCCCTTTTTATTTTACACTCAATAACTACATTAGACATTTTACAAAAAACAATCACACATTCAACAAGGAAAGGCATGGCAAACTATTTTGTTAATTTTGATCATACATAGAATATAGACATCATAAAATGAAAAATAATCTATTTTTCATGTTGCTGCATAATGCCAGCTGTAGTAAAGACATAAAACACACTTTGGACAGACAATTACAGAAACATTCAGTGGATGAATCTACACACTCTGTAGTGTTTTTAAAGGAGAAATAAGATAATTAGAAGAGGCTATTAAAGAACAAAGAAAAAAAAGTCTATCTTGACTGTTGGAGTAGTAGTACATTTTAGGATCAGACCCAGCAGAAAATGTGCTGCCCCAGAATATAGGGGCACCTTTTGGGAGCCTGACTGATTATCTTTAAGATGTGTACAAAACAGATAATTTTCCTGGAAGTTTGGGGACAAAACTAGCCCATAGAATTCTTTGTTTTGTGTTCACTGGAAATCTATATGCAGGATCTAGGAAGTCTGCAACGGCTCAAAATTCTTTTTTCTTACTGAGAAGGTTGGATTTCTTGTGATACCATAATTATTCCTCACCTCTACCAATTCCCTTTGAAACCAGTCCATGATTCCTTATAGGTATACCTGAAAATAAACCAAAGGAAAGCTTTCAACTCAACTAGAGCAAGTTAGTTCAACCATTAAGGGAAGGACTTATTAATACACCAATATGAACCTCGAATTTGTATATTTTGAATTCCATCATAATTTGTCACTGATTAATACCAGAGTCTCTATCCTGAGATTTAGTGTCAGGGGATATAAATTAAAATCTAGAACAACTCCTCAATTATTTGTTCAGTGCTTAGCTAAAGTTGGCCATATATTACCATCTGTGGTATCCCAGGGAAGATTTGACAAACTATCTTGTGATTTTTACCAGTCTCAGCACACAGATGGGGTATCTACATATAGACCAGTTAGATGAATGCCAAACTGGCACTCACTTGTGTACAAAGTTGCTTGAAGCACCAATCACAGAAGCAAAATCAAAGCATGCAATTTTAGCTTCTGGCTCTTGAAGAGATATAGCATTGTTAGGGATTCAAATATATCTGGCACTTTAAGATATCCAGAACAGGAAATCCACATAATAAGAATGATCTGGATTTTGCTCTAAGGATCTGGAAAATTATTCTGATTGTGTCCAAAGCCTAAAAAAAAAATAATCTTGGTCATGAGTTTTGTTCCTTTTTACTGCAGAATGACATAAAAGAGTTCCCTGTTCTTTTATTATTTCATACAACCCTTACCAGTGGATGCAATTGGACGGTCAGAGATTCTGAAACCAAATGCTGCTTTCTGAAGTGCAGTAGAAGAGCTTGAAGCACCGAATGAAAACTTCCCACTGGAAGGCAGACACAGTCTGGAAGATGGCTTGACCAGTGAAGAACCAAGGGGCAATTTTGACATCATAATACCGGAAGTCTGCATGGGTTTAACAATAGAAAATAAACTCCACTGATATCTACTTTTTTGCTGTATTTCATGTTATCATGCACAAGAAACAGGAGTGAGATCAGTGAGGGCCTGGCCCACCAGGGTACCAGGAACAGTGGGCCCTCCAGCTTACTAAATAATGTGCCCTTTTCTGCCTATTTTAAATTTTTGTATGAGAGAAAGGGAACATATATGGAAGAAAAAAAAAAAGAATGCTGCATGTAAAACTAAGGAGAGTGAAAAAAGGAAAAAAAATTGATAAAAAGAGTGGCAGGACAGGACTGGGAGTAAAAAGCTGCCTGGGCAAAAAAAAAATCAAAAGCAGCCCACACGTAAACATGCAATGGTCTTGTACTCATCCACTCATATATTGGAGCAAAACTTCAAAGAATTATGTGCCTTTCTCACTTAAGTGTAAATAATTTAAAATATCTTTATGCGAGATTTTGCAGCCTTGTACCTTTATATGGTCATGGAGCCCCTCAGTAAAGTCTGATATCCTTTGTAGGGGGTACAGTATCCCTTATAATACGCGAGCGATACTCAGAGTTCCCTGTATAACTCATTCTGTAGCCTGGTGTCTTTATATGGTCACAGAACAACCCCCTCAGTGGCTTCTAATATCCTTATCCAAGACTACATAAGGGAATAGGGTATCCACCTGGCCGGTATTTTAAAGGGGTTCTTCACCTTCCAAACACTTTTTTCTGTTTAGTTGTTTTCAGATTGTTCCCCAGAAAGACTTTTTTCAATTATTTATCTTTTACTGTTTTTTCAAGTAAAATTTTCACGTCTGTGGTGTTTGAGTCCAGCAGCTCAGTAATTCAGGTGCAGACTCTAAACTGATACAATTTTGCAACATTCAAATTGATACATTTCACAGCAACATTTCTGGAGTATTAACAAGTATTGTATCAATTCTAACAGCTGCCTGTAACGAAACCCAGAGATTCTGCTCAGCAGGGACAAAGACAAGAAACATATCCATTAAATGTATCAGTTTAGAGTTTAGAACAGTTGGGGGGGGGGGGGGGGGGGGGGTCCTCCCAGAGCTGCTTTAGAAGGTGAAAAATGACACTTTACACTTCAATATTAGAAAAACGGTTACATATAGAAAATAGACATTAATTGGAAAAAGTCATTATTTCGGGTGATCTATCTGAAAACAACTAGTTGTTTGAAGGTGTACAACCCCTTTAACTATTATTGTTGATCCTATAGGGAAAAACAAATATATAGGTATTTAGGTATAGGTATTTTTTCCAGAAAAGGTGGCATCCCTATATGGGAGCAACTGATGTGTTATATTCTGTGCTGCAGAGGACATCCTGTCCATGTCCATGTTCTGCAGAATAAAGTGAAAGCAAAGTTCTGTATTTCTCCCTTCTCCTCACAAGAAACCTGTTTGTCTTCAATTATGAATAGCAAAACCTGCCACAGCACCTATATACACCAGTTTTCAGCATGAGCAAAATAAATAGACGTTAAGCATGTAACTTCTTTTAAATACAAGAAAATCCACATTTTACCTCCTCTGTAATCAGAGCCTTTGCACCTCAATACTCTGTGGCAAGGCCCCTGCTGCCGTCAGTGAGCTGCAGAATCAGGTGAGGAGGGCAGAGCAGTAGTGCCTGCATGTTGCTTTCCCCAGGCCCTGCCAGAGTGAGTACAGCCACCGCCCCCCCACCAGACCCAAAAAGCACCGGGACAAGCCCCCCCCACCCCATGGCAGCCCTGCCCTGGACACATGAACCTTATACTACACATGTTGCTCCACTAACAGCCGTGTATAGAGCACTTCACATGTGTGCACTTATTAAGATCAAGAGCGAGTAGCCCACTTGAAGAAACAAAGTTGCCCCTCAGGCATTTGCCCGAATGGACAGATTGCCAGTCTGGGCCTGGAGAGTGGGCATGTGGTCTAAGGTTTTCTGGTGGACACCAGTCCAATGGGAGGGAGAAAATCAGTGTATAGGAAAGCATATACTAACCTTTGCAGTTGTAATGTTAGGAGTCCTAAAGCAGTTTTCTGTGGTTTGGCACGGAGGAGCAACCACTGTATCCACCTTTGAGGTTTCTGGAACATTTTGGATTAACTTTTTACTAGAAACCATAATTTCTTTTTGAGTGCTTACTTGCTTATCTGGTGATCTTTCTAACTTTGGGGCTATAGCTGGTGCTTGAGAGGAAATGGCAAAAGATTTAGGAGGTTGTGGATTCCTGAATGTTTTAACACTTTTTGGAAGTATGCTGTTCTTGGAGAAACGTGGAACTAAGGAGCAATGAGATGCTGTTATTCCCTGAAGCCCATTGCTTATTAAAGTCTGTTTATTTTCTGGATTGTCTATCAACGTGCTTTTCTGTACCCCCAGAGCAGGGCCGATTAGTTTACTACTGTCTTTCTTAGATTCTTCAAATGATTTTTTAAAGAAACGGTAATTGCAAAGCCCTGGCATGGGTGTGGAGGTTATAAGAGGGGTTGAACCATGAAAAAATATGCTCTCATCTTGGGCAATTTCAGGTTCCTCAATCGTCTTACAATGTTCTACTGGTTCAGTATCATTCATTAGCTCTTTGGAACTGGATGCATAAACTCCATTCTTGGAGAAGACATTTCGGCCAGCCATGGGTCTCTTATGTCTAACTGCTGCCTTACCATTAACGGGCCTCAACTTACTCAGTACTGATGTTTTTTTTCGCCCAGTGCCCATACCAAACGTTAGTGTAGGTCGGTGGAAAATGTTCTGTGATGTCAAAATGTCCTGGGTAATATTAAGTGCATTTGTCCCGCCATGAACAGAAACAACTCCTTGGTTGGGATTAGACTTGCTTACTTTGAAATGATTAGAGATAATGTCTTGTGTGGCATTGGCTGCACACATGTCATTACATGCTGACTGAGCATTCTGTGCAGCATTGCTTACTAGTACATTGCTTGCTGTTCTTGCAGGATGCTTTAACACAATATCATGGGTAGTGTTTAAGACAATTTTGCTACCAGTAGACCATTTTTTGTGTTTCATGCCCTGTGCAGAGTTGTTTGGAGCCATTTTGTTAGGCATTTGTACAATGTCCTGTGTGGTATTTATTGAAACAACTGTACTGAACTGTACCGTTGCAGTTCTGCCATCATCTATTAACACAGTCTCATGAGCAGATGCATTTTCCTTAATGGCTTTAGTGGAAGCATCCCTTATATCCATTTTATTTTGAGTGGCATTTCCACAATTTCTTGCTGGCATGAATTGTATGACATTAGGTCTAATATCCACAGCGCAAGAATTCACGGATCGTAATTTATTATGGATAATGCTCGGTGTTTTGGATGAACTTTTGTCCATTCCTAACTGATCTGTAAAGGTCACAGTGTTATTAAGTATTGCACACATCTGCAAGTTATGATTCTTGTTCATGAGATGTTTATTTCTTTCAAAGGGTTTATTGAGCATCTGGGACTTTTCTCTGAACTGTGTGTTACTGGCAGCCTTCTTCTCCACTGATTTTTGTTGTTCCTGCTTCTCAATGCTTACTGTAGTATTTAGTAGCTTAATCTGTAGAACATCTGACTCTGAGACTCCATCTTTACTGATAGATGTATCCTTATTGCAAGTGCCACTGTGTTCTTCCATATTCATCTTTTCCAGGTCTAGTAGGCTTGCACCAAGGATACTTGGCCCCTCCTTAACATTCCTGCCTTCTAAAGGTGAGAAGGTTTTAGTAAGTTCAAAAGCTATCTTTAATTTCAGGGGAGAACAATCAGAGGGAAAGGGATGCCTGTCTTTGCTAACCATATCCTCCTTTTGTCTTCCAGTATGCTTGCTATTTGTGTCATTGGCAATCCCTTCACACTTAGCGGCACCATAGGTTTTGATCTCTGGGGTTTGCAGAAGATCTGGCTGGGTTCGATAAGCAAGGTAACAACCATTCTTAAATTGCATATCTTCCCCATCAAGCGTTATACATTTATTGGAGGACTCATACTCTAATTCCTTGATGGAAATTAGAGGTATATCTTTCCTTTCATTAGTGGTAATTTCTGGGTATGCTTGATTGGTGTCAAGTGTTTCTTTCAAAAGAGGGGTCTCAGTCTTGTATCTGCCATTACCCATCCAAGGTACTGATAAGGATTCCTTTAGTTTGGACAGCAAACATATTGGCATGGGACTTTCACTATATTGGACATATTTATTAAACTTCCCTTTGTCACTGTACTCTAAAAGAAAAAAACAAAATAAGAATAACACTATTTTTTGATAAAGCAACATAAATTGGCAAACCCTACTCCCCTGTGGTTACAAATGCCTCGTATCTTTCAAACTCATATAAGCATAACCAATTTCTGACTTCAGCTCACCCTAGATTTAAGACTACAAAGCAGATTCCAAGTGACTTAGGGGTCCTTTTACTAAAGTACGATGAATTTAAGTTTTCCGCATTTTATCGCTGAGAATATTTTTCTGCCAGAATATTCGCAGCGACTACGTTTACTAAACAGCAATATGCTCAGAAGTCATCATTGCGATCACTTGCGGTAACTACGTTAGCGAACCAGCTTACATTAGCGGTAATTTTAGGAAGTTGTGAATTTTCTGGCGACAAAATTACGTTTGCAAATATTTATTCTAGAAAATAGTCTTGTTTTATGGTGTTAATTATGGCAATTTTTACTGTGACATTTATGGTCAGAAATGCATCTTCAAAACTCAAACTTTATTGACTGATGATTATACCATCCAACAACATTACCAGAGTGACACCAATCAAACATGTATGTATCATATAAACACATACTTCTTCCATCCAGTAACAAACACTTCTGCCAATAGAATCATATGAACAAGAAATCCCACCAGTTATCTCTATGTATCATTTAAATGCACAGTTTAATGAGAATTAAACTCCCATTGAGAATTTTCTGGGCAAAAAAAAAAGTTAACGCCACTATATAGATGGCGGTAAAATGTTGCAAATATTCTGGCGTTAATTTTGTCTTTCACACATTTCATTGTTTTCAGCGAATGCGATAACTGGCAAAAAATATTCCTGCGCAAGAATATACACAAATTTATATTTACCGTAGGTTAATAAACTCGCAAAAACATATTCTGCGTTAAATTTGTCTATATTTTGTGCGCAAATTTTTACCGCACTTTAGTAATCGGACCCCTTAGGCTTGTGGGCAATATCACAAAGTAATTCAGCAAACGTTCCCCAACAGTTGCTAAACCAAACTCACCAGCACCTATTATTGGCTGGCCCATTTCTGGGAGATATATCTGAACAACACCTGTGGGGCCGCAAGTTGGTGTTTTAGGAATATATATGCATATTCACCCATGGCACCTTGGCTTAATACTAGAACCAAACACTGCTGCAGGATTTATTTTATAAGACCAAATCAATTTTAAATTCCTCACCTAACAGATCCAGCCTCCTTTTTTTGGCACTAGACTCTGTGTCTTTCAGTGTGGACTTGGGTGTACAGAAAAAGGGTGGAGGCTCAGCCTCAATGGTTGAAATATCCAATGCTTCAATTTTCCTCTTACTTGTATTACATTCCTCTGGCTCTTTGCTCTGCAGCTGCTTTGCAATTTCCTCACATTCTGCCAAGAAAAAACTTCTGTACTGAATGGGACTCTCCCCATTTTGTAAGTCCTGGCTCCTCCTTGGCTCTAAGAAGTTGCAATTAGTCTTCATTTTATTGATGCGTGTAAGTTCACAGTTTGCTCTTCCAGTGAATGTAAATGGGGTGCTGGAAATATGCTTCAAAATACAGGAAACAACCTCAGGGGTATCATCTTGAATTGCCTCTGTATGACCAAACAAAGAAGGCTGGGGTGAGTTTTCCACCACATCAGCCATGGGGGAAGTATTCACTGGTTGTGAACAGATTTCAACAGTCAAAACTTGCTTCTCTAAACTATTCTTTAAGCTTGATTTAAGAATATTGAAAAAACTATTTATTTGGGTAAAAACTATATATCTGGGTTGGTCACTAATCCTCCTGGTGCCCACTTGTTCTTCTTTTACATAGGGGCAGGGCAGCCAAGCGGTTAGTTTAATGTAACTTCCAGTGTGATATGGCCCCAACAACCAATTCCCCTTCTTTTCTCCCTGTATCAATCAAATAAGACAGAAAGAGGATCAGTATACACAGAAAATTAGAATTTCCACCCAAAACACAGTCAACAGCTGCCACAACATTACCATTTAGAAGTATGAAAATTACTTCCATTTCAGCATTCCTATTTTCTAAAGCTTTAATTACAGGCAATCACATTCACATGCAGGTACAGGCATTGGACCCGTTATCCAGAATGCTAGGGACCTGGGGTTTTCCACATAAGGGATCTTTCCATAATTTGGATCTCCATACATCTAGGGGCAAATTTACTATTATTCCCCATAATTAGCTTGACCAAATTCGCAATTCGATAAGTATTCGACTATCGAATGCTTATCGAATTGTTTTAGGCTATCATTTTGCTCAATATCCGATTTCTTGAAGAATTCGAGATCGGACACCGAGTGTTTGAATTCACGAAAAAATCGTGAAATCACCTGCCACTGGTACGAATGGTATTCGAACAGGACTATTACAATTCGGTAGGTTCAATCTGCTGAAGTAGGCAGTCGAATAACTTCATTTTGATTCCTTCGTTCATCGAATGATCAAATATACGATCATTCGATCTATTCGATATTCTATGATCGAAGAGGCAAATTTCACTTTACGATTTCACGAAAAATTTGTACGATCGTTGTTTCACATGAATTTCGTAAATCGGCCCCTTAGTCTACATAAAATGTAATTTAAACATTAAATAAATCCAATAGAACAGTTTTGCATTTAATAAGGATTAATTATATCTTATTTTGGATCAAGTACAACATGCAGTTTTATTGTTACAGAGGAAAAGAAAATTATTTGATTAAAATGGGAGATGGCCTTCCTGTAATTCAGAACTGTCTGGATAACAGGTTTATGGATAATGGATCCCATGCGAATCATCTAGCAGAACAAAAGTCTGTTGCATCTACATATTGATTTCATCGAACTCAACATTCAGTTCTAGGCATTAAAACCAATGGGGTTTATTATTTTTGAACTTAAAAGAATGTATGCAAATGGACTGTTTTTGCTTGGGTTTCAAGTCTGGTTTTATGAAAGGCACTTGGCTCAAGCTTGAAACCCCAGACTCTTTATATAGCATTTCTTTTTAACAAATGCTTCCCACTTGACAAGGAAAGGTGACAACTACTGTGGTATTTATACAAATAACAACTACAAAGAGTGATATGTAATGCTCCTTCTTAGTAAGAGAGAAACTTACCAGTGGCAGGTGCTGTAAAATTAATTACACACTTACAAATGCAGTTATTTCCCATGTAAGGACCACAATTGAGCTTTCTGCATACACGTATAGGATCAGTTTTCCAGAAACCTCTGAAATACCGAAAGGAGGTCTCCCATAGACTATATTATATTCAAAAAATTTATTTTTCTCTGTAGTAATGAAATAGTACCTTGTACATGATCCAAACAGAGATATAATAAAGCCTTATTGGATGCAAAATAATCCTTTTAGGCAGGGACATAAAAAGAGCATGCTGGGCCCCCCCGACAGAAAATTTTTCAGAGGGCCCAGAGTATGGGTGCACCTGCCTCTCTGCAGCCAACCCCTCCCCTGCCACATGGTCACACAATTAAAAGAAATAAAAAGCTGCAGGGAGGGAGATCTGAACACTATTGAGGAAACAGATTCTGCTGTCCAGCCCCAACTTTTTCCTGGGCCCCACTGTGACCTGCTTCCTCTATAGTTAAGCCACTGCTTTTTCATTTAAGATGAAGAGCCATACCTGTACAAGTATTTTAAACCATTGTTTAAAATTTTCACAACTAATTTTCACAAATTTCTCATTACAACTCTAGGGGTTCCGACTATAGATTTCCCTTTTGGGGATCAAAATGTGGATTTTTATAATCCCCTAAACTGTTTTCCTTCTGTAGGTGCAACTCTTTGTACAGTTACAAGAATGGTCCAGCAGGTGGCACTTGTTACAAAATTCTTCCTTGCTTTATGCTAGGACTGACCAACCTGCTGCCATTTAGTTTGCTTGCAGCTTCCAATATTGTGTTTACTTACTTGCGGTTTAGTGAGACATAGAGTTGACCACAACGGTAAGTGCTTTCCTTTTTCTAAGGGATCTTACACACAAGCGTTTTTACCTACGCTCCCCTGCGTTCCGTTTTTCTGCGTTCAGCCGCAGGGGAGCACAGGTATAGACGCACTCAATTATTTTCAACGGGGCTGTACTCACACGAACACATGTAGGCACCAAACGCAGGAAAAATGCAGCATGTTGCGTCTGAATCTGCATTCAGTGCTTACACGCATCTCGTGGGTACAACGCCATTGAAACTAATGAGGTGCGTCTAGACCTGCGCTCCCCTGCGGCTGAACGCAGCCAAATGCAACGCAGGGGAGCGAAGGTCCAAAACGCCCGTGTGTAAGGGCCCTTAAACTACAAGTGATTCCAACACTCCAGAGTGTCCATGCAAACTGACTACACTGCCAGAGAATGGGGAGCAGCTGCCAGTATGAAGGGAATTTAGATTCCTGGCAATTAAATTATTTAGAATTACCCATAAAGCCCCATGCTGCGGGTCTGATTATTAAACCTTGATGCCTAATGCAGACAGTGCCAATCTCCATGCTATGTAAACGCACAATACTTGTTTTCAAGCTCAATAAAATACATTGTATTTGAATAAGGGTGTCACTTGAAGGATGTTGGTTCATTTTAATCCACCCCCACAAGCAATACTCTACAGCAGGTCCGGACTGAGAATTAAAATAGGCCCTGGCATTTCAGGTACCCAGAGGCCCATTCAGCCCACACGGAGCCCCAAACAGCCCCCACCAGCCCACTAAATACTGACTTTCTATGGCAACTTACAGCAGCCGCTCTGGCATTTCACAGAACCCACAGATTGCCAGTACAGGCCTGCTCTACATTTCCACTTTACTATAGTGGAAATCAGCACAGATGCATCTGTTTTTATTATTTTACATCTGACCATCTCGTTGTCATTTGTACTACTAATAATATCCGAGTTTTTTGGTATAAAATCACTTAGCAAAACTCACCTTCTTCCTTTGCTGCAGCTCAGTTTGCTACCTGCAACTCAATGCCTTAATGAGCCCAGTGATAGATCTGAAAAACCCATCAGCCCCTTGGAGGCGGTGCAGCCTGGGGGGGAACTATACAACAGCTTGGGGCCATACCTGTATTTATGTCCTGTATTAAAGTATGGAAATCCTACTTAACATGCTCACAAATACAAGCATAAAATCCATGCTAAATAACAACCTATAGGAACCTGAATGTTACTTTATTAATCTGCAGCTGACCCATCACAGGTAATTGCTGATTACAATTATTACCAGGGGTCAGGGGTCAACCACCTTCATGATAACAACAACCAGTACAGGTATGGGATCTGTTATCAAGAAACCCAGCTCAGAATTATGGAAAGGCTGTCTCCTGTAGATTCCATATTAATGCAAATGTTTAAAATAATTTCCTTTTTCTTAGTAATAATAAAACAGTAACTGATCCCACCTAAGATATAATTAATCTTATTGGAAACAAAATCAACCTATTGGGTTTATTTAATGTTTATATGATTTTCTAGAAGACTTAAGGTATGAAGATTCAAATTACAGAAAAATCCATTATCCAGAAAACCCCAGGTCCTGTGCATTCTGGATAACAGGTCTCATACTTGTACTGTAGAAAAGGAACCAGCCTTGATAGTTTAAGAACTATGTTCTTCTATGTGCCCATGAAAGCTGCAATATTGTCTTTAAAACCAGATCATTATCTCTTCAATAACCTAGAGTTTCAAAGAGCACTTTGAGTTGCCAACTTAACCTCTTTAAAACCAGACATTGGCATGCCCAATTAGCAGTTCATTTAAATGCATGTTGCAGACTGCACTGAATTCTGGGGAGCCTTGCAGCATGCATCTGAATAGGTGAATGATTTGCCATGCAAATAGGTATCTGGCTTCAAAGGGTCAAGGCTGCAACCTTCTCTCCACTTTCCTTGCTAATAATTGCAGTTAGACGTGTGTCTATATGGTTTATCTATCTTACCAGTTGTGCACTTGGAGATTGTAGTATGACTTGGCCAGATCCAAGTGGTTTGTGTAGAGGTTGATTTTCACAGGGAATTTAATTGGGAAAACCAAACCAAATAATGACATTTATTGTGTGTGACTGGCTAATGCTGCCAGCAACTGCTATTACTGAAGAGCCATTTTATTTTTATCTTCCAGACTGCCATTCACACAACTGTCTGGTTGCTATGGTATGTGTGATCTTAACAACTAGATCTGCAACAAAGTTAAATAGGTTAAAAACTAATTGCAACGAGTCAAGGAGCATCATTGTCAACATTGTATAAAACATTTACAGGAAATATAGTTTTTGGAAACTTTCACATAGGTCTGTTCATTGGGATATATAATAATAATATTTAATTTTATATGCCCCTGCATTCTATGGCTTAGGGCCCTTACACACGGGCATTTTAACCTGCGCTACCCTGCGTTCAGTTTTGCTGCATTCAGCCACAGGGGAGCGCAGGAATAGACATACTCAATTCTTTTAAATGGGCCTATACTCACACAACTGCATTTTAGGCGCCGAATGCAGGTTCAGACACAACATGATGCATTTTTCCTGCGTTCGGCGCCTACATGCAGTTGTATGAGTATAGGCCCATTGAAACGCCTGCGTATAAGGAATTTGCATTCATGCCAGTGGCATCTGCACCCCCTTGTGGGCAGCTCTAGCATATCATTACTTATTAAAATAGAATGCACACCCATGGACAATACATAATATGTATGTAATATGGCCACAGCATCTCAGCATAAACTGTTCTGGTCAGGAGTGTGGCAAGGAAAGGGTTTGTTGGGACCTGGAACACAAGCACATATATATCTGGGTACAAGAAGTGAAATACTGCTGGGTGTGGTGCTAGAAGCCATATTTAGCAATTGGAGTGTCTGGGTGCTCATGAAATGGATGGGCAGGGAGATGACAATATACAAATTATTATATGGCTTAACAGACAAGGAAAGTGTAACTAAAGTAGCAGCTAGAAATGTTGTACATTATGTTTTGTGTTTCTGTACCAGCCGAAGACAACCATAGCCCTTTAGCAGTAAAGATCTGTGTCTCCAAAGATTCCCCAGTAGCTCCCCATCTTCTTTTCTGCTGATTCACTGATTCACATGCTCTGTGCTGCTGTCACTTACTAAGCTTAGGGACCCACTCACAATATTCAGTACACATAGAAATGAAATGTCACAATATAAGGCTGACTATTAATTAATACAGATAATTGCTACATGGCAGCACATAAACCAGTGCAATTAGCATCAGAATTTAATAATCAGTCCTGTAGCATTAGCTTATATTACAAACCAACCTCATTTTCTGCTTGATAATTTGTGACAACCCCTTAGCAACTCTACAGCTGCTCAGAGCTCACTGAGCATGTGAATGTCACACTTTCCAAGATGGTGACCCCCTGTGACAAGTTTGAAGTCCTGGATCATTGCTGCTATTGAGAAGCTGAAACTTTAGGCTGGTGCAACAAGTTCAGTATATGAAACATGACATTATTAGCTCTTAATTTTTAGGGTTTAGTTTTCCTTTAATACAGTGATCCCCAACCAGTAGCTTGTGAGCAACATGCAGGGCTGGTTTTCTGCCGAGGGTGCCCAAAGGCAAGTGTCCTCTGGTGCTCCCTCCCTCCTTAAAGGGCACCTATGGCTTAAAAAAGTTACCCCAACCAAAGGTGCGGGCTGATAGAGCCTGCATTCCGGTTGGGGGTACCAGTATTTCTTTTTAAAGGTCGTTCACCTGATTATGGAGTGCAAAGTGCTCGACACTTAGCACTCCTGTAGAAAAAGGGTGTGCACCCATGCAATCCTTAAAGGGCTGATAGAGCCCGCATTCCGTTTGGGGTACCAGTACTTTTTTTTTCTTCAAATTACCCCCCGCCAGCGCAGGCAAGCTCGCACCGGGAGGGAGCTCCCGGTGCGAGCCGCCATGACAGTAGATGCGCATGCGCGTTTGTGAGTGTGTGACATCACGCACATGCGCATTAAGAAGAGCAGCCCCAACAGTGACCGCTTTTCTTAACGCGCATACGCGTCTACAGTCATGGCGGCTCACACTGGGAGCTCCCTCCCGGTGCGAGCTTGCCTGCGCTGGCGGGGGGTAATTTGAAAAAAAAAAAAAAGTACTGGTACCCCAAACGGAATGCGGGCTCTATCAGCCTTTATGGATTGCATGGGTGCACATCCTTTTTCTACAGGAGTGCTAAGTGTCGAGCACTTTGCACTCCATAATCAGGTGAACGACACCTTACTTTATGCCGCACTAAGCCTGGGCCTTTGTGGCTTTGCCGCAAATCTGGGCAACATGTTGCTCTCTACTCCCATTGATGCGGTTCGCAGTGGCCTCATAATAAGTGCATGTTTTGCAATTTCTAGCTTAAATTCAAGCTTTGGAGGCCTAAAGACAAAGGTTTACTCCAACAGAGCCCCCTGCAATCTAGAAGTCCATATGGAGCTATCAATTGGATGACAGGAATTTGTTTGTGCTTGTGTTGCTCACCAACAGGTTTAATATGTGTGGTTTGTGGGTAAAAAAAAAGTTGGGGAACCCTGACTTAAAGTGATACTGACACTAAAAAAATTACTTTTAACATATGAATGTACATTAAATGTTACCTATAGGTCATGTTGATCATTTTTTGTGGAGAGGTTTGTTTTTGTTTATAATTGTTAGTTGAAGTTCCTAACCCCGACTCTCTGACATTCTGACTTTGCCAACTTGACTGTCCCATCTCAGCCTGTTAGTTACAGTTTCTAATGCTAACGGACACCTGCTGCACAAATATGGCAGCCCCCTCATACAGGAACATGGGGCATCAGACAGGTAATGTAAAAGCATCATGCATGTACTTTATGGCAAAGTTAGAATTAGCTTTCAACCCAATATTATAATTGATGTAAAAAAAAAAAGTTTAATTTCAGGTGTCAGTATCTATTTAATATTTAGCAGTAATATGGGCGAGAACAAAAACCTTACCCAGCACTCTATTATTGTGATAGGAAAAAGATGTACTCTGAGCGACTCTTACCTTTTTATCTGCATGTCAGAAATCCAAATTCAGATGCGATCGTGCATTCATTCACGGATTCACATATGGCAACCTAGTTCAGTGATCCACAACCAGTAGTTCACTAGTAACATATTGCCAACCAACCCCTTAAATGTTGCCCCAATGGCCTCAAAGCAGGTGCTTATTTTTGAATTCCTGGCTTGGAGTACATTTTGGTTGCATAGAAAAAAGGTATTCAGAGCCTGCTGTAGGCTGCCAGTCGACATAAGAGTTACCAAATAGCCAATCACAGCCCTTATTTGCCATCCCAGTGATTATTTTTCATGCTTGTGTTGCTTCCCAACTATTTACATTTGAATGTGGCTCATGGTTAAAAAAAAAAGGTTGGTGGCCCCTGCTTTAGATGGACACAGGACACTGGATAGTAGCATTGTTTGCTCACAAATGGACTGGCTAGTGATAACATACAACTAGCAAATTAAAGATATTGGTCAGAGGCTCTTATATCCAGCAAAGGTGCAATATACATCAAATAAAAATATGCAGACTTTATGATTTTTTTTTTT
>CM044445.1:24383159-24419587 GCA_024363595.1 Xenopus borealis | reverse complement strand
AGTCTTGCATCATCTCAGAATATTGTTTGTGCACCAAAATGGGGGACCTGATATCCATCCCCATGCACTGGCTACACAAATAAATGATTAAGAGAATGGGAGGAATGTGTGGAGAGCAGTGACATCTAGTAAATGCTGAATGGAAAGAGAAAGTAATTGCCTGCCTCGATATATTATTTGCTACTCTTTATCTCTCATCTTTCTATTCAGGTCCTCTCATATTCATAGGAAACTGGAGAGGTGCTGAATAAAAAGTTAAATATCTCCAAAACACCACAAATAAAAACCAATTGCAAATTGTCTCAGAATATCATTCTCTACATCATACTAAAAGTTAACTCAAAGGTGAACACCACCCTTGAGTGTAATGGCTGACGGGGAGCTAAGTAACCCACCAATAGTTTTTTTTTTTTTTCTTCCAGAAAAGTGTATGCACAGACTATACATTACAACAGGAGTGTCCAAATCTGAATCTACCAGTACATCTCAAGACACTGTCAACAAACAGCTTGTCTATATCACCCTCCTGTTTCATGTTTTCATCAAGATATTTATTCTGTTAAAAGAAAACTATACCACTAAAATGAATACTTGAGCAACAGATAATTTAAATAAACTAAGTGCCATATTAAAGAATCTCAAACCGGAAAATATATATAAGTAAATATTGCTATTTTACATCTCTTGCCTTGAACCACCATTTTATGATGGTCTGTGTGCTGCCTCAGATCACCTGACCAGAAATATTTAAACTCTAACTGTAACAGGAAGAAGTGTGGAACAACTCTGTCTGTTAATTGGCCCACGTGACCTAACTTTATAGTTTAAATGGTGCATGCAAACATACCAAACAATCATATGATCCCCAGGAGGCTGTCCTTTTTTCTTTTTTTTAAACAGCAATTTTCTATTTATGATTACCCAATGGCACCTACAACTAAAAAAGAAAAGTATATTATGGAAATGGTTTATTTACCTGAAGCAGGGTTTTACATGCAATATCTTTTTAGAGAGACCAACATTGATCAGGGGGGGGGGGATATAGTTTTTCTTTAATAATATTTTTTGCTAACAAAGCTTATATGGATGTAGCTCAGCGCTACAAAATAGGTTGGCGCTATATAAAGACATGTCCTTCATCATCATCATCATCATCATGGGAAATCATGACTAAAAGTAGACCTTACATTAATAAATTATGGGTACTCCAGCATTACAAGATTCCTTTTATACAAGTTTGGCTCATTCCATGGGTTATATACAATGGCATCCTGGCAAACACTGTTGCAGAAGGATGGGGCACACAATTGGGCTGCTACCACGTCTGCAAACAAACAGCCTGTCCCTCCACCTGCATCAATATTCATCTTCACCAAACTCACTGGGAGGTCACAATTAACCCTTGTATGTGATCTATATTTATGGCTGCCACTTGGTCCAGAAAATAAAATTGCAGTTTGAGAGCCTTTAGTGATGCACAGAATTTATAAACAATGAACCCTCCACAAAACAGGTAGCCAAATACAGCACTGAAGCATCTGTTAAAGAATGGTGATGTTCAGTTGACGAAAATCACACGATCTGCCAAACACTCAGGATTAGACAATCCAAGCTGGCAAAAATAAATAAATCAAACAACTCAGAATAGCAGTGTTATTCAAGGAGACACCCTCACAAAGAAATGGATTCTTGTGTAATAAAAATAAATCTGATTCTAAGCAACATTCTGATATGTATTAATGACAAGCAGTAGTTTTAACACTATTTACAATTGTTATTGAAAGCAGTGTTTGTTTCAGACTTTGTCTCCGTGTAACAAGTAAGCCTGCTTCTGCTACAGTGTCAGGAGTCTGGAAGTGCAGCGTAAACAAACTTCTAGATAGATTAATAGCAGTTAAATTTAGAGATCATGTTTATGGATGTGTGCTGTGGATGTGCAAAGTTTGATCAGGGTTACATACGGTTATCAACGAGATCACAGATAGGGAAAACCAACAAAGTACCATCCGTAGAACTAGTGGAGTAAACGTTTTCACCACTGGGCTCCCAATAGTACATAGGAGAGGAATAAAGGGCAACACTCCCTCCAATCACATCCGAGCCTCTCCCAACAAGCACTACTTTGACGCCCTAGGAAGACCAAGGCCACAGTTTGAGAGACCATATACTAAACCCATGTCCTCTATCACATTTGCTATTGAACTACATTTCCCATGTCAACCTGCACACGGTTATAATGGAAAATACGGCTCCTCAACAGTACGTGTCACACAAATAGATCAGCGCCTAGGGCAAACAGAGAGACCAGGGGCCGTATATGGTGTAGTAATTTACAGTAATGTAATGGTTATACACCACATGTGCATTGAAATTGTTGTACCAAGGAAAGTGTGTCCTATGTCCAATAGTAGGAAGATTTAGTCTAGACCACCAAGCTCCTTCACCGATCTGATAAAAATGCCTACTTACAGGATTCACTCCCCGGGTTGCATATAATAATAGTTTTTCAACTGTATGCGTTCCCTTCTCCTTCGTGCTCAGCTCAGGGAAAAGAACATAAAGGATTCATAGTGTATTTCTAATTATAAAAACATTTATTGATAATAAAATTTCACTCACATTTGCAAAAAGAGTTTTCAGTCACATCAATCAAGGTCTTTCAACACATTGGACATAGGACACACTTTCCTTGGTACAACAATTTCAATGCACATGTGGTGTATAACCATTACATTACTGTAAATTACTACACCATATACGGCCCCTGGTCTCTCTGTTTGCCCTAGGCGCTGATCCATTTGTGTGACTGGAACTTTGAACCCTAAACAAAGGAGATTGGGGAAAGGATCGGCAAGAGAAGATACATTTTTAAAGGACAAACTAACATTTCCTTTTCCTTTTTTTTTTTTTGCATCCCCCGTCCCGGCGATATTTATAACATTGTCTATTATCCTCAACAGTACGTGGTATGCCTACCTACCATACTACGTCTTCAGCGGCCCCCAGTGCTACGTTACCAGGCTCTTACCCGCATACGCTGTACCTTGCCGTACGGTAACACCCAAGCAGATCCCAAGATGAGCGACTGGTTTGAATTTGAACAGCGTTCCCAATTCACCATTGGTTTTGAAGGGGAACGTGACGCAACGCTTAGAACCAATTGCAAAGCTGCCGAAAGGTTTTAGCCAATGAACAAAGAGGGAAGCCTGTGCGTCGTCCAATGAGGTATTCCGGAAGGGGACGGAACTGGCGTGTTCAGCTGACCAGAGATTATCATGTCGTATAGAAGCGTTCCACTCTTTACTACGGCGCATGCGCGATGCGGAGGGGCTGTTTGTCCCCCTGACAACGCAAGAGCTTTGGCGCATGCGTGATTGGTTCTCCCGGCCGGGTGTGTCGGTCCCCGCAGTATTTCGGTCCTGGTTTCCGGTCAGCATGTCGGACTCCACGGTAGCGGATACCAGGCGCCTAAACTCCAAGCCTCAGGAATTGACAGACGCTTATGGGCCTCCCAGCAACTTCCTAGAGATCGATATCTTTAACCCACAGACTGTGGGAGTCGGGCGGAACCGATACACAGTGTACGAGGTCCGCATGAGGGTGAGTGTCGCTCGGAGGCAGATACGCTGTGTTACACAGAGTTTGTGAGGGCGATGAATGGGCAACACAGCCACTTATTATAGAATTGGGCGCTGCATACTGGCAAGTGCTCAGGGTCCCTGCAGCGAGTCTCTGCTATTCCAGCTGCCAACATCTGCATTGGGTTACAGGGAGGGATATTGCGTCTGTTTCTTTAAGTCAAGTCAAGCCAAAAAATACAATTCTGCTTAATGAAAGAAAATGTAAGTCTAAGCAACCTTTTAATATTTTCAGTTAATTTCATTATTTATTGCAATTGCTATTTGTAAAAAATATAACTGTCTGCACCCCTTGTTCTGACTTGCTACAATGTAGTGGAAGTCCATTCCTCTGTTGATAAGCAATGCAGAGAACATCAATGAACAAATGAACGCTGTTATTAAAAAAGCCTAGGTTATCCCTATTAATTAAAACAAACTCACTTTTAGGATTATAAACAAGATTTTTGGAGAGACCACCTGGGCCTAGGGCAGCAGGATTTTAGGGGGGCGGCATGCTGCCCAACCACACCCACATTGGTTCAGAAATGTAAATTTTACATGTGCCAATTGCCATTGCTCTATCCCAATGATGAAAATTTGAGCAAATAAAAGGGAGGGGGCAGGGGTGACAAATGACAGCTGGCCTTGGGGCGCCTGCTATGTAAATCTGGCCCTGATTATAAGGCGGTTTAATTGCCAAACAAGGGTCTATTTCAACAAAGAAAAAAAGCCTTAAACCCCCTCAATACCAGCGATTAACTAATTGGTAGTTAATCAATTACTAAAGTGCACAGTGCTTAAAAAATCAAAAGTAAATGACAATACCAATCAGTTCCCTCCAAATGGTTTCCAAAATTACACTAATTTATATCTCAAATAATTCCCACGAACGGTTTCTAAATCATTCTTTCCCTTGGAATATCTGGAAGGAGGACAGGCAGGATCAATGAATTGTCAATCAACCTTTACACAGTACCCTTTGCATAATGCAGAGGCCCCAGGGGCAATTCCAACACCCAAGGTCTGTGTGACCACTGTGCTAGGGAAATGTGAGCAGAACATTCAAATATGTGCATTTTCTGGTTGAAATCTGCCCTATGACGACAATGACAGGTGATGCCATTCTGCATCTAGTACCAGATCCAGCCCTTGGTGCATAGAACAGCATCAGGAGGGGCAGCAGAGTCCTGTCCTTACAACCTGCCTTTGGACAGGGCACTTCCATTGGCTGCTGCATCCTAATTGGAGTGTCTGAGCAACAAATAAGGGGCAGAATGGGGAGAATCGACTTGGCACAACCCGACTGCCCCTCATTGATAGAGCTCTGTCTAATGCAGGGAGTGCATCTCTCTACTCAAGGAGCCCCACTCAGAGGCCTCTGCATTTCATATTGCTGCTCAGAAGCCTGAGGTCAATTTGCACATGCAACGCAGCCTGCACTTTGCACTCTGTTTTAATTGATACATCAATAACTCCTCAGTTGTTACACTTAGCCCTAGATTGACAATAGTCCACAGTCCATCAGGCTGCTCTATGATTCTTACAGACAGCAGAATTGTACTATGAATTCCCCCTACTTATTTTCTTGTGCAAACTCTCCAGGCTTCCTTCACTGATGATGCAGTGCGCATAAATTTGTATATTTTCCCCTGGTAGTATACTGTACCTGTATTTTACTCTGGTTTTAATAATGCACAATCTCCGGAACTAGGAAGTGGAACTGAAGGCATTCACTCTGCTAATAAAGGAAAAGTAAATCTAAATATTTTGCCTAATTCAAAATGTTCAGTGGTTTCAATGTTTCAGCCATGCAGGCCCCAAGCCCATGCCCCCACCTGTCCCTGTGCTGTGCCCAACCCAAACCCCCATAATCTGTACCTGTGCCACTTCCAGGCCAGCAATGGGCCCAGGCCCAGCCATATCCATTAATACTGCAGCTGCAGGCCCCAAGCCCACTCCTCTACCATACCTGTGGCCAACCCAAGCCCCTTTGATCTTTACCTGTGCCATCAAGAAGTAGAAGGCAGGTGCAGCTGCGAAAAGCAGAGAAAATTTGTTTGGAGGGTGTCCTCGTGCAGGATCGGGGAAACCAAACCTGTTTAAAATGTTAAAACTTTATTGCTCCATATTAAAAAATAGAATATGTGCAGGCAGGGGATCGAGCGACTTGATGTCACTTCATCAGAAGCTGAAGTGCCCCCTAAAGGTGCCAAGCTTATAAAACCACTCCAATAAAATATGCATATTATGTTAAGACCAAATAAGTCACTGAACGAAGATAATTTAGCAAATCCCCGTTATCAGTAATCAATGATACATTTAAATAAGTAAGCAGCAGAAAGTACAGAAAATATATATCTCTATATATCTATAGTTGAAAACAAATAACAGGATAGATAACAAATAATTAAAGTATTTACAAAATTTGATTAAATTAAACACATTTGTCTCTAGACCAACTAAATAGCTGCCAAAAAGCCTAGCAGGAAAGAGCAGACAGGTTCAGCAAGATGCGTTACTTCTCCCCTCTAGCGCGCACAGCAGGTCCTCTCTGCCCAACCGATCCGGTTGGACTGCTCCAACCCAACAATATAAGGCACAATACTACATTAGTTTATACATTTCTTGGCAGCATTAGAGGAATGTCAGGAACTAATGTATTAATTATAACAGCTGCTTTTGGTGCATCTGAAGTTAAATTATGTATTTTAGATTGGAAGATTTCTGGACTGGGCCCTAAAATTGCCCAGATGTCTATCAAGCAGGTTTTAAAATCCCATGAGATAGGGTTGACTCGTTGATATGATCCTTGCTCTGGCCTGCATTCTTTTTATTGTGATGTGCAATGCTAGCTGATTTCCTGATTGGGGACACCTTGTTGAAAATCAGCTGAGACCATATTTCTGTTGTCGGGGGCTGTAAAAATTCAGACACTTTTCCAAAGATAAAACTCCTCTAAATCTTAGAACAGGGTAAAAATAAAAGCTATTGAAATATAATTTGATCTGACCACAACTGAACAGGTAAAGCAATTTTTTTAAAAAATTTTTTTGGACTTTTTGCGAATGGGAATTTCCCATTCTTGGTGGTAATTGTGCTTATTTTATTAGATTTAATTATATTTTAGTTACAAGTTACTGTTTTATCACAAATAAAAGGGAAATATTTTTTTAAAAGATTGGGATTATTTGGATAAAATGCAGTCTATGGGTGACGGTTTCTCTGTAATTTGGAGCTTTCTGGATAACTGGTTTCCAAATAACTGATCCCTTACTTGTACTGGCAAGGTGCCAACCATCCATACTGAGCAGCTGGCCTATTACTCAGGAAGAGGCTAGGGTGTGCTCTTTAGTTTATTCTGCATCCATAATGCTCAGGACCTGGGGTAAATTTATCAAAGGGTGACGTTCCGCCACTAGAGTGAAATTCCGCAGCTCTCAATTCATTTCTATGGTATTTTAAAAGGCATATTTATCAATGGGTGAAAGTGAAAGTTCACCCTTTGGTAAACAAGCCTTTAAAGTGGACCCGTCACCCAGACACAAAAATCTGTATAATAAAAGTCCTTTTCAAATTAAACATCAAATCCAATTTCACATTTTCATTAAAGCATTCATAGCTGTTTTAAGCTCATTTAAAAATCTCAGCTGTCAATCAAATATTGCTTATTACTTTCACTTTCCATTCAGCACTTACTAGATGTCACTGCTCCCCACACATCCCCCCAGTTCTCTTAACCATTTAATTGTGTAGCCAGGACATGGGGAATAGACATCGGTCCCCCATTCTGGTGCACAAACAAGATTTTGAGATGATACAAGGCTTGTCTTAATAACAGTGTCCACAAAATGGCTCCTGCCTGCTTGCTATAATTATGAATTCCCAGACTGAAGAAAACAAGATTAAAATAATTTATATAGTGTAATTAATGTTCATTCTGCTTGACTAATGTGATAAAATATGATTTTGAATATTTTTTTGGGGTGACGGGTCCACTTTAAAAATCCCATATAAATGAATGGAGAGTGGCGGAATTTCACTCTAGTTGGAACTTCAACTTTAACTTACTCGCACTCTTTGATAAATATACCCCTGGTGTTTTCCAGATAAGGGGTCTTCACCAGATCATGATTCTGCTAAAAAATTGTTTTAAAAATTTTTTGCACAGCTTAGTCTGGATCAAGTAACGGATCCTGTACTGTAGAATACAAAGTTGACCATGTTTATTGCCCCTTGCATCCATCCATTCGACCCTTAGAGTCCCTGAAAAGGCCTGTATATAGCCACATTAATGCCTATGGATTCATGTGCAACATCTTCTGCAAATCATCTATGAGCAAAATTTGCATGTTCCCATTGAAGAATGTGGATGGCAGCAGGAGGAAAGTCACAAGTATAAGCTGATATAGGTTCATTCATTCATGTCTCTAACTTGTCAATAGCTCCATAAAATAAGTAGTTAATTCTCAATAGAGTACCACAGTTAGCAACCTGGTGTAGTAGAAGTGAGACCATTCCAGACGTCAGATTGGTGGACCTGTTCTTAGGTTTGTTGTTTAAAGAGAGAAAAAAGAAGCTATTATAAAGTACTTGATTGTGGATCCAGCCCCTGTGCGCCTGTTATATCCACTAGACTGAGTGCTAATGACAATGCATACTGGAAGGAAGTGCTTTGTGTGGAACCCACAGTGCAGATAAAACAGAATGCTTACACTTACACTTTTTGTCACCTCCAGGGGATGCATGGTTATTGGGACTCCTTATGTCCATACTGGGTTGTTGAATATTAGACTCAATCGTGTCTTTAGTTTCTGAAAGGGGATGTTTTAACAGTTTTGGAAAATAAACACAATAGAACCCCCATTTTACGATTTTCAGGAAAACTTAAATTTGGGGTATGTAAAATTGAGATTTCACTGTAGATCTGGTCATTGCAATCTGGTTTAATTTTATTTGTAAAAAAAAAAAACAATTCAATTATTTATTTTAAATGAAGCGCTTTCAATAGATCTACCTGCACAGATCCTTATTTCTCTTCTGTCTCTGCCCAAGCTAGGTGAACGCCGATACCAGCGGCGAAAAGGGTGGGTATTAGTGGGAGACATGTAGGATAAAAAAAAATAAAAAATTTTGTAGGCAATAATGTATACCATATAGTGCTGGTTTTACGTTTGGCTGTAAAAGAACATTGTCTTCAAAATTAGCCCCTTTATTTGAGCTCCCCATAGATGTTCTTTGGTTCCTGTTTTACATGAATGGCTGCTATCCTACAATTCAGTATGTGGAGTAAGGAGGAAGCAGGAAATTGAACAGATGGATGGGCCAGCAGGGTTTGTGCAGAAATTTTCAATAAAGTAGCCACAAACACAACTTTTAAAGTACATTTTATCTATATATAAAAGAGTTTAATGCACTGGTACATTGCTTTTTTGCATAATATGTCTCCTTTAATTTCTACTGCACGTGCCCCTGTCATTTGCATTTCCCTAATGTGATTGGCTGATGTGATTTAGGCAACTGGACCAATGACTAGCAAAAGAATGGGCATGCGCACTAGCATGTTTTGCCTGCGCCTCACTGGAATATTACAGGTATGGTGCTTGTTATCCAAAATACACTTGCTCTCCGGATAAGGAATCTTTCCATAATTTGGATCTCCATACCATAAATCCATTTAAACATTAAATAAGCCGAATAGATAAATTTTCCTCCAACAAGGATTAATTATATCTTCGTTCGGTTCAAGTACAAGGTACTGTTTTAGAGATTGCAGAGAAAAAAGGAAATCATTTTTAAAAATGTTGCTAAACATGGAGTAAAATTCTCATTCCAGACTTTCATTTGTTGAATACATGTGTTTCTTACACTTACAGGTGATATTTCTACTTTTTACAGTGTAGATTAAATAGGGAGTGAACTTTCAGGTGTGATGGGATGGCATTTGTTGGCACTTAATCTAACTGAATGAATGGATTCATTTGTCTTGAAAGCACTTCAATCAGGATTTACTTGTTATGAATATGATCAAGTGATTAAAGAAAGAAATCGCGAACAGTGGAAAATCAATAAAAAAAAACAATTGTTTATATCCTCATGATACTGCCATATCATATGCTGTCAAAAAGTCTCTGTGACCATGTGTATAGAATATAAGACTATTGTGAAGACTGATAATACTCCTAGGAAAGATTTGCAAGAGGTTAATTGATTTGCCCCTGACACTGGATCCCTAGATAGAAACACTGGTTTAAATTCCTGTTTCTACCCCATGTACATCTGGACAAGTCACTTAATCTCCTAGTGTTTCTGTATCTATAGTACTACGGTGACTGCCTTGATTGCTGCAAAGAGCTTTAAGCCCCATGTGAGAATATATATATAAATATATAATATAGATATTTCCCATTTTGGGTGGGAACAGGTTATATTTTGATAGATTATAGAGGACTGGATAAGCCAAGCCTAGTGAATGCAACACAGTCTAGTCACTTTTCTTAAATGGCATCTGGCAATCCTTAGTGTTATGAAAGGGTTAAGATCCAGAGCAAATTTTGCAAGTGGGGCCATTTTCCCTTAGTAACCGTAGAGCTTCTTCAGTTAGTGGGCTCAGTTATAGCATTGCACAGGGACATGCTTCTGTTAATAGGCACCTACTGCACATATAATGAAAATGTTTTCTATTTTTTTATTAATTTTGTGGACATTGCAGAATAGTTGAGACACAGCTCTGCATGTAAAAACATATGCAGTAATCATTTTTTTAAATGTTTTCTAGACAAATCTGCCCATCTTTAAAATGAAAGATTCCTGTGTTAGAAGAAGGTATAGTGACTTTGAATGGCTGAAAAATGAACTGGAGAGAGACAGCAAGGTAAGATCCAAAATACATGGCTTGATGTTTAAAGGACCAGTAACATCAACAAATTTAATTGTTTTAAAGTAATAAAAATATAATGCAGTGTTGCCCAGCACTGGGAAAACTGGTGTGTTTGCTTCAGAAACACTACTACTGTTTATAAAAATAAGCTGCTGTGTAGCACTGGGGGCAGCCATTCAAAGGAGAAAAGGCTCAAGTTACACGGCAGATAGCAGCTAAGCTCTGTAGAACATAATGTTATTCATTACTTATCCTGTGCCATATAGCCGTTTTTCAATTTCTGCCATGCTACATAGCAGCTTGTTTATATGAACTATAGTAGTGTTTCTGAAGCAAACACACCAGTTTTACCAGTGCAGGGCAACACTACATGATATTCTTTTTACTTCAAAACATTAATTATTTGGTGTTACTGTTCCTTTAACTGCCTTACCATGCTTTCTAGTGTTTTTTGGTTCAGTGAAATGACTAAAGCAGGGTAGCATCCCTATATTAGGAAGGATTGGGTTATTACTGGGCTATAGTGCTGTAGCCTCCAAAAAATATAGCTTGTAGGAGAAAACATGCATGCATGATATATTCTTGGGGTAGCATGAAAACAGAGAAATTGCCAGCGCTTGGTCTAACCCATGCTCTAGCATTGACCATATGCTAGAAGACCCCATATGCCACATGTTGGATTGGGGTGTTTGTGGCTGCCCCATCCCAGTTGCTTCACTTCACTTCTCAAACCTGCTTCCAGACTCCACACCGCATACCTTTTATTTCCTCCTTGCAGCCTTGATGAGGGTGTGGGCGGAGAGAAAAATAGCAAATCAAGTGTTTCCTCATATAGTTAATTCCCTAAAAACTTCTTCCTAATACTTCTCAACAGGTTAAAATTTTTTATTGATATTCATTCTCTCTCTCTCTGAAGAGAGATATATGCTGAGATGGGGTTAGTGACGAGTAACTTGAATATTTTAGGAACCATTCAGAATTTAGAAAATTCTTATTTCAGTATGATGAGCTTATATAACATTTTCTCGATAGTTCCCCTTTAAGTTATACTCAGTCTACATGTTACACCTAAGCCCACCCACAGTAAAAAGTGTTTAAGATACATGTTCTGTTTTTAGCTATGATTTTCTCTTTCTCTTACAGATTGTAGTACCGCCACTTCCAGGTAAAGCTCTAAAGAGACAGCTGCCCTTCCGAGGGGATGAAGGGATATTTGAAGAGTCGTTCATTGAAGAAAGAAAGCAGGGCCTGGAACAGTTTATTAACAAGTAATGTTGTGTTTATAACATTTCTCTGCTTTTCACTTTACAGTTAACACTAATGGGATTATTTATTATTGTTATAGACGAGTTCTACAGTGTTTTTGCATGTATCTCTCCTCCATATAGTTTGATAAATATTCCTTTTGGTAAAGTGCGGTCTTCTAAAACAAATTGTCTTCATTTATAATATTGAACTCTCCAGTCTGCCATTTAAAGAGGAAGGAAAGCGTCAAAATATTAAAGTATATATGCAGAAATCTTATCCTGTTTAATTTAATTTTTATTTAAACCAACCATTTTCAAGAAAAGCGTTTTTATCAACAAAAGAAGATGTAGCTGTTCAGGTTGTGGTATGGGTTTATACTGACATAAAATGATTGCTTTCCTTCCTATATCTATGTATAATACAAATGGCTATGTTATGTCATCTATCACAGATGTATGTGTTATGGTCTTTGCGTTAAGCAACAGTTGAGGCATGTTGTAAACAATAAATGGCTGTAGGTGAATTGTTTAGAAATGTTCACCTCTCTGCTCTTTGACATGTCCTATTCAGATGGCCAGCTGTTCGCCTTTTACTGTCCTCTGTAATTGTTCTGTGGCCCACAAATTCTCATTGATGTTTTTTTTTATTTTTAGGATTGCTGGACACCCCCTTGCCCAGAATGAGCGGTGTCTCCATATGTTCTTGCAAGATGAAACAATTGATAGGAATTATGTGCCAGGCAAAGTGCGCCAATAAGAGACAGTCAAATCCCTCCACACCTTTTATTGCCCCTCACATCCTCATCGCCTCCTAAATTACATATATTTTTACACTACTTCTCTGCCATGTTTCCCTCTTGCCTTTAAAGGTCACTGTGTTTCCACTTCTATTGCTGTCTACTGAATGATGCCTGAGGCTGCTGACAGAAGCATTAAACAAAGCTTGCAACCTCCTGTGCCCTGGTTATCTATGGAAGCAAGAGATTCAGCACCAGAACCTCCCCTTACATGTCTTAGCTCTGCCGTGAGAGTGGTGCTGATATTAAGATGTTATCCCTCTTAAGACCACAGTGACCTTGCTGTGGAAGGCTATGGATATAATTTAAAGGGGAACTTAGGTCACTTTTCATGTTTCCTGACCTTTAACCCTCGACAAATCTTTAAGTACAATCTGTTTATTTATTGTGGTCTGAGGCTAATTAATTATGCACTTTCCACCCCTCATTATATAACTACATATGTTAATGTAACATTAAGAACAATGTTCATGTATGGTGTAAAAGTAGCTATAAATAGAGGCAAGCTTGAAATCATATCTGCTTTAATATGCAAGTGACCAAACCATTATTGGTCAGAATATGATTTAGCAACTCAGACGTACTCTGGTATTTCTGCATTGGCTCTGAGATTAAATAAGCTGATTCCTGCGTTTGAAGCTTTGAATACCTCATTGCTAAGAAGAGCCAGCACAGCAGAGATGATATAAGGATTTCAGAGCCTGGTGATGAATTCTATGTAGGGCTCTCATCCCATGCTTTCAAAGCAAATGCTTTTTTAAATGCTGGAGCTAAACAGAAGAAAAATGTTTCCTGGCAAAAATTTGATGTTCACTTCAGAGATGTGCTTGAACTGCCTGTGATCATTGGGGGAAGACTGAATTCATGGAGTCAGTCTCTAGGATTTGCAGAAGGGATAACATCTGATTAAGATTCACTGCTCTTCTTGCTCAGCTGCATAGGTGGGGTGGAGGTTGTGGTTGTTGGTCTTAAAAGGGGTCATGACTGGCTGGAGAGTGGGGAGGATGGCCCGTGACAGGAAATTATGAGCTGCAGATTCAAAGGACTGTCCCAGTAATCACTCTTGATAGGGCATCTCATGTCTGTCACTAGAGGAGTTTGCGTGGTTATGGTGTATACCGATCAGTTGCATCAGTGTCAAGCCTAGGGTTCTGGGCATCTTTGCTGCCTGTGTCCTTGTGTTGGAGAACATTTCTGTGTATATAAATATCTATATCTCAAAAATACGTCTGTTGTTTTTTTTACTCTTGCTGACCCTATGCTTAGTTGTATTAAGCTGGAAGTAAATTGCCAAATAATTTCTGTAAATTAACAAAAAGAACCTTCAGTAAAGAATGGGGTTAACTTACCCAGAAAAAAGGGTGGTCCAGGTGCTCATGCCCCAGACCTTTAGCTCAGGGAGACAATTAATGCAAATAGAAAATTAAGGGCTGGCACATACTGGACCACACTCTATAGGTAGATATAGTAAAAAAAAGTATTTAAAGCACACATACTTCTTTTAATCTTTTGATATAACCTTTATTATATTATAATATTGCATGTATTTATTGCTCTCCTTCATTGTAATGTAGTTAGTGAACCAATTATTTCAATATATTGTGCACACACAGAAGGATCCTTTAGAAAATGTATGTATGCACAGACTAATACAAATTACCCCATATTCGACCAACCATATGTTATGTATAATGATATTTCTGAGATTCAACAAGTTGTAATTTTTTTTGCTGTAAGTCAAATAGTGGCATTACCAGACAGCTCACAGTTTGGAAAGGTACACAGTTCAGTACTTGTATGAAGTGGCCTTTAATATGTTTGTGCCAGATGGACCTGCCGGCTGCTTAAGTGACAACAAACTGCGAAAGGTAAGTTCACCCTTTCTTATTCCAAATCTCTCCCTATTGACCAAGTATAGCTAGCATATTTATGGGGCTCCCCCATAAACTTTACATTCCCAATTTTCTGAGACAGATATGCAGGATTAAAGGAAATGTAAAGTATTTTTCTGGTGCCAGTCTGTGTGCATAGAGCACCTTACCCTGACGCCAAACGCATAATTTTTGCATCTCTGTTCGTATCCTATGTCTTGCACCGTCGCTTTGTGCTTAACTGCATTAAACTTTTCTCTCTGCGGCCATTTTCCCTGCCCGGCGTCATCGCTTCTGGCTTCCTGTTCTAAATGCGCATGTGCACATAGTCCCTTCTGCCTGGGATTTCTCTTTCTCTGATGATGCAAGCTTTAGCTGTACTGAAGCAGAGAAAGGGCGCATGCTCCCCACGCCAAACGAGAAGGAGAATTCTGAAGGGAGGGGGGAGAGGAAGCGAGCCAGCTGCCGATATGCAGACAGATCAAGGGAATGGAACAGCCGAACTGTTAACTTCTCAGTGACCACAGAGGCGGGTATTTAAAGATCACAGTGAGGCTTTTTACAGTTAAGATTTTTGGCTGGGGGGTTGACATGCCCTTTAACAACAGAGCACATAGCATTATTTTATAAATCTGCAAGAAGATGTACCAAATTGTAGGCATAAGGCTCTAAGTATATTGCTAACAGAAGTGCACAGCGGCCTTCCTTGGCTGTTCAATTTAAATGTATATCAACCATGAGGATTTTTGTTACTACTCTACTTGATATTTGCTTGTGCAGATTTTGTAAAGTTGGGACAATCAAACTGCCATCAAAGAGCAGTGACCACATTGCTTATCATGGGTTTTGACTGTAAATGTGATAAACACATTTGTATGTAACAATGCAGTTAGTAGAATGGTGAAACATGCAAACATGGCTGTCGGAGCCACTAAAGTGATTGCCAAAGTTTCCCTTAAAGGAACAGTAACCACATTGAATTAAAGTAATTAAAATATAACATTGTGTTGCACCGCACTGGTAAAGCTGATGTTTGCTTCAAAAAGACTACTATAATTTATATAAACAAGCTGCTGTGTAGCAATATGGGCCGCCGTTCAAGTCACAGGTTTCATAGCATATAACGGATGCAGTCTGCAGAATACCATTGTGTTCTATTACAAAGCTCATCTATTATTTGCTAAGTAACCTGTGCCTTATCTCATTTTTCAGCTGGAATGGCTGTCCCCATGATTGCACAGCAGCTCGTTTATATAAACTACAGTAGTCTTTCTGAAATAAACACATCACTTTTACCAGTGCAGGGCAACAGTAAATTATCTCTGATTTACTTTAAAACATTTTTTTTTTGCTGTTACTGTTCCTTAAAGCACAAGAGTTTAGAAATACAGTACAGGTGTATCAACCATTCACAATCTCCATTATATATAGGGCAGCAAATATATTTTCACTTCAGATCTAACCTCAGCTGACCAAGCTTTTCTTTGAAGTGTATTTAGAAGATCAAATAGACTGAGAAGACACCTGCCACTATCCCCCAGTATCCCAGGGGGGCAGCCCCACTGTTGGTCATGTGCAAATGTTTTCACACCCATGACCAAGTATCCCATAGTAACAAGGGGCTGGACAGTCGTGGACAGTCCTGAACTGGGCTGCCGAAATTAATCCAGTGCGCCCGATTTGGACGCCGGTGACCAGAATTGGACTCTGACCCCTCCAACCCCCCTCCCGACCACTGTACTAGTCTCCATACCAAAAAAGGTTGGGGACCCCTTATATAGAGACTAGAGAGTGATATTCTGAGACAATTTTCAATTAATTTTCAGTTTTTATTTGAGGTTTTAGAGTTATTGAGCTTTTTTTTCCAACAGCTCTTCAGTTTGCAATCAGTAATCCGTTTGTTACTTTAGCAACAATGCATTGATTTGAATAAGAAACTGGAATATGAATAGGAGAAGGCCTCAATAGAAAGACGAGTAATAAAGGCAGCAATAACAATGTTGTGTACTGGCAAAGCATTTGTTTTTTTAGATGCAGTCCCTATTTGAAAGCTGGAAAGCATTCACAGAAGAAGAAGAAGAAGAAAAAAAAAATAAAGACCAATTGAAAATGACTGAAGATTCTCATTCATTCAGGTCATGGTATATCTAGCACAAGTAACTCAAAGCAACTGGACTTGCTGAGAAATTTTTATGAAGACATTTCTCTGCTCGTCCGAGCAGCTTCTTCAGTTCAACTGACTGGTGTAGGGGAGTTGTCGGCATATTGACTACTTCCAACAATCCAATCACAACGGCACATTGTAACTCTTCAGAGAGGTGACATCTGAAATTCACAGAGGTGTTGATTCTTTGTAGTTACAGTGATAGGATTACCAATGTGTCATGCAACTCCTAGACACAGGTGTTGCACGAATGGATGTGTGATGTGTTCTGAAACCACAGGGGTACAGATGTTAGAACAGCATTGTATGTAGCAGGTAGGTGGTGTTGAAGGCCCCTGCCTCTGTTCAGGGATGGTTTCTCCACTATAACATAAATCACCTCTTTCAAACCAGCGGTCTTCTTTATCCATGATTTGGTTATCTTCAAATGAGTGTCCCTTGTGTTTTAAGGTGTAGAAAGACAGCTGAGTCTTGTCCTGTAGAGTTCGCCCTCCTATGCTGATCCATTTGCTTAGTGAGCAGTGTTTTGTCTCCCCAATGTATAGATCAGTGCACTCATCACTACATTGGACTGCGTGTACCACATTACTTTGTTTTCCTTTAGGAGTTGGATTGTTTGAGTGTACCGGTTTTTGTCTCAGTGTGTTGCTTGGTTTGAAAAACACAGGGATGTATAGTGTTTGTTAACAATCCTCCTGAGTTTCTCTGACACTACAGCTACATGTGGAATGACTATGTTTCGCCTACTATTGGGGCAAGATTACCTCCAAACAGATGGATCTGTCAGTCCTTGCCCAGTGGAGCTTATGTTAACTGTTACCTTAATATTGGCCTTTAACAGTGAATCATTAACCCATCACATGCCATAGATAGTAAAATCTATAGTGTGGCACTAAAGTTACAACAATTCTACGATTATGATTTCTGTAGGCTCTGCAAAAAGATTCACTAGTACAGCCAAGGGTTAAAATAGGTTTATTGCAAGGTTCATGTCTTGCCCTGCTTATTTGCCGAGTGTCTGGATGTATCAGACACTCTGTAAATACATGTGGTCATACAATATCAACCTTGCAATAAAATTCTGTATGTTGTTTGAGATCTCTGAAAGGAGAGATTGTGTTATATAGTGAGCACTTTCACGCAGATGACCGTGGGAAGAGTTATAGTGACTTTTGTTAAAATAAATGTTGCATTTTCTAGACAAAAAACGCATTTATTTCTCTTGCACACTGTCATTTGATTACAGTGCTCATCTTTACCTCACTTAAACACATTTATTGTGTTTGGAAGCTGTTTTAAATTGCAAGTGTGTTTTTCCCAGTTCAGCATACAGTTCAACAGAGCATGTTGCACTGAAATACATATAAGAATGTTCCTGGGTACAGTGAGGTAGAAAGAAATGGAAACACTTTGCTGAGGCACTTAGATATACTCTAACCCAGTGGTCCTCAAATGCATGGAAAACCATTGCTGTATGAACCCTTGTGCTTGTGGGAATATTGTCTTCTCGGTGACTGTAGGACTGCTGTGAAAATAAAAGACTGCAGAGCATTCCAGAGAAGTTAGAAATAATTGCATGCATTAGAAAATGTGGGAGTCCTAGTGGGTACTGCTGGTATTGAGGAAGCGGAAGCTATGTCAAACCAGCCCTGTGTTCTTTGAAAAGGTTAACCCTCAGTAAACTCTTCACCGACAAGACATCTATTTTGTTATAATAGGTATATATATTTATATGTATGTATGTATGTACAGTATGTATGTATGTGTCCTTTTAACCGCTCCAGAGGAAAACAAATGCATTCATATTAGGGGGATACACCTGAACACGTAATATTTGGTTTTTACAGAATTCTATGTAGCCAGTTTGATTGGAGATTGCACCTGATTTGCTGGAAAGGTGTCAAACCACTCTGTAGCTGTACCCAGCCAACAGACAAAATTTTTAATTTCATTCTAAAAATAGGCTGACTAAGGACTCTCCTACCTATAAATGGACACATCCCATGAAAACTGTCACTCCACAGAACTGTAACACTCCCCTACAGGGTCTCGGCCAGTTGGTCCAAATGGACCCACCTATGGGGCAATAATAACCTCCTGCAATTTAGAACCCTACCAGACGCTGCTCTGTGGCAGGGGTGAAACTCCTAGGAGATGTGGTACTGGGGGATGTCCTGAAGAAGTTTGACCAGCTCAACGAAGAATATGCACTACTAACTTCAGGTTTTTGCTATTTCGACCATGCTTTTCAAGCACAGTTCCCCAGGGGTACCTTAAATCTCACTGAATCTACACTGGAGAAATATCTCCATAGACCAGAACTCACCAAGGCGCTAAGCTGGTTTTATACCATATTACTACAATGCAGCTTTGATTCCATCAAAAGTTTCTCCCTGAAATGGTCTCAGGATCTTCCCCACATAGAGCAGGATGCCTGGAAAGACATATTAGACCAAATACCCGACATTAGTATTGCAGTACGGGACAGGTATTTCTCTTCTAAATTCCTGAATAGGGTCTATCTGACGCCACATAGATTGGCACAGATATACCCAGGGTACCCAGATGTCTGCCCAAAATGCAATGAGTATGTTGGCACGTATCTTCACATCTTTTGGGATTGCTCCAAGATGCAGCGCTTTTGAACTGAGGTGCTGGGGGTTGTGGGCCTACCGAGTATAAGGTCTCCTGCATAAGCATATTGGGAAACTTAGAGGGGCTAACATTAAAGGGAAACTGTCATGGGAAAACATGTTTTTTTTTAAACGCATCAGTTAATAGTGCTGCTCCAGTAGACTTCTGCACTGAAATCCATTTCTCAAAAGAGCAAACAGAGTTGTTTTATATTCAGTTTTGAAATCTGACATGGGGCTAGCCATTTTGTCAATTTCCCAGTTGCCACTGGTCATGTGACTTGTGCCAGCACTTTAGAAGGGAACTACTTTCTGGCAGGCTGTTGTTTTTCCCTTCCCAGTGTAACTGAATAGTATGCAGTGGGACATGGGTTTTACTATTGAGTGCTGCTAGATCTACCAGGCAGCTATCTTGTGTATCTTGAGCTTTTATCTGGTTACCTTCCCATTGTTCTTTTGTTAGGCTGCTGGGTGGGGGAAAGGGAGGGGTGATATCATTCCAACTTGCAGTACAGCAGTAAAGAGTGATTGAAGTTTATCAGAGCACACGTCACATGACATGGGGCAGCTGGGAAATTGACAAAATGTCTAGCCCCATGTTGGATTTCAAAATGAAATATAAAATAATCTGTTTGCTCTTTTGATAAATGGATTTTAGTACAGAAGTCATCTGGAACAGCACTATTAACTGATGCATTTTGAAAAAGAAAATTTTTCCCATGACAGGATCCCTTTAAAGACATGCGACAGACTGTGTTTGTTGAAAAAAAAAAAGCCATACTAATGACATGGAAGTCCATGGAAGCCCCAAAGCTGGCATTCTGGAAGAAACTAGTGAATGGTAGTCTCCCTAGTCCAAAGCTCACTTATACTGCACAAGGTTGCCCAGGCAAATTTGGGGAAATTTGGGACAAATGGCTGTCAAATGTCTAATGTATGGAATATAAAGATGTCCAAGTGTATGAAATATACCAAATGGAATGTCTGAATTATAATAAAACAGAGTGCCCACTCTTCTAATCATATATAGCGTCTCTTTATTTCCTTTTCTCTCTCTTGCTCATTGTTTTCTGTTGTAAATTGAAAATTTGACCAATAAAAATAATATATTTATAATAGAAAGGCATCTAAAAAACACAATAAATAAGTAGATAATGATGACCAACTGCAATCTGTTTTAGAATATCACTAATTTATGTCATATTGAGAGGTCATTCTAAGATGAACTTCCCCTTTAATTGTAGTGCAACCTATCCCACTGTGATTAGTAGTCTGAGCCAAAACGCCACTGATACATTGTGATTGCACACGTATAAAATAAGTGCACCAAAACACAGTTTTCCCTGTAGGTAGTCTCACAGTACCACATTTCTCAACATCCACCCATATTTCCAGTGCAGAACTACCATTGGTGCAGAAGGTAGTAAGGTCAAAATCCATTTTAGCAGTCCATTGAAATGTACAGTCATATGAAAAAGTTTGGTAACCCCTCTCAACCTACACAATAATTTAACTTTAAAAAGAAAAAGATAACAGTGGTATGTCTTTCAATTTCCCAGGACATGGGGTATTTTCTAAACAAAGATTTTTAGTGAAGCAGTATTCAGTTGTATGAGATTAAATCAGATGTGAAAAACTGGCTGTGCAAAAATGTGGGTACACTTGTAATTTTGCTCATTTGAATGCATGTAACTGCTCAATACTGATTACTGGCAACACCAAATTGGTTGGGTAAGCTCATTAAGCTTTGAACTTCATAGGCAGGTGTGTCTGATAACGAGAAAAGGTATTTAAGGTGGCCAATTGCAAGTTGTGCTTCTGGTTGACTCTCCTGAAGACTGACAGCATGGAATCCTCAAAAAAACTCTCTGATCTGAAAACAACAATTGTTCAGTATCGTGGTATAAGGGAAGGCTAGAAAAAGCTATCTCAGAGGTTTAAACTGTCAGTAATGTAATCAGGAAATGGAAGACCTCAGAAACACAGTTGGTGTAAAACCCAGGTCTGGCAGGCCAAGAAAAAATACAGGGCAGCTTATGTAGAGGATTGTGAGAATGGTTACAGAAAACCCAAAGATCACTTCCAAAGACCTACAAGAACATCTTGCTGCAGATGCACATATATGAGCGCATGTCAAATGGGGGAGGGGTGGAGTTTATACTTTTTACTTTAAGGTATCTGCCTGATACAAAACATGTAAAAAAAAGTTTAAGCTTTGTAGTATAGTGTGACTATACCATAGTGCATTGTGCATAACTGGTCAACAGCCCAAGACATGCTTGTGCTGAGAGAAAGTCATTCTGCAGCACAGCAGACACTGCCAATATTTGTAGAAAAATACCCCAATGACCTATGCTGCTGGCAGGAAGGAAGAAAAGAGGCATGGAGAGGAACTTGCTTTGAAGTCGTCAAAGGGGATGTTCACCTTTTCCAAACCCTACAAAAGAAGCACTTTACCAAATTTAAACTAGCTTCTTAACCTTAGCTTTAAGGCTTCCCTCTCTGGAGAAGGGGCTCAGCAACCCCCTCTTCCACCATGTAAATACAACATTTAATTTAGTTTTAAGCACTACTTTGTATGGTCATTCCCTGTGTATCTGCCTGGCAACTGGTTTGTTTAATACGGTCTACAATAAGGGCAGCCCAGACATGCACATGATTGCATAAACTCACTTAGTCCTTACTGAAAACTCTTACCCACTGCCAATCTCTGTATCTGTACTGCTTCCCCTTTAACCATGAGAATAAATATAATATGTTTGTACTGGAATCAAATTATCTCCCTCACAAGGACCAGGGATGTATAATCTTCAGTTTTGAATTCCAGATATGTGTGAATTTGTAATTGCTCCCTCCAACTAATATGGCCTTATTGCTTGCTATGAGAAATCTTCCTGTTCCTGCAACCATCTCCTTCTAACCTGTCCTGGATCTGCTGTTTGCAGCCCTTAGTTCCTGTTCTTGGAGCAGAACAAATGACGGCCAGGAGATGAACTGAGGTTCTCTGCCAAGTCCGCTAGCTACTGGTGATCGGCTGCCATTCTACAGTGCAAAGTGTATAGCATGATTGTCATTTCTCAATTTAGCGCAGTAGGAAATGAAGCTTTAAAGGCCAATGACACAGCTGGAATCCTGGTGCCCACCTGAAATGGCCCGTTGTTCACTTTGCTTGCATTTTCCTGTCATTACACACACAGAAAAAGACAAAAACTTTGAAATGTGCATTGCTTATGTACTGGCAGATGTGAGCCATTAACAGAGATGCCAACTTAGCAATGCACCTTGACCATGCCCCCATTGACCCCAAGCCCTGTTTGCCCTTCTAATGGCACTGCAAGCTCTGTCTGTTTCTGAGATATGTTGGATTATAATCTACAGTCTGGTCATTTCCCTATGGGACCAGACTATAAATGATATCCTTAAAAATGGCGTGTTCTGATGTCAGAATGCGGAGTTTATAACAGGGGTCCTCCTCCGGCGAATTTGATGCCGCACGTCCTGATTTTGATGCTGGTGCATCCAATTTTGCCACCGGTGCTTCCATAATAACCGACCCCCCCCACTTGACATTTCACTGTAGATTATAATGCATAATGTACCCCCTACTGAAATTCATAAAGATATCAGAAGTCACCTCGGAGTTATGTGACCTGTATAAAAGCACTTGGCCGTTTTATATGGTCACATAACTCCTTGGTGACGTACAATATCTTTATAAATTACAATAGGGGGTACATTATCCACTATTAAAACGCCAAACCCCCCCACCTGAAATTTCACTGTAGATTATAATGCATAATGTACCCCCTACTGAAACTTGTAAAGATATCAGAAGTCACCTTAGAGTTATGTGACCTGTATAAAAGCACTCTGCTGTTTTATGTGGTCACATAACTACTTGGTGACTTATAATTTCCCTAGTCCTCTCCATGTCAATACTAACGGGAATGGCCCCTCCCTCTCCAATGTAGAACCCACCCCCAATTACAATAAATTCTAGACACCTACCCCCTTCTGTCATCTTTTTTTGGGTTCTTTTCTCTCCACACAGCTCCTTGAAGGAGCATGCAGTTGCTTTTACCAGGGTGTAGCAGGGGCTGCTGTCAGTGTCCCAGAGACAAAGAGTTTTTTTTGTGGCTAATTAGTCTTTCTTCTCCTATGGCCTTCCTTGGTGTACAGCAACAGAAAGGGATCCGAGGCCATGGTCTCCCTGCTCTCCATAGCCTAATTCAGCCCATGTGAGCATCCGGCGGCTGGGGTCTCCTTCGCCCAACAATATTTTGGGAGCAGGCAGGGATGGCGGAAGTTAGGTGCGCCAGACAGCTTATCTTTCAGGACAACCAGCATCGGTCGGCTCGAGTAAGGAGAGGTACGCAAGCGCTAGGTTGCTTCTCTTCCGGGCATACCATGTGGCCTATGGTGCTGCTGCTTCTAGTAGGTAGAGGGACTTATAACAGGAACAAATTATATGTTAGATTCTGCCTGTGATAACCTTGGGGATATCCTTTTTTTAGCAGATCTACCAGTTCCTGGGTTGTCTCAGCCGCCATCCCCAACAAGCCTACACCCCTGGTTGAGGTAAAAAATTAAGGATTGCTGTTCAGAGGACTAGAAGTATCTGTCTGCGGTGGGATGCATACTTTTCCCAAGGACTTCTAATGAGAAGAAAAAACTCTGTCAGTCATGCCTAAATGCTGCTGGTCAATCGGCCAGTCCTAAAGCTGACATCATAGCATGGATTCAGGAAGCAGTGGCTAAAGAAGTACAGGCTGCTTCAGGTGAAAGGAGCGATTTACCAGTGATCACCATGGATCCAGAGGATGAACAGGAATCTATGGCAACCTCGGTTAGACAGTCTTCAGATTCTGAAGAAGAAGGGGTTCAACATTCCTCCTTTGATTTCACCCTAGTTCAACCTTTAATAGAAGCAGTAAGGGCCTCCTTAGCTTTAAAACAAGAGGATCCGACCACTTCATCGTCTTTCTTGCCTATTTCCAAAGGGAAGATACAGTCCTTCCCATTACATCAAGAGGTAGAGGAGCTGATTAAGACTGAGTGGGAAACTGTGTCCAAACGTAGCTCTAATCATTCCAGGTTTAATAAATGATATCCCTTCAAGGAAGAGGATATGAAGGATGTATCAATGCTACCCAAAGTGGATGCTCCGGTGCTCAATTTATCTAAAAATACAGTACTACCTATCGAGAACCAGACAACTTTAAAAGGGCCAATGGATAAGCGCTTAGACCAGCTGTGTCCAAACTACTGCCCGAGTGCCAAATGCGGCCCAGCTTGAAATGCTCAGTTCCCGAGAAAACATCATGTTGCAAAGGATATAGGAGTATGGGGGACTATCTATCTAGTCTATCTAATATCCAGGTGTCCCATATTCCAGTATATAGCTCCATCTGTAAAAAGAGTTGGGGAGCAAATAAGGGTTGTAATTGACTATTGGTAGCCCCTATGTGGACTGGCAGCCTACAGGAACCTCAGTTTGGCAGTACACGTCTTTTATGCAACCAAAACTTGCATTCAAGCCTGGAATTCAAAAATGAGCAACATCCAATGGGTTGGGGAGCAACATGTTGCTCACAAGCTACTGGTTGGGGACCGCTGGTCTTAAAGAATTGAAGCTGGGCTCAGCCTTTCTTATAAATGCACTAGTTGATCAGATCCAACTAGCATCTAGAGTTCTCTTTTTCCGTTTCTGCGAGGAGGACATTATGGCTTAGGTCCTGGGAAGCAGATGCAGCATTCAAGTTTGCCCTATGTTCCTTACCATTTCAGGGACAAGTCTTGTTTGGGAAAAAATTGGATGAATTGATCTCTAAAGCATCCGGAGGTAAGAGTCAGCTACTGCCTCAAAAGAAGAAGCAAAGATATACAAGTAAACAGTCTTCTAAAAGTAATAGCTCTTTCAGTGTCAGATTCCCATCTTATGAACAGCGTCCTTTTCGTTCTACGGCAGAAACAACAAGATCCAACAACTGGAGAAGAGGACAGTCGGGGTTCTTCTGCGTGGCCAGAGGGAAAGCTTCTAGTCATACCAGGAAACAGTTCTGAAGGTGGTGGCTCCCCAGGGGCAAGCAGTAGGAGCAAGATTAAAACAGTTTCGAACCGCCTAGGAGAAATCAATAGACGACAAGTGGACCCTGACTATCATAAGAGAAGGTTACAGACTAGAATTCAAGCATCTTCCAAGTCCTTCCTTTTGCCCATCTCCTCTTCCTTCATGTCCAGTAAAGAGACTGGCTCTTCAGTCATGCCTAAACATGATGTTGGTTGAAAAAGTAATCACTCAAGTTCCAAGGAACAAGAGAGGCCTACGAAACTACTCGATATTCTTTATAGTACAGAAAGCATCTCAAACCTGGCGTCCAATCTTAAATTTAACGGAGGTCAATCGGGCCTTGAGAGTTCAACGTTTCAGGATGGAATCTCTAGAATCAAGGCAGCAATTGCTCCAGGGGATTGGATGTGCTCCCTAGATATCAAGGATGCATACCACCATGTGCCAGTCTTCGAAAGAGATCAAAGATTCCAGCGATTCAAGGTGGGCAAGCACCACTTTCAATTCAGGTGTCTACCATTCGGTCTATGCACGGCACCGAGAATTTTCTCGGTTTTGGTGACCTTAGTAGCCTATCTTCGGTGGAAGGGTATTCAAATATTTCACTATTTGGATGATCTGATAATTCTGGCATCATTTCAAGATCAAGCGATAGAGCACATAAATCGAGTAGTAGAGTTCTTGGAGTCCCATGGCTGGATTTTGAATCTTCAGAAGAGTCAATTAATACCATCACAGACGCTACAGTACTTGGGAGCAGTACTGGACTTAAGAAAGGGGATAATATTTATGTCAACAGCAAGACAGGAGACCCTCAGAGAGTCCTTACTCCTTCCTATCAATGTTCCAGCTATCCTATTCCTGAAGATTTTAGGAATTATGTCATCAACCATTGGGCTAGTCCCGTGGGCACAATGGAGGATGAGACAAATACAGTTCACTTTCCTTCAACAATGAGACAGAGAAAACAAAAATCAATTGATCAAGCTTTTCCCCTCGGTAACTCCAGACCTTCAATGGTGGCTGATGCCTGTTCATCTCTCTCGAGGTTCCGAACTTTTCCCGAAAGAGTGGCTGGTAATGTCTACAGACACATCAGGAACAGGTTGGGGAGCACATTTAGGTTCTCAAGTGGCTCAAGGCTCATGGACAGGTCCCTGGTCAGTCGTGCCATTAAACGTATTAGAGTTAAGAGCTATCCTCCAGGCTTGCATGTTTTTTCAGGATCAGCTCAGACGCAAGAGACTGAAGATAAAGGTGGCCATAGACACACAGATAATATCGTACGAAACGAATTTTCGTACGATATTCTGTGCGTGTATGGTGGGAAATGAGCCGACCGATATCGTCAGAAGATTAAGATATCGGTCGGCTGGTTGATCGGGCTGGACGGAAAATTTTGATCGGATGCCTTTGAAAGCACCCTGAACATCGGCCATTGTTGGTGCTGAATCTTCAGATACAAGTAGAATTCTATGGTTTCTACCTGTATATTTGACGATTCTGCTCTACACGTGTGTGTTGAAACGAACGATCTTTCTTGGAAAGATCTTTTCTGAGAAAGATCGTAATTGTTACGTCTATGGCCAGCTTAAGGTGCGACAACATCATAGCAGTCTCTTATATAAAAAGACAAGAAGGAACAAGGAGTGGAACAGATTTTCCGTTGGGCAGAGACAACCCTGCAGGATTTCACAGCGGTATATCTACCAGGGAAGATGAACAAGGCTGCAGATTTTCTCAGCAGGTATACAGAAGGGAATCACAACTGGAGCCTAAACATAAGGATCTTCAGAAAATTGGTCGAACAATGGGGTCAACCAGTGATAGACCTTATGGCTTTATTATTAACATGTATTTACATAGCACAAACATATTTCGCAGCGCTGTGATTTACAGCATCCATCTTATGAGCCCATGACTGACCAGCTGTAAAGAGTCAACTAGTGTATTGCTACTTTAACTAAAAAGTAAATCTGGGTTAAGCAATTTTACAGCTTGTGCATTATTTGGAAATGCCTTTAAAACATCATTATACAAAGGTTATTCTTCGTTATTTTAAATCCTTTCTGATGGAAAAAAATTATGTCTTAGATAAGAAGTAATCAGCCAACAATACCAGATGTTCCCTTTTCTTCTCGAGAGAACCGGATCCAGCAGCTCTAGGAGTGGATGCCTTTTTTCAGAGGTGGACACATCCTTTGAGTTACATCTTTCTGCCTCTGATTCAGAGAGTGATTCAAAACATCAAACAAGATCGAGCAGAGGTAATGCATTGCTCCAGCGTAGACTCGGAGACCGTGGTTCAAGGACCTACTTCAGCTCTCGACGAAGCAACCCTGGAAACTTCCAGTTATAGAGGATCTCTTGGTCCAGGGCCCGTTTGTACATCCAAATACAGGTCAGCTAGCACTCACAGCATGGAGACTAAGCGGCAGAACTTAGAGGCTCAGGGCCTTTTGTAAAAAGTTATTCAAACTTTGCAAAGGTCAAGAAAGACTTCAACAAATACAAGATCTGGGAGATCTTTTCTAATGGTTGAGGTACTTCTAGTACCCTTCCAGTAGTGGTTGCGGGGGTTTTGGAATTTGTACAATCGGGTCTGGAAAAAGGCCTTGGTGTGAATACCCTCAGAACTCATGTCTCTGCTTTCTCAGCCTTTTCAGGAGTTAGATGATCTCAGCATCCCTTGGTTGCTCGTTTCTTCAAAGCAGCAATCAGGATCTTACCAGTCAGAAGGTCATCATGTCCAACCTGGGACTTACCAAAGCTCCTTAAGATGTTATCATCGCCTCCATTCAACTAGACAGAATCTCTTTCCTTATGGCTACTTACTCTTAAGGTGGTCTTTTTGGTAGCCATAACTTCAGCTAAGAGAGTGGGAGAGTTACAGGAAATCGGACAGAATATTTGTTCTTCGATCAGGGTCCAGAAAAGGTGAAGCCGCTTCAATCCAAACACTCCACTGATAGATAAGATGCGTTATCAAAAGGGCATATTCTTCCTCAGAGACACCAGAGCCGGAAGGCATTAAAGCACACTCAACCAAAGGGCAAGCAGCTTCTTGGGCACCCGAAGCTGGTGTTCCGTTGGAAGTGATATGTTGGGCAGCATCCTGGGCTACCCCCTGCACATTTATTTCTCACTATAAATTGGATTGGAATGCTGCAGAACACTCCCTGTTTAGTTTTAAAATATTGAAGTCTGCTTGATTGCAGTCATTCCCACCCTGGGATGTTTAACTTGCTATGTCCCGTTAGTATTGACATGGAGAGGACTAGGGAAAATTGTTTCATACTTACCGTAATTTTCCGTTCCTGGTCCTCTCCATGTCAAGATTGTTCCCGCCCTATGACTTTAGCGTTAAGGGTAAGAACTTGTGACTAGATGCCAGAAGGGGGTAGGTGTCTAGAATTTATTGTAATTTGGGGTGGGTTCTACATTGGAGAGGGAGGGGCCATTCCAATTAGTATTGACATGGAGAGGACCATGAAAGGAAAATTACAGTTTTTCAATTTTTATAAATTACAATATGGGGTACATTATCCACTATATAATACACACAAATGAATATCATGTAAATGATATAGTGAATAAAGTACCCCCTCTTTTAACTTCTAATATCCTCATTTTTTGCAACTGGGGGTACTTATTATGATACACAAATTTCAGTGAGTCATGTGACAGAAATGACATCAGAACTCACCGTTTATAAGGATATAATTTACAAGATATTTACGGCTTTTGTGTATTATATGTTTATAAACGGGGCTTAGTCATGCCATCATTTGAGTCACATGACTCACTGAAACTTGTGTATTATAATAAATAAAGTACCCCCCTTGCAAAATATTAAGATATTATAAGTCACCTCAGCGTTCCATGACCTGTATAAAAACAAAAATAAAGCTTCTATTTGGTCACGGAACTTCTTTGTAACTTATAACATCCTTATAGTTTACAATAGGGGGTACTTTATTCACTATATAAATGGTGCTTAGTGATGTCATTGGTTATAATTGGTGCTTAGTGATGTAATTTCTGTCACAACTCACTTAAACTTGTGTATTAATAAAGTACCGCCTAATGTAAAATATGAGGCTTTTAGACGTCACCTCACTGTTCCATATCCTTTATAAAAGCACTTGGCCTTCAGCCTCAATAGGTGGTACTTCACTGTATATTTTGGTACAGTTGAACTTCAAATAACAGGGAGTGGGTAAGTGGGTTTTTATTGAAGTTGTCTATGTGACAACTCAGGTGGGGCAAATAGGGTGACTTTTGAAGAATCTGCACGAGTTGACGTTTGCATAAGCTTCACTCGTATTTATAGGTTTTACCAAATTGAAATCTGAATGCTATCAACTTGCAGGGCTCCATTGGTTTTCTTTTCTCTTCCTTAGCTTCCACAATTTGTCCCATGATGCTAAACTTTTAATACACAGTAATACTGCCTGTGAATTCTGTCTCACGCATACACCCGAGTACAGACTCAACACTATACGGCAACGTCGCCATCTATCTCAAGTAACATTTGTTCTTTAATAATCCTCACTTCCCTTTAATTTAGCGACCGTCGCCATTCACCCTACAGTAACCTCGTCTGACATAATTTCCAACATTATCCATGCCACGGCCCACATAGAGTTCCCATCCAGCAGCGCATACACATGTTCTGTACTACTTCCAGCCACACATTTCACTCCTCCCCCATTGCCATTCACCATTACATAACCAGTAAATAGAAATTCAGCCCAGCCGCGCGGCCTCACGGGACACGCCTGATGGAACCTGTAGTCCTCTAGTTCCCCCCAAGCGGCGCAACTGGTTTGCTCCGGCACTCTTTATTCCCGCCCTGCACCGCGTGTGGAATGGCTGCGGCTCTGGTTACGTCACGCGGCGCTTGCGCCGTTCAGTCCCCCGAAGCAGCAAGTAAACAGAGACGTCAGCGAGAAGTTTTGTGGTGTCCAAAACAAAAGGAAAAGTGTAATTTAGCGAACCGGACCGGGACCGGGACTCATATAGAGAGAGAAGACTTCGACTGGATTGTTTATATTGCTCCCGGAGGCCTAAACCCGAATTAGGCAACAGGTATCGGGTCTCCTTCATAGACAGCAGCGGGTGTTGGTGCATATCTATCCCAGGAGCATCTCTGCGAGCGCAACACCTCTTCCGGGTTCCGTCTGAAGAAATCCAAAACGAAACCAGGCAGGCATCCTTGTATCAAGTGACCGACGGGCTCATTAAGGGTTACATTACCGGAGACGTGCGGGGGGTGCAGGTAGAGTGAATGGCACCCCTCTGTCATGGGCAGTGCGGGATGATCAGACTGTGACTTTTTACCTGGATTCACCTCTTTCTGAAACCGAAGAAAGTAACCGGGTGAGATCTGCCGCCCTGCCCTGTACGGTCTAAGTCAAGTCGCAGCTATGGAAGAAACTGAACCTGTCCCCGTGGAGATTGATCCCGATTTCCAGCCTCAAGCTCGGCCGAGGTCTTGCACGTGGCCCCTTCCCAGACCTGAACTCTCTGTTGTCCCTCCTACAGTTTCCAGCGAGGAAAGTAGAACAGACACTCCAGATGTTCCCTCCTTGCTGCCCACGGAGGGAGAAGACCGGTCCTCAGCGGATGGGCCACTTGGAGGTGGTGGGGTAACTCCAAGGAAAGGGGGATCAAGGAGGAATGCTTGGGGGAACCAGTCTTATGCAGAGCTGATCAGCCAAGCAATAGACAGCTCCCCTGAAAAGCGCCTCACACTGTCTCAGATTTATGACTGGATGGTCAAATCGATCCCCTACTTCAAAGACAAGGGTGACAGTAACAGCTCTGCTGGCTGGAAGGTAATGGGCAATTTCAATTATTCAGCCCGCACACCCTGGCTCTCCAACCAAAACGATTACCTGGTGCACAGCGAGAGGGGATTTGGCCTTCCTCAGTAACCAACTCAGCAACAAAACACTGGCACACAGGAACAACTTGCAGGTAAAACCTTGCTGGTTTATTGTGAATGCAGCATGCAACGTTTCGGGGTAACCCCCATTGTCAAGCTTTGTCATGCTTGACAAAGGGGGTTACCCCGAAACGTTGCATGCTGCATTCACAATAAACCAGCAAGGTTTTACCTGCAAGTTGTTCCTGTGTGCCAGTGTTTTGCTGCTGGAAGGTAATGGGATCACAGGATCATCACTGTTTTGTTACATGTGGATTCGGTAGATAATGCTTCCTGGGTTTGATCTGCAAAGGACAGCGGTTTTGCTCCAACTGATAAAAAAAGGTCTTGTCTACTTTAGCTAAGAAATTTAGCTCAATTTGATATTTCATCAGTTTCTGTAGAAATTAATGCTTGAATGCTCTTGTTGTGTTTGGTACTTCATGTGTGTCATGTGGTTCATTATGTAGATTGTCTCAGCCAAGATTAGTGACATGGGCCCATATGGTGGAGTGGCTTTGTCACTGTAAAGTAGCCAGTTAACCTTCCTGTAATGTATGTTTTATTTGTGCTCTTTATTCTGTCCATTTCAGATACGAGTTTCTATGTTTATAGCCTCAGTGCAGCCTAATCATAGTGTAATGATTAATGGTTCAAGGGTTAGCTCCACATATATCCAGCATGAATTTGTACAGCATGTCCCTAATCTTAATGACTATAATATCACATTGCGTGTTCTTTAACAGCCTTAAACAAATATTTGATCTATTATCTGGAAAGCTCAGAAACATGTCAGTGCTGCTTCCCACAGTGCCCCATTTAATACAATTCTTATGTTTTATGTTCGAATACCAATCATACGATCGAACGATTCGATCGTTCGATTCATACGATTTTTTGAACAGTCAAACTTTTTTTTACGATTTTATTGAATATTCGAATATACAAATTTGGCCACTTCGATTATCGAATACGCAAAATTCGATCGTATCGAATAGATTGAATGATCGAATATTCGATCATCCGACCATTCGATGATCGAAGTACTTCCCCTTTAAAATTTTCTTCGACTGCCTTCTTCGCCAGATTGAACCTACCGAATTGCAATAGAAGCCTATGGGAACCCCCCATAGGCTTCTTTTCTAAGTTTTATGTTCGAATACCAATCGTACGATCGAACGCTTCGATCATTCGATTCATACGATTTTTTCGAACAATCAAATTTTTTTTTACGATTTTTTCGTAAAATTGTTCGATCGTATGATTTTATTGAGATATCGAATAACGGCCAAAAACCATCGAATTTTACTACGATTTTATCGAATTTTCATTCAAAAATCATTCGTAAATCGTAGAAGGGTTGAATTCGAGGGCAAATAGCCCTCGAAAATTCGGCCCATAATAAATCTGCCCCAATATGTGTAGCTTTGCAGAACATTTATATTTAGATGGGGTCAGTGACCCCTTTTTGAAAACTGCAAAGATTCAGAAGAAAGAGGCAAATAAATAAAAAACTATAAAAAAAATTATGAAGACCAATTGAAAAGTTGCATGTATTTGGTCATTCTATAACATAGTAAAAGTTATCCTAAAGGTGAACCACCCCTTTAAAGGAGTGATTCACCTTTAAGTTAACTTTTAGTATATTGTAAAAGGGCCAATTCTAAGAAACTTTTCAATTGGTCTTCATTATTTATTTTTCATAGTTTTTTTAATGATTTGCAATTTTCTTCTGTTTCTTTGCAGCTTGCAAATGGGGGTCACTGACACCATCTAAAAACAGATACTCTGCAAGGCTACAAATGTATTGTTATTGCCACTTTTTATTACTTATTCTATTCAGTCCATCTCCTATTCATATTCCAGTCTCTTATTTATTCAAATCAATGCAGGGTTGCTAGGGTAATTTGTACCATAGCAACAAATTGCTGACACTGCATACTAGAGAGTTTCTGAATAAAAAGCTAAATTACTATAAAACCACTAATAATAAAAAATGAAAACCATATATGGGCTATGTCAATAGCTATAGCAGTGTAATCACACCATGAACGCGAAACAGTGCAGATAATTAAAGGACAAGGAAAACCTTTGCATGAACGTTTATGTATGTTATTGTGTCCTACGTACTGTACCTAATTTCTAACTTTAAAAAAAATAAAAAATCTCTTAATCCTATCTCTTAAATTAATCTTAGAATGCTCATTTGTGGGCTCCATTTTAGTTTGATTTCTGGGCATATACAAGTTTCTCAGTCCGCTGACCTTAGCAGGAGAGGAGGCAGAAAGAGCAGGCAGATGTACATTCTCCTGCTTTCGGCCCGAGTCACTATGGCATCCGTAACACTCTGTCGCTATTGGTTCGTGTTGGAGGGGGCGGGTTTATCAGATGTCCAGGTTTTTGAGCGCTACTGTTCGCAGTTAAAAGCTCACTCACTAATTAATTTGCATGCACTGCTTACTGATACTTCCATGCATGCATGCATGCTCCGGGTCTTGGTCTTAGTTCAGAAGCACTGAATTATGGGATATTTTTTTCTTTTACTCTGTGTTTAAAAAAAATAGTACAAATATGAGACCTCTTATCCACAATGCCTGGGACCTGGGGTTGTTTAAAAAAGGGATCATTTAGTAATTTGGATCTCCATACCTTAAGACTACAGGGAGTCATCGACTTACATACACCCGAATTACATACTATACAAAACTATTATAAACAGGCAGAAATGACCACTCAAAACCCACTGTTTTTTCAGCTCCAAACATATCCGATCAGGTGCTCAGTCAGCAGCGTCCCCCCTGCTAAATCACATCACAAAGTCCAAGAGAAGACGGCACTCTGATCAGGAACAAGTTTATTCGGGAATCAAAGCCCTACGCGTTTCGGGAAACAATCCCTTAATACAAAACTATTACAATTACATACTGTGGTTTGTTCGGCCTTTATTAGCATTTAGCTTTTAATAAACCGCCTGTCCCAATCCTCTCTTGTGTGTGTTGTCTACCACAGAGCACAGAAAGGTAAAAATAAATATGCTCAGACAAGTAAAAAAAAAACACTGTTAAAACAAACATGTCTTTTTGCGTTTAATAACTAAATGTATATGTTTCACTTGCATACAATTGCAACTTAAAGGGGTTGTTCACCTTTGAGTTAACTTTTAGTATAATGTAGAGAGGGATATTCTGAGACAATTTGCAATTGGTTTTCATGTTTTATTGTTTGTGGTTTTATAGTTATTTAGCTCTTTATTCAGCAGCTCTCTAGTTTGCAGTGTCAGCAATTTGGTTGCTAGGGTGGCAACCATGCAATGATTTGAATAAGAGACTGGAATATGAATAGGAGAGGGGCTGGATAGAATTAGTAATAAAAAGTGGCAATAACAATACATTTGTAGCCTTACAGAGCATTTGTTTTTAGATGGTGTCAGTGACCCACATTTGAAAGCTGCAAAGAAACAGAAGAAAATTGCAAATCATTAAAAATCTATGAAAAATAAATAATGAAGACCAATTGAAAAGTGTCTTAGAATTGGCCCTTCTACAATATACTAAAAGTTGACTTGAGGGTGAACCACCCCTTTCAGAACAAACCTACAGACACTATATTGTACATACCGGGTACTGCCTGTACTGAAAGAATCAACTAAACATTAATTATCCCCAATAGGATTGTTTTGCCTCCAATAAGGATAAATGATGTCTTAGTTGTGATCAAGTATAAGGTACAGTTTTATTATCACAGAGAAAAAGAAAATTCTTTAAAAAAAAAAAAAAATATGAATGTTTTGTCAATGGTCAATGGGAGAAGGCATTCAGGTAATTTGTAACTTTGTGTATAGTGGGCCTATGGATAAATTATCCCATTCCCGTAGTAGAACCAGTCTTGCCATTCACTAATCATGTCCTTGTAGCAAGGCCTTTGCGGTTATGCAGTAACGCACGGGAACAAAAGTAAAGTAAATGTGGTTCTCAGTCTTAGTGTAAGGAGAACATCTACATTCTACACCAATGTACAACATACAGGTATGGGATCTATTATCTGGAAACCCATTATACAGAAAGCTCTGAATTACTGAATAGACTCTATCCAAATAATCCAGATTTTTAAGAATTCATATCTTTTTCTCTGTATTAATAAAACAGTACTATGTACTTGATCCCAACTAAGATATAATTAATCCTTATTGGAAACTTAACCTGCCTATTGGGTTTATTTAATGTTTGCATGATTTTCTAGTAGACTTGTGGTATGAAGATACAAATTATAGAAGCATACAAGCATTCTGGTTAACAGGTCCCATACCTGTACTACAAGAATACTTTTAATATACTGTATCATTTGAACAAATAGAAACTGAAACTTTGCTTCCCACCTTCACTTTGATCGGCTGCTTCCTGTATCCACTGTTTTTTTAGTGGCAAAATCATTCTATGCCCTTCTTTGTGATAGTCACACTGGGCTTTAGTCACTGTTTACCATCTGTAGCTAAAAAAATCCTATATAGTCTCTGATTGCTGCCCGTTCTTGTCGAAGCTCGCCGTTCTCTCTAGGCTTTTCACACTTCTGTGCATCCCTTACCTTCCCGCAAATAACAGTGGCTGCAGCATTACTTTTTGGTCAACACTAAGCTGCCATTCATTACTTGCTACTTGTATTAAATATCACTTCATTACCGTTTGGCACCACTGCATCCCTTCCACCTCCTATTTTGAATTGAGTTCATCCAAGGTAGGGGTAGATTTTAACAGCTGTAAGTAACACACTCCAGGCTTAGAAAAGTTAGGGCACAATTGCAGCCAATGTTTGAAAACACACACAATAGCAGTCTCGTGCATCTCCCCCTTGTGAGCACAATTACATGGGTCTTATGGGAGGGAAGTTGCACTGAACTTGCAGTCATAAATTCTGTCATATGGTTCTTGATTCAAACTTACACAATAAATAAGCGAAAATATAAACATCCCCAAGTCACTTGTCTATAGTTTATATAAGCAAACTGCTGTGCAACCATGGGGGGCAGCCATTCAAGCTGCTGTAAAAAAGGCTAAAGGGCACAGGTTACATAGCAGATAACATATAAAACACTATTGTATTGTACAGGAATTATTTGTTATGTGCAATGTAACCTCTGACTTTTCACTTTTTTTCTTCTACAGATTGAATGGCTGCCCCCATGGCTACACAGCAGTTTGTTTATATAAACTATAGTAGTGTTTC
>CM044445.1:24352644-24383019 GCA_024363595.1 Xenopus borealis | reverse complement strand
CCCCCCCCCCCCCCCCAGCCTAGCTGCTACCCTGGGTAAATGCCCCTAACTTTTTACTTACACCTCAGTACAAAATCAGGGCATCAGAGTTCACAGCAGCCATCTTCTTCTCTTTGGAAATCTTTGGGTCCTCTGGCACTTCGGCAACTTCCACGAATTTCTTGTTTTTGCGAACTGGAAAATCACTCCCACTGCGAATGCGCCAGTACGCTGCTCTCTTCCTGAAGATTCCCAAATAGAATAAGATGGCTTCTGTGAACTCTGATGCCCTGAATCTGCACCGAGGGGTAAGTAAAAAGTTGGGGGTATTTACCCGGGGTAGCAGCTAGGCGGAGGGGGGGTCCATATAGGGTAGGGGGTAGATTTTTTTTTTTTATAAGGGGTTGAATTCTTCTTTAATATATTTTCCATGTTGATTGAAAGAAATTTTAGTACACAAAATACAAGGAATTTTAGCTGAAAAAAAAAAAACCCATTGGTAATTCTAAAACAAAATCAATGTTAAACTACATAAACCAAAAACTATTCTCAAACCTAAAACAGCTTCTATATTAATTGAACCTGGTATATGGCTGTTAAATACAATCCCAAATGAACTACGGTAAAGTAATAGAATTGCTTCTTTGTAGAAGTTATTAAATCTGTTTTGATTATATTCAGTTTGTGTATTTAAAGTTAGTAGGAGTCAGAGTCCGTACATTTTGGTGTCTCCAATTCCAGATACCCAAAATTGCTCCTGACTCCACAGCTCTGCCTGCGTGGTGCATTGATGTATACATTTTCAAACGGTATGTTTGACAGGAACGTTTGTTTAAACCAACTCCTGAGGTGGGATCTGGGCCCAGGTGGTTGGGCAGATTTGTTGAATTCCTTCAAACTGGAAATCGGGGGACTATATTGCCAACTTTATTTCCTCACAGCCTCTAGCTGGAGTTGTATGGTTGTCAGGAAAAACTTTTGATCATAGCAGTGCTCCTAAAGGGATACTGTCATGGTGATATTTTCCAAAATTCATCAGTTAATAGTGCTGCTCCAGCAGAATTCTGCATTGAAATCCATTTCTCAAAAGAGCAAACAGATTTTTTATGTTTCATTGTGAAATCTGACATAGGGCTAGACATATTGTCTATTCCCCCCCCCCCAGCAGCTTAATGGGAAGGTAACCAGATAACAGCTCCCTAACACAAAATAACGGCTGCCTGGTAGATCTAAGAACAACACTCAATAGTATAAACCCATGTCCCACTGCGTTCCATTCAGTTACATTGAGAAGGAAAAACAACAGCCTGCCAGAAAGCAGTTGGGAGCAGCTGGGAAATTGACAAAATGTCTAGCCCCATGTCAGATTTCAAAACTGAATGCTCTTTTGAGAAATGGATTTCAGTGCAGAAGTCTACTGGAGCAGCACTATTAACTGATGCGTTTTGAAAACAGTATCTATTTAACTGCAGATTTGGTTATATGTCTGAAACAGCTGTAACATGTATCTGGCAGCTTCTGATATCTGAACAATGCAATAATATATATTTTACAAATACAGTTCATATCTGTTTTGCTTGTATGGAAGTAGACCACATATGCAGTGAGGAATATTATCACTGAAAAAAAAATGCACACTTTAAAACTTTGCCATCTTACAGCTGATTTACACTCACAGAATGCAAAATAATTCAAATTGCAGCACACAAATTATACTGCTTCTGTAATATGTTTTGTTGACATTTTGTATTGTTATACAATCAAATTATCTTGTGTGGAAACTGTAATACCATGTGATAGCTTTGTTCTTTTTGTATCTCCACAGAATTCTATCCGTCACAATCTGTCACTGCACAGTAAGTTTATTAAAGTTCACAATGAAGCCACCGGGAAGAGTTCCTGGTGGATGTTGAACCCAGAGGGAGGGAAGAGTGGAAAAGCCCCCCGCCGAAGAGCAGCCTCCATGGACAATAGTAGCAAATTAGCCAAAGTGAGGAGCAAGGTATCCAAGAAGAAAGCAGCAGGTCCAGGGGAACCTTCTGCAGGCAGCCCTGGTTCACAGCCACCGAAGTGGCCTGGAAGTCCCTCCTCACGAAATGCTGAGGATTCTGATGTATGGACTAGCTTCCGACCCCGTACAGGATCCAATGCCAGTAATCTCAGTCTTCGGCTGTCCCCCATTTTGCCTGAACAGGAAGATCTAGCAGATGAAGAACTCCATTCTATCTCTTTTTCAAACAGTGTCCCCCCGACTGTTACTGAGGAGTTGGAGCTGATTGATGGTCTTACTATGCTGTCATCTGGTCCCCCTCTTCCTGCATCCCAACCTCTTTTGCAAGGAGCCTCCAGTTTTTCCATGCATTCTTCCCAGGCTGTTAACTATGGTAACTCCCTCTTCAGCCCCTTGGATATGCAGGGAAATTCTACTCAATTTCCAAGGCCTCAAACTCTTGAAGCCCTGCTGACTTCAGACTCTCCACCACCAAGCAATGTCTTAATGACTCAAGTGGACCCAGTATTGCCACAAAGTCTCTCCCTGCATATGGGGGGACATAATAAAGGAAGGACACTAGAAAAGCCTGCTATATCACTGAATTCTGTTGTAACCTCCAACAAACTAAGTATGCTAGGACTCCCTGCAGCCCCATCTGTACCAGCATCTAAGTCAAGTCCACTTGGTGGAACCTCAGACCGGCTTCCAATCGACTTAGACATTGACATGATCCTTGAGAACCTTGAGTGTGACATGGAATACATTATCAACAACGATTTGATGGATGAGGGTGGCCTTGATTTCAACTTTGAGCCTTCACTTCCTGGAACCAGCCAGAGTAACAACCACAGTTGGGTGCCCAGTTAGGTACATTTCTTAGGTGGAGCATAGAAATATAAATCATAATTCATAATTTAGCTTATGGCACTAAAAATATTTAGTAATCCTTGAGCGAGCTGAGGGAATGGTAGAAAACAAAGACAGTGTAAGAATAGTTAGCAGGTGGGGCAGGTTTGATTCTGTATAACCTGACCTTCTGTTTTTATGCAGGTTTCTTGGGAACACCTTGATATTTATTTCTGGCCTCCGCTGAATGTGATGACATCTTCAACACAGAACCATACACTGCATCATGCTCTGCACAGTCTCCAAGATACAGTACAGCACAGTGTTTCTTCAACCGGTTCACTAAACCATGTTTTGCTTCCCATCCTAAAAGTCTTACATTTCTTAATGGGATGCAGCTTCAGAGTACAATGCTTTGAAGTAGCATTGTAATGACAGTAGAATAGGAGTGGTTCCTTTACTCTGAATAAACACCTTCTGGTCACATGGCATCCAGTCTAAAGGGCAGTATATGGTTCTTGGATCCTTATTTACACAAGCAAATCGCAATGAAGTAGTATCTGGTAAAAGAATCTTATTCCCTATTGGAACACTGTCTTCTGAACCACCAAGAGTGTGTAAGCAGATCATAATAGCCCCACGGAATAACAAAACTGCTGCACTCCGTATGGAGGTTTCACCAGCATCTAACAGAAGATGAATCTCTTGGCCTGTACCAGGTCTTGGCACTTGACCTTCTGTTTTCTTATAAATATAACACTTTGCAATTTTTAAAGTTTTGTAATGAGCTATGTACAGAAAGGTGTGGGCACCAGCCAACACCTCTCCCAAGCCTGAGAACATACTATTATTACTTGAGATACATTTTAGAAACATAGAACTCATTTTGATAGTCTTCAAAGGAGGGTACTTTATAAACTTCTAAAACACTAAAGATATCACTTTGTAATATGGTGTGCAAGTGCACAGATAATTAATCGGAGATATACCCTGTGCTCTGTACTGTGTAGCTTGACCTTAACCTTAGAAACATCTACAGTATTTGGTGTACATAGCAGTAAATTAGGTTGTTGAGCTTAAAGGACCAGTAACACCAAAATAATGAATGTTCTATATTATATAAGATTTTTAAGTCCAATAAATGTAAGACTATTTTGATAACCATGAATGTTTGTGCTTTCGTGTCTGAAGAGATGTTTCATGCACTACCCCAAATAATTTTATAGGCTTCATTGTAAAGCATTGGGTAATGCACATTCATGATTGATCCAGCATTAAATAACAGTATTTGAAATAATATATCCTACATTCTGGAAATGATGAAACCTTTGTGATTTTGTTTTAATAAAAAACAAATAGGGCATTTTATTTTTTGTTGTTACTGGCTGTTTAAGGGGTTCTTAATTGTTTGGTTTTCTGAATTTTACATAGTTCTAACATAGATTTTTTTAAATGTTGAAATGTTCCTTTTTCCCCATAAGTAGCTTCTATTTATAGGTTCTTGTAAGATAGGAGTCTTTTATACAGCAGCTCCATTTGTACATTTTGGGTGCTTGCTTGTGAGATTTTCAACATGCCCATTATACAAAAGTTAAGATGGTGCTGAAGTTCAAGTGAAATATGTACCCTATATAGGTACACACAAATTGTCTTCCATTTATTTTACTAGTAAAATAGTGAAGTATGAGGAACAAGCTTATTATATGAGCTTCTACTATTTCTACGCCGCTATTTCTCTGAGCTGCCAAATTTTTTTCAGAGACTTCTCTATACATAAACAAAGACACCATCCCATTTGTACTCTGTTCAACACTGGTCTATAGCTGTCTATGGAAATCACTCCTTCTCCTGTATGGAAACGCAGATATGCAGAGGGAATGTTTTCTGTACTGTAACTGTTTGCCCAAGAGTATGCCTAAATAAGCATTCAATTTTTTTCATTCAACAAAAGTCATTCATATTCTAAGACCATAGTCACTTACTAATGGAGTGTTTAGGTTCATTCATCTATGTAAATTTTTTTTTATTTTGTGCTGCTGTATGAAAGACCAATTACCACACTGATAAAAGTATATTTACTATTTTATTTCCTGATATTTCTTGTAATGGAAGGCTTCAGTATCACTAAGATGATGGTTGTCTTTATTTCCTTTTATTCATTTTAAATTAGTATGGATTAACTATTCATTTTGCCCTTGTTTTTTCCAGAGTATGCTGCCCTAACACTTTCAACAGTCAGTGTTGCTTTCCGTCACAACCTGCACTCTGCACTTAGTGATGTCAGGCAGCAAGTGGTATACAGAGGAGTGGCAGCACCTATAGTTGAGCATTGATTGGAGGAGAGAGTCTGTAGCATTAGAAAGTTTCCATGCTGCCAGGGCAAGAGTTAAGTATACTTTTCTGCAAAATCCAGGCCAAAAGTAACATGAAAACATGTCTATATTGTAAGAATTTGTATAAAGGCATTACAATATTTGGAGCTGTTGAAACTGGGGACTGCAGAAGCCAGCCATGTTTACACAGATTGTCTGGGCAGTTTGATAGATTTTGACCATAATGCAGAGCAAGTTGGGTAGCCGTTTTTACAGATAATGCTGTGATCACAGTAGATGAAGTTGTCCTTACTGAGAATTTTTGTAAGTTGGCAGAGGGGACAGCAATGGATATAGTGGCTATAAACATACCATGTTGGCCTGCGGGCCTTTAGTGCAGCCCATATCCACACAGCTATCCACACAGTATTCCCACAAAGACTATATATATTTGTAGTGTTTCCTTTTAAAGGAGACCTAGTGTGTAAAAAAAAAAAATAAGAACACACCAGTGCGTTATACTCATTTAGATATAGAAGAAAGTAGTGTTTCAGTCTGATTTATTGAATATTTGGGAACCCTAATAATCCCTCCCTATCCATCCACTGCCTGTTCCCTGAATTCCCAGGCTGTGCAGGGAGCCAGCGGCTCTCTGTGCACTGCACTGTAGGACAGGAATCAGCAGCTAGCAGGACCTGATAGGGAACTGAAGCCTGTGTGCTTGTGTGGCTGCATGGCTGTGATTGGCTGTCTCCCTCCTACTGTGCTTCTGGCAGTGACTGTTAGGACACGCCCACCCCTCATTAGAAAGACAGACCGGGACCAGAGAACATCTATAGGGAGCTCTAATAAAGGGGCTATTTTTTAAAGATAATATTAATTTTTGCACCATGTAAAAGCAACACCATATAGTACTTATAATTGCCTACAAAATTAGGGTTTTTTCATTTTTCTTATATGTCTCCTTTAAGGAGCATTCATACTGAGATGGAAATATTTCTTGCTTGAAAGGGGATGCTGAATCATTGCACATTATTATACATACATGTCTAATAGTTTCTCTGCACATTTCAGTTTAACTGAAACCCTCTTAACTAGTGGTGTTCTAACTGCGGCGCAAAGTGTTTGTGCTTATTCCAGTTGTGTTTGAGTATGTGTGCTCTCTAACACATGTGTGCTGTAGTTGTATTGCCTCTGTGCAAGCTGGGAGATCTCATAAGCCAGCGTCAAAGTAATTGCAACTGGTTCCACAGTTTTGATAAAGGTTTCCAAAAGCCATTCACAGCACTGTATATAGAGCTGCATGTAATTAGAAGATGATAATGAGAGAAAATAACTTGAGAAAATGAAGAATTCAAGGAAAATATTTTCCCAGTGCAGATTGATGTATTTCTAATCCCTTTTCAGATACCCAGTTATGTGTATCTTTGCTAGAACACAGCTAGCTGCATTATATTCTTTCCCATAGTTACCTTTTGCAGTGTCCCTTTCAATAACATATTATGCATTATCATTCTTCCCATTGCTTACAGATATTGACATTACAGTATTGTGGGAGCATTCTAACATCTTTCCATTAATATAATAGATCACAAACCGCTTTATACAGTATGCTCCGTTGCTCCTGGTTGCATATTCGCACTCCTCATCCATTTGGGTTCTAGTAATTTAACCATATTAATATGGTTTAAAGGGTAAAGGAAGCATAGCACATTATAACACACTGAGTTAATTAAAGGCATAAACCAAAGATAGGATTTCTATTTTCTTGCATTGAATTGTGTTTGGTACTTCAGCATCAGTGTGCAAAGGTTCACCAGCTTTTTTTCTTTAACTGTAATATATGGGGAAATTATGCAGAGAATTCATGCACTGTCACAAAAGATTTGTGTTTAGAACAGGTTAGACTTTAGTACAAATGATCATTTCAAATTTTTTTTTTTTTTTACTCACTCTTTGAAGCATGGCCAGGCTACTGAACCTTTTAATAATGGATGGCTTTGTGAATTGCTGTGTGCATTTGCTGTCTTTGCTGAAGTCTTCCATAATTTCAGAGTAGTTTGTTGGGAGATGTAAAGGAAACTGTGTGAGTATAAAAGCTACTGTTCTATTCTTATTGTGACTATTGCTCTATTACTGCTATTGTTGAACTGTTGGGATTGCTAGTTGTATTCCTGACATGATGAATGAAGAATCTGAGCCATAAAGGGACTACAGATCTATAGATCTACCATTTTCCCCAAATATATAATAATATATGCTACTGCACATCTATTACCATACAACAGTGCTAGTTAGGGATATTAGCCTGCGTAATTGCATTATACTGTAATTGCATCTCCTGCATTTTTCTAATCGGTCAAGCTCATGGCAGTATGCAATATTACCCAACACAGAATGTCAAGTAAAGTTGTGTTACTTCACACAGCCTCTACATTCACTTTGTCTTGCTGCCCTTGCCATAAGACACATTTCTTTTGATTGGTGTGGTAGTCGCCTTTTAAATTAATTATTAACAAGCTAATTCCATTGTGTAGCCAAGTTCCCTGAAGTTAATCCTTTATTTGCTTTTCTTGTGGCCAACACAATCTGCATTTTGGGGTGATGGGTAATGCTGGAGGCGTGGGTTATGGTGATTTTAATTGGTGTATTTGTCATGAATACAGACACCATTCCATTGATTGATAGGTATTAGGAATGTGCCGAATCCAGTTTTGCATTAGGCCAGGATTCTGCCTTTTTCAGCTGAATTCGGATTTGGATGAATCCTTCTGGCCGTCTGAACCGAATCCTAATTTTCCATATGCAGATTAGGGGCGGGGAGGAAAACCTCATTACTCTTTGTCACAAAACAAGGAAGTAAAGAATTTTTCCCTTAATTTGCATATGTTAAATAGGATTAAGTTCAGTATTTGGTTGAATCTTTTGTGAAGGATTCGTGGGATTTGGATAAATCCAAAATAGTGGATTCAGTGCATCCCTAATAGGTATGTCAATATCACTTTAAAGGAGAACTGAGCCATAACAAAAAATAGAGAAGAAATTCTGCACCTCATGTTTAGGCCACAGTTAACTGAACATACGCTTTGGAGAACCATATGCAGTGTGTATGTGTGTGCATGTATGCATATAATAAATATATATATATATATATATTTTATATATATATCCAATAAGTAAAACCTCTTCAGCAAAATCCAATGGATTTGTTTAACCAAGAAATATTTACACCTGTTATTTAATTCATCAACCAGGAAGCAGAGAAATTAGCTGCATGGATAGACTCCCGCTATTTCTTTCATTAATATGTCTTACCCAATCTTCTGTGTTATTGTACAGGTGCCTAGTCATGCCAAAGAAACTTTACATAGAGTCAGTCACTGTATGCATGTGCCCTTTCCAGTCCTGTCTAATTTGGGTACATGCTTATTGGGTAAGCTTACAATGATTTTGGGGATAAGTGTAAATTATTGGGGCCCCCAATAACATTAGAAAGCCCCATAAGCTTTGGGTACACTTACGATATACATGTATTGAACTGCTCATCAGCTGCATATCAACCATGAGTATGAAGAGGCCTCTAGCAACATTGCACACCTAGCTCTGTCAACATTTCAGCAAAGGATCTCGCATATAATAAGATTTAGGCCAAATAGCTGACTGCTCCACACAAGACTTTTTGCCTTTTAGCCCCCCACTGATTCAGATAAGAATACATTTCATCACATGTCTATAAGAGGGTTTAAATGTCAACTAAAGTTTTGCCTAAAACTAAGACTGTATTACTAAGACTGTATTACAGTAACTTTTAGTATGTTATGGAATGGCTATGTTCTAGAAACGCTAAGCATATTTTGAATCGGGCTATCATGATTTTTTTTTATAGTTTTTGAATTATTTGATTTCTTCTGATTCTTTCAAGCTTTCACAAGGGGTTTACTGTTCTTTAGGGTCAGGGCACAAGGGGAGATTAGTCACCCCAGTGACAAAACTCCTCTTCTTCGGGGCGACAATCTCCGGGGCGACTGCCTTTCACGTAAAATTGCTAGTGGTATGGTACTCTTGGCGCTTTGTTTTTCAGAGTTGCCTGAAGTTTTCTCAGGAAGCTTCAGGCGACTTCGGAAAACGAATCGACATGAATTCCATCCTGCTGGTGAATTTTCATTCAAGCCTGTGGGAAGGCAGGGGGAGGCAGATCGGGGAGATTGTTGCCCCGAAGAAGAGCCAATTAGTTGCCAGCGACTAAGTATCCCCAAATCTGCCCATGTGCCCCCACCCTAAAGGCTACAAATGTATTGTTATTGCTACTCTTTATTACTCCTCTTTCTATCCAGGTTCTCTCCTATTCATATTCCAGTCTCTTCAAATCAGTGCATGGTTGCTAGGGTAATTTAGACCATAGCAACCATACTGCTGAAATTGTAAACTGGAGAACTGCTGAATAAAAAGCTAAATAACTTGAAAACCACAAATTATAAAAAATGAAAGCCAATTGCATGTTGTCTCAGAATTTCACTCTCTACATCACACTAAGGGGCAGAGTTTATGGGAGTTTCTAGAAGTACACCAAAATAAACGTTTGAATTTTCAATTCTAACCCTTGATAAATCTGCCCCATAATATTAATTTAACGGTGAACAACCCCTCTAACACCTGTTTTGTCATAAGGCTTCTGCGTGACCTTTATGCTGCTTTAAAGGGGTGGTTGTTTTTTAATTTAACTTTCAGTATACTATAGAATAGCTAATTCTAAGCAATGTTTTAACTGTCTTTTATTATTATTTATTTTGTATCGTTTTTGAATTATTTGCCAGCTTTCAACTGGTGGTCAGTTAAAGGACCAGTAACATCAAAAAATAAAATTGTTTTAAAGTAATAAAACTATAATGCAGTGTTGCCCTGCACTGGTAAAACTGCAGTGTTTGCTTCAGAAGCACTACTATTGTTTAAATAAATAAGCTGTTGTGTAGCCATGGGGGCAGCCATTCAAAGGATAAAAGGTTCAAGTTACACAGTAGATAGCAGATAAGCTCTGTAGAACGTAATGATATCTGTTATCCATTACTTATCCTGTGCCATATAGCCGTTTTTCAATTTCAGCCATAGCAGCTTGTTTATATGAACTATAGTAGTGTTTCTGAAGCAAACAGATCAGTTTTAACAGAGCAAGGCAACATTACATGATATTTTCTTTACTTTAAAACACTTTAGTTTTTTGGTGTTACTGTTACTTTAACCTGTTAAAAAAAAATTGCTCTGTAAAACAATAAATATATTGTTATTGCTACATTTTATTAGTCATCTTTTTATATAGGCCCTCTCCTATTTATATTCCAGTCTTTTTTTCCAATCAATGCATGATTGCTAGCAACCAGATTGCTGACATTACAAACAGGAGAGCTGCGAAATAAAAGACTAAATAATAAAGAAAAATAAAGAAAAGCTACATACTGAAAGTTAATAGTGAACAACCTCCTTTAGTCCCCTTTTATATGAACCAGAACTGCCCCAGTCTGCTCCCACTTGGTGTGCTAAGCACCAGTTCTGAGAACTGGATTTAAAGTGGACCTGTCACCCCAAAAAAAATATTCAAAATCATATTTTATCACATTAGTCAAGCAAAATTAACATTATTTACACCATATAAATTATTTGAATCTTGTTTCCTTCAGTTTGGGAATTCATAATTATAGCAAGCAGGCAGGAGCCATTTTGTGGACACTGTTATTAAGGCAAGATCTCGGAATCTTGTTTGAGCACCAGAATGGGGGACCCGATGTCTATCCCCATGCCCTCGCTACACAATTAAATGGTTAAGAGAACTGGGGGAATGTGTGGGGAGCAGTGGCATCTAGGAAGTGCTGAATGGAAAGTGAAAGTAAATATCTGCCCCGCCTCTATGCCTAAGGCATAGAGGAGTGGCAGACAATATTTGATTGACAGCTGAGATTTTTAAATGAGCTTAAAACAGCTTTAAATGAGCTTAAAACATGCTTTAATAAAAATTTTAAATTGGATTTCATGTTTAATTTGAAAAGGACTTTTATTATACAGATTTTTGTGTCTGGGTGATGGGTCCACTTTAAGACCTGACATTGTTTGATGCCTTGGGGAGCAGGGTACTAAATGTATTTTTGTACCTGTGGGCTGGATTCTAGGGGTGTCTCACTGTGAATGCGCCATGCGCTGTGTATTTGAATGAGGAGGGCTGTAGTACTGGAAATATAGACCTAGAAGTGGGATTTTGGGTTCACTCCATGGCTAAAGTAAAATATAATGCAGTTGCAAAGATTGACCAAAACTGCTGCAAGCCAAAGGGATTTTTAAAAACCTTAATGTGAATTAATTGTCTGACTCTCTGTAATGTTAATATAGACTCCGGCAAGCTAACTTGGGGGTGGTGTCTGAAGAAGGTAGACATGTAACCAACCAGAATGTTTTGACCTGGAATAAACTTCTCACTGAAGGGGTGTTTTTCACTTTTTTTTTGGTGGTTACACCAATATAGAATGCATTTCCCTGACTATATTTTCTGGCACTTAATACCATTTTTTTTTTTAACGTCTCCTCATATTAGTAATGTGTGGGTCCAAAGTTTCCTGACCCACGCCCGTCTTCCCATCACCTGCGGCTTCTCCGACTTCCGGGTTTCTTTTATAGACCTGCCCTGCCAGTGACATCACAAAAGGGGCGAGCAGGCGCGCATCTATAAAAAGTGAAGTCTGCAGGTTGTAAGGTAGGTCTCCCAGAAGATGGTGGCCGAGGTCGACTTGAAGCTGCCTGCACATCACTAATATATACTGTATATATTTATTTTATTTTTTTTCTCACATATTTTCCCAACCCTCTTACCAGGAATTCTCAGCACATTATGATATGGTGAATAGAAGTATTGCTGCATATTCAGTATAATTGAATATACATAGCATGTACTTCTAGCTATGCATTTAGTGATTACCATTGTTAGTGACTAAATTAATTGGCTAAGCTATCCCATTCTAATCATGTTGACCTTAACATTAATTCTTAAGTATGGAATTCTAAAACAAACTTTATTTTGTGTATTTTTTAGCTGTTTAATCTATTACTCTGTAGTTGGCTAGTTTTTTTACTGCATCTGCTTGGTGGCTAGGGTCTGAACAGAGGAATAGACAGGGGTTCAAATGATAGATTGTGAAATAAATAAGGGAGGGCATTATTACAAATATAGTAAAAGAATCTGAATCCAGTCTGAGATTTTTAGGGATCTCTGGCTTTGTTGGGTACAGCAGCCCAGTAGCATTGTACTTTTCAGGTGAAAGAGAGGCAGAATAGAAAGAAATCTTTATAAATCCCCCACAAATATCCGTATATCCATCATATTTACATGTAATTCTACAATAAACATAAAACCATAGTCTCTCCTAAACTAGACATTTGTATCATATCATTCCCCCTGAAAAATTAAGATTATTTAAATTCTGATCTGTAAAGTTGTTTCATGCTTCAATTACAGGATATTTGGCAGACCACATGTTACTGATTCTCAAACCTTATTAAACAACCAATCTTGTAAAGGCTGCAAATTTGAATAATATGGGGTGATATGAATGGATGGATATGGATTTATTTTTTTAAATGCAAGGCCAAAGTAAAGCTCCTGTCCAGTTTTGCAGGACCAAGGACAGGGCAAACCTGAGTATATTCATATAGGGGAATTGTCAATAAGGTAACAGCTTCATTATACTAAGGGGTGGTTATTCAAGCTAGTCATTGAAGGAGTAAAGGCAAAGGAGAACTTGATAAAAAAAAAAACTGTTGAGTTCTCCCATTTTGACCAGTGATGGACTGTCCTTCCACCCGTGGATAAATATGTCCTTTGGTCTTTTTCATTTACTCTTTATCACTTATTGAATTCTTTCTTTAAAAAAAAAAAAATCCCTGCTGCGAACCAATTAAGCTGGTGATGCCTAAAGATTCACTCGTTTGGCAGATGTCTGAGTTATCAGACAAAAGAATCTGCAGATGGTAAATCCTATACAGACTCATATGATGCATGTTTATAGCTATGGCAGTTCTTTAAACTTTTTCCTACACCAGAGGTCACAGTGTGTGTAAAGAGCCATAATCTGGAATTCCCAAAAGAAAACCCCACAAATGTGAGTTTATACAAGCGAGATAGGAATATAGAGATATGGATTATAGATAGATGTACATATAAATATTTTAACATATGGTTAGTTATACATAGATATAGGTAACAATATATAATAAAATAAATAATGCCTATAATAATCAGATGCATTTCAGTAAATAGATATGTACAGGCAGAAAATGTAGATGGAGAAATATATAGAATTCCAGTAGGCTATAAAGAGTAATCAAGGAACTGTTTTATTTTTTTGTCTCGTTAAATTAAGTGGAGTTTTGCCCTCCTGTCATACCTGAATTAAGAATACTAAATAGCCTGTATCGTATTTACTGAACTATATAGTTGATAATCCAGGCTGTGAAACCTTATAATACACTAACCTATCTTTAACATATGGTGAAATATTGCAGGCAGGGAAAGCAACTTATCCAGATTCTTTGTTGCTGGAGATTTTGTTTTACTGTTTACATATGTTTGTTTGGTGTTTTACAAACAAGGAGTTCACCTTAAAATGATATTTTATTAGTTCTAAGACACTGCATTTGGTATTGGTTTTTAAGGGACACGGCAGACTAAAATTAACTTTTAGTATAATGTAGAGTGTGTCTCCATTTGCTCTTACTTTTTTTGTTCCTCTGGTTTATAAATATGTTTTCTATTGCAGCTTTCAAGTTTGGAAATTAAAATGTTTACTGGTTGAGTTTATTGGGAATATTATGGAGTTATGTGCAAGTCATAAATTTCCAAATCTGCCCTCTCTCAATCCAGGTGCAACCCAGCCTCGGGCTGAGAAGGGACAGACCATAAAGTAGAAGGGCCCTGCAGCCTGGTTTGGGTGTGAGATGGGAAGTAGAGGTTATAATTGGGTTTGGGTTTAACATTTTCTGACCCTCTCATCAATACCACTCATGCATCCTTCAGCCCAGGTCCAGTCCATATTGGGCCAGCCTGTGTATTACTATTGCCTGCATTATGCTAAAAGATCATTATAAAGTAGACACTCCCATGTTTTTCTGCAGCCTTATAGACTTGCCATTAAGCATTTATCCTCGTTACAGGGCACAGATCCAGCAGCCAAACTGCTTTTTCAAGAAGATACTGATGTAAAAAAAATAAGAATATCATTTTTATAACCTCATTTTCCTAATTCTTGATGGTTTTTTTTAAATAGAACCAGTTTGGGAATAAGCAGAATAGGAAACCTAATGAGTTGAATCAGTAAGAATAAAAATATATTATAACTTCCATAGACAAGGAAAATGTTAAGGTGATCTCCCTAATACCTACACCTTTAAAAAGATTAGTAAATGAAGCCCATGCTTGTCGTCCTAGTTCAGCAGCTAATGCCTACATTTTCAACTATATGATGGTCCGTAAACCATATGCATTTGACGAAGGACTGTAGTCTGAAACTGTTGTTTATCCTTTAATAAATATCTTGCTGATTTATTGTATGTGAGTTTTGTGGCTTTTGTTTGTTCAGATACTTAATGCTTCTCTTACTCTTAATGCTTTTATTTCAGATTCAATTTCCTCAACATTAGTGATGTGCACCCTATCCTAGCCTGCAAAATGTTGTCACTGTAGGGCCCAATCCCGACCCGTACCTGCTTCATCCTGCTCTGTACACTACTTATGTGCGCTCCTCTGGTTTCAAGACATGGATTCTTTGGAAGCAGTGGAGGAGTGTACTTCTCAAGTTTGATCCAAAGTGGTTGGCCAAATTTCAGTTTGAAACTGCCCAACCGGTGGTCAACCCGATTGGCACTGCGGGTTTCGGTTAATCCTGCACATCACTACTCTACATCCATCATTTTTGCTATAATGGGTGATAGCTGGATGGCTGTGAGATATTGGTAAAGTGGGGTTATGACCTTATAGATACATACCTCCCAATTCAACCATGGCCAGTTAACCAATTTTAGGTCAGAGATTCTGGACTGCCCCCAGATAAATGGCACCATTGCAAGGTATGTTTATCTAATATAGTGCCATCCAACTGTTTGCATAAATATTGTGTCATTTATTCAGTGCACACTATGCCCTTATTCATTCAGTTGTTCACTGTGCCCTTATTCATCCACGTGTTCAGTGTGCCCATGCTAATCAAATTGTACATTATGCCCTTATTCTACCTGTACACTGTTCCCTTTTTCAGTAATTTCTTCATGATGCCCTTTTTCATCCAATTTTTCACTATGCCCATATTCATCCACCTTTACATTATGGCCTTATTTATCCGTTTGCTATGCCCATATATACATCCAATTGTATATTCTGCATTATTCACCCACCTGTACATTTTAGACCTAATCTGCAATGCCCCCTGTAGCATGCAAAGTCAAAAAATTCGATTTGCCCACTGCATGGGGCATTGTGCAAATAGGCACAGATCCTTTTGTATTTCTTTGATAAGACAGGGTTTTAAATTACTCCTTTTCTCTTGCCTAGATTGGGGGACACAGGCACCATGGGGATAAAGATCCTGCAGCTGGAGAGCGGACACTAAACAGTTAAAAGACTCCTGCTCTGGGCTTTATCCCCTGCCTACTTCCTGTTCTCCTCAGTTTTATTTTAGTGTCCTCAGAAGGAGGACTGACACTAGTGGCTCTGGAGCAAGTGGTTAGGATACTTTCCAAAAACCATGCCACACAGGGGCCAAGGTTCTCTTTCTAGAGCCCCTCCAGCCTAATTGTTATTTTTAACTTGTTTGCCCGCTGCCTTTCCGCTCTCCGGAGGTCTGCAGGCTAAGCTCCACTGATCCCTGGGGGGATCCGGTTCCCGCTCCACGGAGGCTGCACCGACCCACTACCACAGGGATCCACCAAGGGCACTTCAGGCTGGCATCAAGGGTAAGTATTACACCCTCCATCTCACCCCAAATGACTTCCTCAGACATACTGCCCCCTCACCCCCCGCTCGCTCACCCGCCCGCTCGCTCACCCGCCTGCCTTTCTGCATGCCTCTCTGACCTAAGCATCCACTGCTGCTACCACCTCTCGCGCCCACTGTCACCTCCGATTTCGCGGCTGCCATCTTGGATCACGCAGGATTTCGCGGCCGCCATCTTGGATCACGCGGGATTTCGAGGCCGCCATCTTTGATCACAGGCAGCCTCCTGGATTAGCTGGCCATTATTACAACAGCTTCAGTATCCAGTGCCATCTTCCTTCCCAGTGCATTTTGAACAGAATAAAATGTACATCCTAAGACCTGCATGCTTACTCTGACCTTATCTGGGCATATTAAGTGGATACTGAAATTCTTTCAGCAAACCATACCCGACTAACATTAGTCAGTATTCCCTCGGGCATAGGTACAGGGGGAACATCACCCTGTTTGGATGACTGACATCATTGATATAAAAAATATAAATAAATAAAATGCCAATCACTATCTCTTGATCTGCACATTAATGTCCTATTTGGGCAAATCAGGTTAATATTACTTCCACTGACCCCTTATAGGCCCACCCTTGCCCTGCTAGCAGCCCTTCGGCTGTGGCTCTACTGTCCAGCTCGGCATCCGCTACGGCAAATAAATTGAGCTCGGACTTTGAATTCGTACATGCCTTATCTCTCCTACTTGTGTGTGGCACAGTTACTGGAGATTATGGATAGAGTTGTGGATATCTATCTGTTCCCAAGATGATCCTCCCCCCCATGGTCATAACACCATTCCCACTCCTCTCCATATTCCATGGACAACATGGAGGAATATTAGGGGAGAGAAGGGCAAATTAACGGGGGAGGACTCTGATCCAGACACTCCCTACCCTAAAGGGAGGTAGACGGACCTATATGGGCAGTCTTAACATAAGTCCTTAGCATTCAGGACAACCCAGCCAATGCGGTTCCTGGTATCGATTGCTTCACATCGGCTGACAATTCATATGGCAATAGAAATCCCCCTGTGCTTTTTCCCTAGCCTAGGTCCAGAGGGGAAAAAAAAAGCCAAATCTCAATGGAAGCCCCAGACCTTAGGGTCCAACTCTCTAGGATAGACCTTCAGTAGGGCGACCCACACGGGAATTACTTTTTCCAAAACCCCACCATCTTGGCTAATGCGGCTTAAATCCCCTTGATAAGTAAAGGGCTTCTACAAGGCTATAGTCACTGACCCAGTTACAGCCTTCATCCCATATTGATTACTCCGGTGTGGGTGGAGCAAGTTGCCAAACTTACTGGGTCAGGTTTCACCACCAACCTCCACCTCTCAAGGACTGATGTTGTCATACATATATAGCGTGACACAGCCCTAGACCCAGCTAAATTATCGTGCTGATGCTTCTGCACTCTGTTGCCACACCTAACTTTTAGGATTCTGGGTCAATCTGCGCCTTCCCAGGAAGACTACGTCTGAGCAAGTTAGACCAGACTAGCGCCTAAGTGATGGGGTGCAAAAGGCACTACCAAATCAAACCTACAGTAAGTACCCATCGCTTCCAAGTAGTCAACCTCGTTCATCCTTCTCGCCAACGTCATGGCTCTGGAGCACAGCTGGTGAACCCACAGCAGGCACAAATACTCCTACACACGGAGTCCTTCCTGGTCTTTGACCAAGAACACTACTTGACTTGCCCAAGACTAATACTACACAGCTGAAGGTGTACTCATCTCTGACTAAAGCGCCTGGGAGGAGGGAAAGCATCCCATCAGAGGGAACCCAAGAGATTGGCGGTCACTAGAGTAATCTTCAACCTTCCTCCCCAGGAACCATTTTCAAAGGTTCTACATTCCAAGAGAGTAAACATCACTTACTCCAGTCTCGCTTACTCCAGTCTCTTCATGCCACCAGGAGGGACGGTTCCTACTGACCAGTGCTAGACATAAGTGCCATTCCAAGAAGGGGGAATCCACTCCGTCCCTAGAGGGGGTTTTTTGTTGGAGTAGTTGACGGCAAGGTGCCTACAGGCGTGGAGATTTCAATATATCAAGAATTAGCACAATTGCTGAAGGGTGTGCCATCTTTTTATTTTGCACACAAGCATTTCCTACCCTTCTGCATTGCAGGGCAGCTCTTGCCCCCTTCTGATTGTCCCTTGCACTTCGAGTATCACCAAGTCAAGGCAGCGGTTTTGTCAAGGCTAACGTAATAGACTCTGCTTGGAAGACCTACCAGTAAAGGCCAAGTCATGGCCACGGAATTGTCAGGCCAAAGGTTACACAACATACAGACCATGTCTTCTAAAAGAAGTCAAAGCACTGCGGACCTCACCTCAATTTACCTGTCCGTGGTACTACAGACCCTGAGGGGCTGGATGCTCAAATCCAAAAATCTGCCCTCCCCCAACTCACAAATTAGAATACCTATGTCTAATCACAGACTGCTCGGGGGGAGATCTTCCATTCACAGACCATGGTATCGACTCTCCATAGCTGAATCCCCATACTCGAGAAGAGGTGCCCAGTCCCTCAGGCGGGCTGCATAGGCACCATGGAAAAACTGGTTTAATCATCATCAGAGTTTTCATCAGCGTACCTACACACGACCTTCAGCGGTTCATGGTCCATTCCAGAGACAGAATCCTCATGACCTAGATAGATTCATGCCAACCCCTGTCCAACTCAGGGCATTTCTACTGGTGTGGATTCAGCCTGGGAGATATCTCTCTGGGAAGGCCTTCTCAGCTCATCAATGGGTGATCCTGGCCATAGATGCAAGTTTCCGCAGTTAGGGAGAGGCCATTCGGCTCCCACACAGTACAGGGTTAATGGAACAGGACAGAACCGTCTCTTCAGTTCATTAGCTTGAAGCCTCCTTCCCATTAATAGAGCACTGGACTGACACCATAAAAGGCCAATCTGCTAGATAGCAATCTGAGACTGTGCTGGTGGTTGCATACGTAAATCATGGAGTGACCTGAGAGCAAGGTACACACCAGCTCCACAGTACATATCTCAGAGGGAACTTCAGGATAGTCGACTTCCTCAGCAATGAGATGTATTGCTGCAAGGGGAACCTCCATACAGAGGTTGCATGATTTTAGAACAATTGGTAATACCGAAAGTAGTTCCAATGATGACCAGGTATCTACCCAGCCTTTCGCACAAGTCAGCGATGGAAGTAGTGGTGGACACACTCGTAGCTCCTTGGTTGTACAACCTTACCCACATGTTTTCCCTGCTCATCCAGCAAATGGATTAAGGAACGGAATAACACCGTCTGGGGGGAACAAATTCGGCCACAAAAGGGCATAGCTCACAGAGCTCAACCTGGTGACTGACACACCTTCTACTTCCAGTTAGAGTCGATCAGCTATATCAAGGTCCAGTTGTCCACCCCAAAGGTCACCTCCGTTGACAACAACATGGCCCTCAAAGCCCCTTGTCCTGACTAACTCAGGTGTTCTCCAGTGTATCATGCCAGCCACTTCAAGAGCTCAAAAAAGGGCTATCAGCAAGTATTTACCAGCAGATATGAAAAGTAGTTATCACTTGCCGTATACACATTGACAAGGATCAGGTCCCACCTGGGTTGCCAGGCCTTCATAGGGAGCTAACCCATGGTTCCCTGAAGATATCCGCACTCTCTACAATTTTGTCTCCGACAACAGACAGCCATCGGCCAAACATCAGGACCTTCTACAGGGTGCCATAGGACTGGCTGACAAACAGCCACTCGTACATTAACCTAGTCCTTTAATAGCTACCGAAGGACTCCTTGACTCCCAAGATTCCAACCCTTGGTGATCTTGACAGCAAAAGGGTCCATCTGGTGGTTTCCTCCTCCAAAGGGGTTCGGAACTCGTGGCTCATCTTTTAAGGCTAACACATCATCTTCAGGTTGATAACGCGGTTCTGCGACCAATCAGGAAATTTTTCCAGGCTGGCCTCAGATCCAAGGAATCCGTAGATCTCTTGGTTCCTTTCATCTTGCAAAACCCAAAACTAGCCAATCCATCATCTTCATGCTGATAACGTGGTACTGCGACCAGTTATGAGATTCTACCTCCCTGATTCCCTCCCGGATTATCTGATTCAATCCTATGAAACACTTATCTGTTCTCTACCGTTGTTGCTTAACAATGTACTCTGGGGTGAGGCTCCTTCTCTCATTAGGGCTCTTTATAGATTCTTGTCCTTCCTTCTTCGGTGTTAAAACTGAGGAGAACAGGAAGTAGGCAGGGGATAAAGCCCAGAGCAGGAGGAGGAGTCTTTTAACTGTTTAGTGTCCGCTCTCCAGCTGCAGGATCTTTATCCCCATGGTGCCTGTTTAACGGTAAGTACAAAAATCCCTCTATAACTTTATTCAGCAAGCTTCACACAATGCTTTTATTAATCCAATTGTACACTGTGCCCTTATACATCCTCATGTACACCATGCCTTTTCTAATCCAATTGTACACTTTGCCTTTACTAATCCAATTGTACACTAGGCCCTTATTCACCCACCTAAACACCATGCCTTTACTAATCCAATTGTTCACTATGCCCTTATCCACCCACCTGTACACCATGCCCTTATTCACTCACTTATACACTATGCCTTTACTAATCCAGTTGTACACAAGGCCCTTATTCACCCACCTGTACACTATGCCTTTACTAATCTTATTGTACACTAAGCCCTTATTCACCCACCTGTAAACTATGCCCTTATTTGCCCACCTGTAAACTATGCCCTTATTTGCCCACCTGTAAACCATGCCCTTATTCGCCCACCTGTAAACTATGTCCTTATTTGCCCACCTGTAAACTATGCCCTTATTCGCCCTCCTGTACAACTATGCTCTTATTTAACCACCTTTACACTATGCCCTTATTCACCTACCTGTACACTATGCCCTTGTTCACCCACCTTTACACTATGCCCTTGTTCACCTACCTGTACACTATGCCCTTGTTCACCCACCTTTACACTATGCCCTTGTTCACCCACCTGTACACTATGCCCTTATTCACCCACCTGTACACTATGCCTTTGTTCATCCTCCTGCACATGCTCCCATCAGCTTAATTTCCCTGCACTGAGGCTGTCAGCACAGGGAATTGAAGGAGCGGATGCCAGTGCATTAGCACCAAGTCACAGCCTTGTGTGCCCTAAATTTAAGTGCTCTCTGATGGGAGTCAGGACTACAGCCTGACCTGGAGCTTAGAATGGTTAATGAGACTGTTTTATGATTTTCGGAGCACTAAACTAGGAGTCTATAACATTTATATATGGTTGTACATGCACCTTGCACTTGTGAGTTGATGCCAATGCATCTTTCAGCCTGCTCTGAAAAATTATATGCAAGCGCATATAATGCTCACCTATCACAGCAGGCTGCACCCCCTGCCAAGTTCTTTTAGTGTGCTCATTGGAGGCAGACACTCTCCCTTAGGGGAGTATTTTTACTCATGATGTTTGTAATTAATTCTTTTTCCTTTTTTTTTTTTTTAATTTTCTCCACAGGTTCACCGGGCAGGATTTCAGGTTCAGCCCCAGGTGACACAGGGTAAAGTTCAGAGACAGGAGCTTTAGCGGAGCCCTGGCTCAGTTCTCCAGGCTGGGGACAGGAGCTTTTGTTTATAGGCTTCTTTAGCAGACCGCAGTCCCCAGTCCAGCCATGGTCCTACTACCACACGCCGCAACCCTGCCCCACTCTGATTTTGACGGTGGGGGAAGACTTCTTCATCCCTACTATATTAAAATTGTCGCCTTTCGACTGTGACGTCTCGCTACACAGCAGCTCCTCCTGCACTCTTCAAGCTGTGTTCTAATGCAGACGCTGCCATTACGCTGAGCCTTCTGCAGCAGGACTCCGCTGAGCCCCTTCTCTGCTCAGGCACCGGTCGGGTTAGCAACTTCTTCTCCGGGTCAGGCAAGGACCGAAGAGTCGGCATAAGCAGGGTTCTGATACACCAGGTGTATTTATATATATATATATATATATATATATATATATATATATATATATATATAAGGGCTTGGGCACACACTGGAAGAACAAATACCTGGGTGCTATTCAGAAATGTAGTATATCGATGTAAAAAAGTGCTGAAGCACACCAGGATTTTCAAAAAAAGAAACTTCTTTATTGGATCGACGTTTCGGTCCACACAAGGACCTTTATCAAGACATTTCAAACATGTGAATACCAAAGTTATATAGACTCACCCACCAGTGAACCAACACCAGGACACACCCACATTACACGTGTATAGATTAACCCTTGGTGAACCTCATAGTATAGCAGAATAAGTGTGTGTTAATATCTGAAAAACAAAATTAAAAGGATTTAAAATGTTTTAAATATATATAGAATATTAAAATTGTGGATGTAAAGTGATACAAAAATATATAATTTAGATAAAAACACGTCAGAATCTTTTCCCTTATATAGCAAAAAACGTTTTTCATTGAGTTAATAATCCACATAATCGAACCACTTAGTGTAAAAATGAAGTAAGTCTCTTTGTGATAGCATACGGTCCCAGTCTCCTCCTCTATTAGGTTCAGACACTAAGTCAGTGCCCATAAACTTTAATGTGGGTAATCTGTGACCCATTTTCAGATAATGCTGTGGTAGAGGTAAATCCGTTTTCCCATTTTCAAAAGCCCGTTTAATGGAAGATCTATGATTGCCCATTCTTTCACGCAGTGTGTTCTGTGTTTTACCAATATAGGACAATCCACAAGGGCAAGTAATCATGTAAATAATATGTGTGGATGTACAAGAAATTCTATGTTTAATGGGAATATCTTTGCCCGAATGAGGATGTTTAAAGGTAGTACCCGGAGCCATGTATCTACAAGTAGTGCATCCTGCACATTTAAAGCAACCTTTCTTGGACGTGGCCACAGCTCTCTCATAGGCCTCTTTTATCATGAGCACATCATATTTCCTTTCTATCAGTTTATCCCATAGTTCCATGGCCCGGTTTTGGAAGTCATCCCAAGTCAAGCATATGCGTCTCAGACGCAAAAATTGCCCCACTGGGATGCCCCCCAAGACCGAGTGTGGATGGCAACCATCAGCTCGCAATAGTGTATTTTTGGAAATAGGTTTAAAATATAAATCACATCTAACCTCCTGGCTCTCCGTCCCTTCTAATGTTACGTCCAAGAAATGAACAATACTTTTATGAAATGTATATGTAAATTTCAGATTGCAGTTATTTCTATTACAGCATTCTACAAATTCAAGGGCTTTCAACTCTGTACCCTGCCATATCAGAATTAGATCATCTATATAGCGATGATATGAAATAATTTTCTGTCTGAATGGGTTATCACATCCATAGACGCGGGACTGCTCCCGCCAACCCATGACTAGGTTGGCGTATGTGGGGGCAAATTTGGCCCCCATAGCGGTGCCATGTCTCTGGAGGTAAAAGACTCCATCAAACATGAAATAATTGTGTGTTAAAAGATATTCAATGCTCAACATTATGAATTCTTGTGTAATTTCATCATATATTTGAGAATATTGTAACCAGAACTGTACAGCCCTTAGACCTGTAGAATGCTCAATGCTTGTATATAATGAGGTGACATCTAGTGTCAACCAACTATAATTTTCCCTCCACTGTACAAATTGTAAATAATTACCTGTATCTCTGAGGAACAAGGGCAAAAGTTTTACAATGGGTTGTAATAACGTATCTATAACAGATGACAATTTTTCATTCAGGCTGTCTATGCCTGAGATGATAGGTCTACCTTTTACATTTTCTAATCCTTTATGGACTTTGGGTAGTATATGAAAGATAGGTATCTTGGACATACCCCTCACTATATCTTTAAATTGTTCCTTAGAGAATATCTTGGATATTACACCAAAGTTAAAGATCTGTTCAAGTATCAATCTATACTCCCTAGTAGGATCAGCTCGTAGCGGCTCATATGTTTCACAATCATCTAACTGTCTGGAACATTCATTGAAATAGTCCATTCTATTCATTACTACCACTGATCCGCCTTTATCTGAATTTTTTATGATGATATCCATATTTTCTTTTAACTCTCTCAAGGCCATACGTTCCTTTTTAGTCATGTTATTGTTATTATATTTAAGACTAGATCTACGTTTGACCTGCTTAGATAGCATTTCCAAATCCTGTTCAACTAGCTTTTGAAAAAGTTCAGTGTATTGTCCTCTATGCTGTATCGGATAAAAGGATGAAGCATTTTTTACATTAGTACTCTCTGGGGTAATATCATTAAAGAGAGCCCTGTCAGAGAGAGACAAATGTTACAAAAGTTAAGTGCATAATTATTTGTGTCATACGAATTTATATATACATTTTCATTTATTTGTGAATCCACAGATTCTTGACTATTAATAATGTCATTATCTGTTTTAGAGTGAAAAAATCTTTTCAAAGTGAGTTTAAGTGTAAACTTATTTAAGTCTAAAATAGTGGAAAAAAGTGAAAAATCATTATCTGGTACAAAATTTAAGCCCTTACTTAGGACACTTTTTTGTGCACTTCTTAATGTAAAAGAAGACACATTTATGACATTACTAATAGACTCACACTCTACTTTGGGCCCCTCATGTTTTTTTTCCCCCATTTGTTGAGTCCCTTCGAGAAGTCTTTTCCTTTTCGCATTCAAAAAAATCCTTGAATTATCGCCAGTGTAAAACTCTGGATCACTTGTATTATATGTAGCAGAAAAAGATACTTTGGTAGATGTTACGTCAGTCCGTGTCAATCGCTAGTCTGATTTATTTCTGCTTTTATTTTGATTTCTCCAAAAGTTTTTATTTGCCTTCTGTTTAATAGCTGATCTAGGGGACTTCATCTGTTTATCTCTATGCCACGTTTAGACGTTATCATTAACAAAGTCCAACTTATCACGATTAAATTTCTGCTGTTTAACTTGCATTATTATTTCATTCGACTGTAGCTTCCCCTTTAATCTTTTGTCCCGTTGTACAAATTCACAGTTTTTTGGTAGGCTATTGATCTCAACCTGTAATAGATTCATCTCTGCCTTTATCTCTGCATGTTTAGATTTTTCTCTTGTGACAATTAAATCCATTAGGGACATTGAACATTCAGATAGTATATCGTTCCAAGATGTAATAAAGTCTTTATCATAAAAGTCCACATGGAACGAAGGATATTTATTAATACGTAAACCTCTTGGCACTCGTCTTTCCTTTATGTAGCGTTGCATGGTTGTATAATCCCATATAGTGCTGGAAGATGGCGCCTGTGAATCTGCACTGAGAGGTAAGTAAAAAGTTAGGGGCATTTACCATGGGTAGCAGCTAGGCTGGGGGGGGGGGGTCTATGTATGGTAGTGTTTTTTTCATTAAGGGTTTAGTTTTCTATAAAGCATGAAACAGCTTCATATTTCTATAAGTCTTATCTCAGTATGGTAATGGTGCAAGAGGAAACTCCTACAAAGAAAGAAAGGCTGGATGTGTTTTAGTGGCGATAAATAACAACTGGTATTGTGGGTTATAGGTCACTATAACTAGCAATGTAACATGACACACATGGGGGCCAGCAATGACATAGGAAGGAGACGGCACACAATTTTGTCAGTGGAAAACCTTAGTTTTGATTATTTCACTACATGTACAGATTTACTGTTCATGATACAATGAAATACTCCTCTGCTCCATTCATTACAAGATGACCGTTATTTTATTTCCATTTAATCAATAGCTGTAAGTTTGAAAGAAAGTAGCTAAAATGCATAGTAAATAATGTAGTATGCAAGTTAATCTCTAGATGTCACTGTGCAATACCATTTTAATACAAACACAGCACTGTGCCACAGTTTGTAGCCCTGACACATAAATTAGAGGGTATTTGTATGCCAGTAACATAGTCTGTACTGAATCACATGTAGCCTTTCACTTGCTGACCATTACGCTATTAATACCGGTCAGGTTCCTAGGTGGTAAAGGACTTGCAGTTCAACAATAGCCAAAAAGGCAACACTTGTTAAAAAAAAAAAACATATAAACCAGTGACTTGTGAACACATTGCTCACCAACTCCTTGGAAGGTGCTCCCAGTTAGTTCCTGGCTTGGGAGCAAGTCTTTGTTGCAAAAAAAACCAAGTGTGTTGTTAAAGGGGTGGTTCACCTTCAAGTTAACTTTTAGTATATTGTAGAAGGGCCAATTCTAAGCAACTTTGCAATTGGTCTTCATTATTTATTTTTCATAGTTTTTTAATGATGTGCAATTTTCTTCTGTTTCTTTGCAGCTTTCAAATGGGGGTCACTGACACCATCAAAAAACAAATGCTCTGTAAGGCTACAAATGTATTTTTATTGCCACTTTTTATCACTTATCATTCTATCCAGTCCATCTCCTATTCATATACCATTCTCATATTCAAATCAATGCAGGGTTGCTAGGGTAATTTGTACCCTAGAAACCAAATTGCTGACACTGCAAACTGGAGAGCTGCTGAATGAAAATCTAAATAACTCAAAAACCACAAATAATAAAAAAATGAAAACCAATTGCAAATTGTCTCAGACTGTCACTCTCTACATTATACTAAAAGTTAACTGAAAGGTGAACAACCCCTTTAAACAGAGTCTCCTTTAGACTGTCAGTCCGCATAGGGTCCACCAGTAGTTAATCATGATCATAATTCACACCCTTGGGAATTTTTGCATGCTTGTGTTGCTGATGTTATTTACATTTGAATGTGGCTCATTGGTAAAAAAAGTTTGGGGACCCCTGATCTAAATCATCCTGAGAGGTATCATGTTACTGCCATGAAGGGAACATTTCAATATAACTAACCTTCCTTCCAACATTCCAACTCCCCTCAGTCCCTACGCCCCTCTTTACAAAATCTTATGACCAGTGGCTGATGCCATGTTGGATTTGGTGTTGGATTTAGTGACCTACACATGACTATTGTCAAGCAGTACTGTTAAACAGCAGTGAGAGGTAGGTCAGAAAAATTGTGCACAGTACGTGATACCAAACCAGGAACTCATTCCCTGTTGCCTTTGCTGTCAGGCTCAGGATGGTGTGGGCAGGCCTCCAACTCTTCTGTGTCTCTCTGCACGAGGCATGGAGGTGTCTGGTGACCACTGAAAGCTTGCAGGTCACAACTAAATTCTGCAAACACTTCTTGTGCTGTTCTCACCGCCGCTTCCTGTTCTGAGAACTGAGCTTGCCTTGCGTGTAAGGGAACTGCTAGAGGTAGCTGGTCACTTAACTACCCACGACTTGCAGAGGAATGCAGGGGACCATAGTATTTAATATTTCATTCATAACAACATTAATTATTTTGCATAGGACATGGCAAGACCCCGATGTAATGTAATTCTGGGTGGCATTTTCCTCCTCTGACTCTATAAAGGAATATCTGGACCATTAAGTTAATCTCTTTCATCCACCACAAGGAATAGGCAAATCCAGAGACTGGAATAGGAGGCCACAGTGAAAGGTGTTTGTGCATTGGGCTCCCAGTTAGTAAGGCCTAGCTAGAATGAGGTTCAGTTGTACCTAGGGCACAAAATAGAGGGGTGTATAGACTACTGTTGTACCGACCAATGTGAATCCTGTGTGATATGTGTGAGTTCCAGTATTGTGATAATGTTTTTACACGACACGGGGTGAGGAGAACCCCACCTATGTGCACCTACATTTTCCATTTTCATGGAGTTCCCTATAAGTCAAAGCACAGGCAGGCTACGTGCTGATGCAAGTGGCACCCAATTATGTGTAAATGATGGTAATTCCAGGGTGCCACAGCAAACTGCTTGAGTAGACACCACTGTGCCAAAAGAATCACACACCAATGGCGTTTTAACACAGTGCACCAGATATCACATAATGCCTACTCAGAAAATATTAGCTGCAACTTGAACTTATTATGCACAGAAAAATACATGCCATTGTGTGGGTTTTGAACAAACGCAACAGGCCACAGCTTCTTGTGTGCGCCATAATTATGTGATTTGTGGGCAAAAAAAACCATGGTGAGTTGTGTCTGAATTAAGCACCTTGCACACTGCATCAGATAATTGTCCCTTAAAGTATTCCATGAAAATGCTAAATTGGGTTTCCTTTCCCAGATTGTAATCCCCTTACTTCTACCAAGCTCCCTTAGATCAAGCTTTTGTGTCACTTGTTATGTTTCCATGTGTAGGCATAGAATAACGAATATTTCAGGGGACTTAGCTTCTCCAAAAAGAGACCACCTGCATATATTCATAGATGATTCTAGGTTCTCCAAAGAAAGCCTTCTGAAGATAGCCTCCTTTAATAACAATTTCTCCTGCTACCTGTTTGCTAGAAGGAACCTGTTTCCTCATGCAACCAATTATGTTTCCTTTTTTCGAAAATAACAGCAGTACTGGCTTGCTTTATGGCAGGGATTCTAGATATGATCTCAGTATAAGAACCAGTGTCTCAAAAGAAGAAGGAAGATGACTTTACTTTTTATCCAAAATGTTTAATAAGCATTTACTAAACTTATGATGTTTGTGGCAACAATGAGTGAATATTTTTATCATGTAAAGCGCCAACATATTCCACAGGGGTGTACAATAGAAGGGAACATGTAGGATATTATATTGAGGTGTGGGGTCTGTCAGATGCTTGGGACCTGCTGTTTTCCAGATACTGGTTCTTTCTGTAATTTGGATCTTTATACTTTGTCTACTAAAAAATCATTTAAACAGTAAATAAACCCAATAGGCTGTTTTTGCTTCCAATAAGAGTTATTTCAAGTAAAAGGTATAGGATCTGTTATCTGAAAACCCATTTCCAGAAAGCTAAATTACGGAACGGCCATCACCCATAGACTCCATTAGACTGAAATAATTGTTTTTTTCTCTATAATAATAATAAAGCAGTACCTTCTACATGATCATAACGAAGATATAGTTAGTCCTTACTGGAAGTAAAACAATCCTATTGAGTTTATTTAATGTTTACATGATTTTGCAGCAGACTTAAGGTATGGAGATCTAATTTTTGGGAAAGCCCCAGGTGCCGAGCATTCCTGATAATAGGTCCAATACCTGTACTGGTTTATTATTACAGAGAAAAAGCAAACCAATTTTAAAAATTTTGATTATTTTGAAAAAATAGAGTGTATGGGAATCGGTCCTTCCAGATAACAGATTTCCAGATAACAGATCCCATACCTGTGGAAGAAGATTTTGGGACAGTAATGAAATAAGTTTCAGATAAATAGCAGGGGACAGGTCTAACAGCAGCTCTAAATTAGGTCACCAGGTACATACCTCCCAACTGTCCCTTTTTTGGAGGGCTATGCCCTCTTTGGACAGTTCAACCTGCAGTCCCTCCTTTGTACTGGAAAATCCCTCTTTTCTCTGCACTGAACAGCTAGAAAAAGAAACAAAGTTTCTAACTTAATTGACTTTTGGCAGAGAGCCCAGAACAGCTAATATGTGCAAATAAGTTACTTTGTAACACTTGAGATAAGATAATAAGTCATTATAAAAGTTTAGATATAGAGAAATATTTTTTTATATCCTGCCAAATTTTGTAAAATGAACACAGTAATTAGGGGGTGTGACCACCAAAATGGGCATGGTCAAAAGTTTAGCCGTGCTAAATTTTTTGTCCCTCTTTTTACTTCCAAAATGTTGGGAGGTATGCAGGTACATAGCTGGCCCCTCTTAAATCAGTACCCAGTCCTGGATAGGAAATGGTTTCTGTGCACTCTGCCTTCTCTAACATACCAATTTCATAGCAGATGATGAATTAGAGATAACATATACATGAGGTATAGGATCTATAAACAGGAAAATGTGAGACCTGAGCTGCATCCAAACATTTAATTAATGAAAAGCCCCTTCGGATTGTTTTGCCATTATCTCAGATATGGACTAGCTTAGAATCATCCAACTTAGAGGTTTAAATTAACAAAAGCAATATTAGCCTGAAATTAGAGTTAAAGGACTATGAAGCCAAGGGCCCACAATTAAACCATAGACCGTAAGCACACTCTCCACATTATTTTTTCCTTATCCTCCTAGTCTCATCTTGATATGTTCTGTATACTTTCATCTGGCCTTCTGTCCATTACTCTTCTATGTTCTCATAAACGAAGCAGAATTTGCAAGATATTGGCTTGTTTATAAAGGGAGGGGGATGTGTTAAGTGAAAATAGTCCAATTTTTGCAGTTTAATGGCAAAAATTAGGAAAATTGATATAACACATGTC